>OZ017739.1:257089012-257344012 GCA_963969285.1 Odontomyia ornata
CTCTTTTTAAAGCTCCACCTATTCCATCAACAGGCCCTTTTTCGTGGGATGTTGCAAAATATTTCCAAACTAAATACAAACTATTCCTTTTCCATTTTAATGCCATTTGCTATATATTTGTTTTTAAACTGTGAGCCTGGTCCATCTGATCATATATGCACTTCTTTAATATTTTCTGGCAGCTCCTTCAAGATTCGATCAACAAATATAAGGGAAGTTCTCTTATTGTGATGACGATCATCAGACACAATGACAATGGGATGTTGTTTTCCTAAAAAGCATAAAGAAAAAGCTAGTTATAAGTAGAAAGTTAAGTTATGTTAAGCTAATATAAGTTCAGTAGAGGTTTTTGCCTAAATTTTCCTCTAGCTAATTGTAATAATCTCATAGAAATACGATAATATGCATAGTTTTAAGTAATGTTCAAACGATGGTGAGATGACTTTGTCAGAACACCTAGTATATTATAAGGCCTCTGTACCGCATACATTCCAATAAAGAAAAATTATATATAAAAAAAAGCTCTGAACTTCATCTTGAGCAATGTAAGCAAAATTCTCTGAAAAGTCCACCTGCATCAATCCCATGGCTGGGTCAAATCTAGGAGGCGATACTACATATCTATCCTTTTGATAGCAGTCTGCTTGACTCCGTTTTATAAAGAAATACTCAAAGAAACTTGGGCTCATATTGAAGATGTGTTCACACAATTTATCAACTGTATCGGTTCCTTGGATCTTGCCTAGTTTGCCATTTGAGTCTTTCCACGCAAGCCAGATAACTTCCATACTAAACTTTTCACTAGCCCGTTTTCCGTTTTCTTCTTTGCTCTACTCATTCGGCAAGCTTCTTGTTGTTTCTTCTTGTAATCGTCGTATTTTCCCTCAATTTTTAATTTCTCCCTTCTTCTTTTCATTTTCTCAGCAGCAGATAGCGGCATTTCGGCATAAAACAATAAAAAATGCATTTAGACAGAAGAGCATAAAGAAGATTAATTAAAAAAATATGAGTCACTCTTGTTACATAATAGTAACACGAGTTACCGGTAAACCGCGTTACTCTAAATATCTGATTATCTAGACTAATAAAATTAAGCGGTTTCGACCGTTTTTCGTTGTAAACTAAAGTACCAATAGAGAACCCAAGGGTTCTTTTAATTAAAACAACAAACACCGACTAGTAAACATATATACTTATTGGTAACGCGCATTATTTCTTGATTTTTAAGAACTTAAATTTCTCAGAATTGTTGTAATAATGAATTATTGATTACACAACATAATGTTTTATTACGTATTTAAAATTTACATACCTGTTTATAACAAGAACCACGAAAAAATATTTAATTAATAAACACGTTTCATCATAAACTTAAACATTTGTCACACAACAACTAGAATCGGCGGAATACATGAATTGCAATGCCAAATTTTTAAGTTGACGTTTGGGTGCAGTGTTGCTACTCTCAAATATTATTTTGGACAAAGTAAAAAGTTGAAAAGCCATCATGAGTTTTACTCATACCACGTCCACTTTTTCATACAATTACCCTATATATATATATATATATATATATATATATATATATATATATATATATATATATATACATATATATATATATATATATATATATATATACATATATATATATATATATATATATATATATATATATACATATATATATATATATATATATATATATATGTATATATATATATACATATATATATATATATATATATATACATATATATATATATATATATATATATATACATATATATATATATATATATATATATATATATATATATATATATATATATATATATATACATATATATATATATATATATATATATATATATATATATATATATATATATATATATATATATATATATATTTATAGATATTATATATATACAGGGAGCGTACGGTATTTGAGGACATGCATAAATGTGACTATAACTTCGCGAATTTTTTTTTATTTTTTTCCTTTTCAGATAAGAAATGGCGGACTACAACATCACTCAAGAAATGAAGAGACATGCTGTCATCGTCGCTATATGTGCGAACCATATAGATTTAGAGATCTGTAATTTTCTTAATTGCGCCCGTTCATTCGTGCATAAGTATTGCCATGAATTGGAAGCATCAGAAGGCGATACAGAATCGGTTGCAAAACGCAAAAAGCACGAGCAAAATTCTGACACTGTCCGATCTGCAGAATTTTTAGAGGTTGGCCGAAAATTTTTATGGCCACATAACACCGAACCTATGGCCACCTAGCTCCCCAGACCTTAGTACTTTTGATTATTAAGTACGGGGCGTAGTTGGGCGTGAGACAAATAAGCGTCCTCATAATACCACTTCTTCGCTGAAGACTGCTATTAATGCCGTTATGGTCAATATGAACAAGGAGCATTTGACACAGCATGTCTCTTCATTTCTTGAGCGATGTTGTAGTCCGCCATTTCTTATCTGAAAAGGAAAAAAAATAAAAAAAAAAATTCGCAAAGTTGTAGTCACATTTATGCATGTCCTCAAGTACCGTACGCACCCTGTATACATATAAATAAATATACATATAAATAAATATACATATAAATAAATATACGAATGCTTCTGGAGGAATGAAGCCAGTGGTAAGATAAGTCTCAATGTGCCCGTTTTTAGGGTGGAAAGGCTACGGAATCCATGGATTTTCGCTCACAGTTACAGACTTTGCAATATGATTTCGAACAAGCTTCAAAATGAATGTTATCACTTATCACTTTGGCAGTTTGGTAAATTTTTCGATTGATTTAAAAAATGATGTTCCCAATCCGTCTCAGGCTTTCTGTACAAACCAGCATGCGCAGGGACATTTCCTTTCGAAAACTAGTGACATTCCCCTTGTACTAGCACTCTGATTATACCAAATTGGACATCCATATGTCCAAACTCCTTGTAACAGACAACTTTGATCAATGTATCAGGAACGAAAGAGTGGTCGAAGGGCCATTAACACTTTAAGCGATTTACTGAGAAAATTTTTGCGCAGAGACTATCATTCGCCAATTGTCCGTGTAAGCCTGCACATCGCTGAACATTTACTAAAAGTTTCTTTAAACGATTGATGCCGTTTGTCCGCCGTATAAATTATCAGGTCATCAGCAAACGCCACTAATGATCGCATTGGCGACACGATAAAAACAAAGCCATTCTCAATAGGTTATATATGGAAAAGAGCAGAGGCGCAGTAACTTTTGCTTGCTATAGACCATTCAGTGAAATCGCGCATCGTCGTCAGATTTCCATCAGTTACAAGAAACGATTTTCCATGCAATATATTGCACATCCTGGCGACAAGGTGTCTGGCGAACTTGTCTTGAAGGAGCTTAAAAATTAGTCCATTTAACTAAACCATATCGCATGTATGGTTGAATGCCGTGCACGAAACCAAACTGCCAAGTCGGTATTATCTCATATTTTTCGATGTGGGCGTTTAATACTAATTTCAGTATCACTTCAAACACCTGGCTGATATTAGGCAGCACCTTCCTGACATTAGGCAGCAAGCTGATTGGGCGATAGCTTTTAGGGCATGAAGCTTCCTTTCCCTTCTTCAAGATCGGAAACACCTAGGCCATTTTCCACTGATTCGCGAATTATGAATTGTTCAACATATTGTTGAACAATATGCAATAATTCCTAAAAGTAACCTCAGGCAAATGTCTAGTACTATATTGGGAATACCGTCAGTACCACCTGATTTCTTATTGCTTATCCTGACAAATACGAAATACAAGCCTTCATAGCTGACAAAATAACCAAGAAGATTTCCGATCGGTATGTGGACAGTGAAATCTGAATTCAAGTCTTGCGTCAGCAATGCATGGGTCCAAATATGAATTTTCACTAGGGTATGTTGGCAACTCCGATCCATGTAAATTGCACTTGTATTGAAATTGATTCTCCGGCATCCATGATTTGAGGAAAGCATCCCCTGGATTGTTGTTGGCGTTCAGCCATGATAGATGCCGAGCATTAAGATCGCCGGCAAGAATATGATAATTATGCACCCTGTTCAATTCGAGTATTTCAAACAAGGAATCGAGCTCCTTCTTGAACTCAAGAACGTTTCTTTCCATTGCATAGGCAGAGATAACGAAGACGTTATCCCCACCTTGCAGTGAAAATTTGATGATGGACACTTCAAGAATTCAAAGTTTTTACATTCGAATTCATCAATATGTTGAAAACGATAGGTTCTTCTAGCTTAAATACCGGTACCACCTCCCCGACCACAGTTTACCCTATCGTTCCTTACGAATTCGAAGTCCTTGAACGTCATGTAGTGCCTTGAAGCTAATACCTATTTAGCGTCTCTTACTAGTGTGTCGCGTTATGCTTCAATATCTTTGCTAAACGTTTTTTGTGTTCGTCGGGGTACCCAGTTAGTACCTAAGTACTAACATCTTGTCTCATGTATCGCACGATTACTTTTTATCTATCGAAGTTCCCAATTAAAAAAAAATAGCTTTTCTGACAATCCATTATAGATTAGACTTAAATTTAGATTGGATTTAGTGTTTTAATTCCAATTTTATGTAGACCTATAAGTTGTACGAATCATCGGCATTGAATCGTTGAATATTATTTCTTTTTTGGGTTCTTTTGGAGAACTTGGAGAAAAAATGTACTAATTCCATGTAACTTGTTTTCATTTCAATTTACCGATTATTTATTCCAGGGTTGGACCTGTGATCATGACAATGACTGTGGTGACGGTACCGATGAAGGAAAATTCTGCAATTCGAAATACAAAACATGCTCTCCTGAAGAGTTTACGTGTCAAAACTTCAAATGCATCCGAAAAACATATCGTTGTGATGGCGAAGATGATTGTGGGGACCATTCCGATGAAGTGGGATGTAAAAAGGAAAATGTCACTTGTCCAGTCGGACAATTCCAATGCACAAATGGGAACTGCATTGATTACCACCTTGTCTGCAACAAAGTTTCAGATTGCTCGGATGACTCTGATGAGCCTTTGCATTGCAATGTGGACGAATGTGCTAAAGTTGAAATTCATCAGTGTGGACACAAATGTGTTGATACCCTCACCAGTTATTACTGCGACTGTAACGTAGGATATAAGTAAGTAATTAATAGCTAATGGAATTAATTTTTACCGATTCTCCTTTTCTTTAGACTTCTCCCCGATGGAAAAGCTTGTGCCGATATTGATGAGTGTATTGAAACGCCTGGTGTTTGCTCGCAACATTGCTCAAACACGCCTGGAAGTTTCTACTGCAAGTGCGATGAACGCTATTATGAACGACAAAATGATGAACATACCTGTAAACGAAAGGATAGAATAGCACCATGGCTTGTATTTACCAACAAATACTATGTTCGAAACATGTCAGTCGATGGACGCACGTACAATGTCATGCACCAGGACTTGATGAATGTTGTAGCTCTAGACTTTGATAGCAAAGAAAACTACATGTATTTCTGTGATGTAACGGCTAAAACAATTTATCGCTCAAAGTATGGAACCGAGCTTGAAAAGCCACTTAGAGAACCAGTTATTCGACATGACTCACATGGCTTAGAAGGAATCGCAATTGACTGGGTTGGACGCAAGCTCTATTGGCTTGACAGACATTCGAAGAATCTTGATGTATCTGAATTAGACGGGACGAAGCGGAAGACTCTCCGCAGTGGTGTGGTTGACCCAAGGGCGATTGTTGTGCATCCTGGTATAGGTTACCTCTACTTCACATCGTGGCATTTGCAAGCATACATTGCCAAAATGGGAATGGACGGATCAAACTTTACCCGCATCTTGACTTGGAAAGACGACATTGCATGGCCTAACGCTTTGACCATAGACTACTTCACTGATCGCATTTACTGGGCTGACGCTCACTTGGATTACATTGCATTTGCTGATCTAGAAGGGCATCATCGGCATATCGTCCTGTCTGGTGTGAAGGTTCCCCACGTCTTTGCACTGACATTGTTCGACGATTACTTATATTGGACTGACTGGAATGTAAAGGCAATTATACGTGCCAATAAATTCACGGGGCAAGATTACCAGATACTGAGAAACACAACTCATCGTCCTTATGATATACATATCAACCACCCACTTCGACAAGTACCATACACGAATCCGTGTGGAGAGAAAAATGGAGGGTGCTCACATCTTTGCCTTCTATCTCCACCGGCTGAATCCACGTATCTAAACATTGAGGGATACATTGAAGAAGGAGCCCCAAGTTATAAATGTGCTTGTCCCAATCAATATTATCTGGCACGCGACACAAAGACTTGCATTGCAAATTGTACTGCCGGGCAACATCGTTGTAGTGGTGATGATGAGAAATGCATTCCTTGGTTCTGGAAATGTGATGGGGAAAGGGATTGCCGAGATGGGTCTGATGAACCTGCAACTTGTCCTGCTAGACACTGCCGTGCCGGAACATTCCAATGTGGTAATACGAATTGCACACCATCGGCAACTATTTGCGATGGAACAGACGATTGTGGCGATGGGAGCGATGAACAAAATTGTGATTTGCCATGCCCTGAATCAGACTTTAAGTGTAAATCGAGCGGCAGATGTATTCTGGACAGCTGGAAATGCGATGGTGACGCAGATTGCAAAGACGGTAGCGATGAAGACCCAGCTATGTGTCGTAAGTATATATTTTTATTGGAGATGCATTTAATTTTTGATATCAAGTAATGCCTGTCATATAATTTTGTAAAATAGATAAACGAGTTTGCGATCTAGAAACGGAATTCAGTTGCAAGAATGGTCGATGCATTCCACAATTATGGATGTGTGATTTCGACAACGATTGTGGCGATGATTCTGATGAGCCAGCTTACATGTGCCGACAAAGAAACTGCACGACGGGATGGCAGCGATGTCCCGGTCAATCAAATTATAGATGCATACCGAAATGGTTGTTCTGTGATGGAAAGGATGATTGCCGTGACCACAGTGATGAATTACCAGAGAATTGTCCACAATGTTCGATGGAAACAGACTTCAAGTGCACCAACAACAGATGTATACCCAAGTGAGTAGTATTATCATATTAGCCATAGTAATAGAAAGTTACTATTTTTAACCGACTTCCAAAGGAGAGAAGGTTATCAATTCACCACGTATATTTTTTTTTGCTTTTCTTTGTATGCTCACGCATAACTTTTAAACGGAGATAGTTAGAAGGGTCCTGTTTTTGGCAAATGATACGTCTTTCTTTCAGTGAGGTAAACAGGACCTAAGAAAAATTCAAGTAACGGTAAAGGACTCTTACCATTGAAACTAAAAAATTTCCGACTTTCACCCGGATTTTTCAGCATAACTGATCGACGGATGCAAGAATTTTGATTGTAGAGGTTTCAAATGAAGGAAAACATATTGATCTAAAATGCGTTGGAACAGAATCGTATTCCTTTCAACAGTTCAATATGATACATTGATGTCGAGAAACTGAATTTAAATAATTAGTTGGCACCCTTCAAGGATTTGATGGAGATATCGAGTCCTTTGGTGACGGATGATAAAAATGATCAGTATCCTTAATTTTCTGCATAAACGGCACATTTTAGTCAATCATTTCTACCGGCAATAACCAATAAATTACTTCTAAATGTGGCATAAATAAAATTCAACAATAGTTAGAGGGAACATTTCAGGATGCTTTTCTCTTCCGAATTCATTCTTTGCTTACCGATGAGCTTAGTAAAGGATCCTTCTTACATCCTTAGATGTAAACGTTACAATAGGATTTATAAAATTCCCCGAAGAGACAATAAAGACTGAGTGATTGCAAATTATAGAGTGGATACGTTACTTTCCAGTTAATATTATACATTATAACATATGCCCAGAAATCTAAAATTAGTAATTTCCATACTAAAGACCGGCGAGAATCGCAACCTTAGAAGAGATACTTTTCCTTCTATAACTGATCATAACTTTACAGATGAAGATGGAAATGCATAGCCAAGTTTTCATTGAACTAGAGGGTATAATTATCTTGTAACTTTAGGTGCCATAGTTAACTGAAAACGAAGGCGATGAGTATTGAATAAAAGTGAACGAGTGATACGGTTAAGAAGGATCTTTTTAAGTAAATTTCTTGAGAATGATTCCGGAGCAACCTTTATGTTTATATATATATTTATATATATATATATATATATATATATATATATATATATATATATATATATATATATATATATATATATATATATATATATATATATTTATATATATATATGTATGTCTATATATATATGTACATATATATATATATATATATATATATATATATATATATATATATATATATATATATATATATATATATATTTATATGTGGCTGGTTGTATTTAGATAGGATATAAAAAAATTTGTGCCTGGAGGTCGCAACTTTGCTTCGATTTTCGCCAAATTTTCAGAAATATTTCTGTTCTGACCATAGTATAGCTCCGATTTGTACCAAGAATTTGTTCAATTGTGTGATAAAGCTCACAATAAAAAATCCAAAGTGAAAGAATTTAAAACAAAATGGGGGCCACTCAAAGGTCGAAAAAAGTTGAACGTTAAAAAAGCACTTCAGAGTCAGGTCAGAATATAAAAATGGCGGCTAGGCAAAGTTCGAAATTTGAAAATTTCCCAAAGCTACAATCCATATTGGATTTTTATGAAATCTAAAATCAAGGTAGACGTTGATGAGATTATGTATTAAATGTACCTATAAACGCTGCAGATTTTAGCCGTAGTGGTATTTGCATTGCAGTAAAATAATTATATTTTAAAATACGAGGACATGATACAATGTATTCAAGAAACTGGGTTTGGAAGGAAAACATTTGCCGCTAAAAAGGGTGAAATAAAAAACTTTTAGAAAAAAAAGAAAACCGACTTCGAAATGTCCTAAAAAGGATGAAATAAATTTTATGGAAGCGGTGCCAAATCAGTTTCCCCATTTCAACATAAATACTTCCAACATCTGGACCATCACAAAAGAATGGGGGAAAATATGATATGGCACCGCTTCCATAAAATTTATTTCATCCTTTTTACGGCATTTCGACGTTGGTTTTCTTTTTTTTCTAAATTTTTTTTATGTAGGTAGAATTTTCATGTAAATGATATTGTATTGTCTTCATTATTCTTAGATACCATTTGGATAATTGCGGCTCGCATTTTACCAATTGCAGATCTAATCAGGTCTTGAAATCTAGCACCATCTTTTCTGATTGAAAACATGTGGTCGTCGTAACGCTTTTTGAAATTCGCAAATTTTTAGCGCTACGTCCGTTATCTGTATTGAAAATAAATATTCTTTACTTTGATTAGAACATTAGTCCCGGAAAATATCGTTTTTTGGCTAACTGATGTCCGGGAAAGCAAAGCAAAAGAAGAAGTTCACCATTTGAGCTAGTTGATTGCTGTTTATTATAAATAATTTTTTTAACGAATGGACAATGGGATCAGATCGGAAGCTGAGCTTCTTCAATAACTACAAGTAAAACTTATGCATTATTCAAAAGCTTTTGAAAATGCAGAACGATTCTTAATACGTCACGCAAATTTAAGAGATACACCAAGCAAAACCGGTTTGCTCGAAAAGCACGCTGGAAGAGCCGAATGGCTTCACAGTCCAATGAATGAAACGAAACGGCTGCTAGTAGGATAAAAGATCCTAAATCGGAAAATGAAACTGATAAAAGCCTAAGAAAGACAATTTTTGAAGAAGAAACACTTAACGAAATTCTAAAAATCGAAAACGACTAACTCAAGAATGAAGTCGCTGCATTAAATGCAATTGTACAACAATTACCAGAAGAAATGCGAAAGCTAAAAATAGAAGAATCAATGAAAACCCAACGAAAGATGTTAAGCAAAACAATACAAGCAAGCATGAAAAATTAGCTGAAGTGGGAAACCCAAGCAAAAGAGAAAAAGCTACTGGAATAGATAAACGAACAAAACGTCAAGAGACGGAGGAAATTTTAATCAAGAGACGGAGGAAATTTTAAGCGCTGGTTTTAACGTGAGTGAAAAGCACTGGGGAATACGATTGAAGGACGAAATCTTTTTGAAGATATGGAGTGCGAGAGCATATGTGAAGAAACAGTATATAATAATATATAAATTATCGAAAAAAAATTTATCGAAAAAGTCAACCAGAATTGGTGCTGGTTTTCCGGCATTCGCCATGAAGGAAAATTAAGTGTAGCAATCGAGCAGTCATACAAGCAAACTGCTCGAAAACCTTCCTATCTCCTATCCAAAATTTTAATGGCAGATTTAACAAAAAAAATGTAAATAATTCCCTTGTAATTGCAATTTGTAATTTTTCTACTGATTATTATTATCAAATGTAATTTTATATCAATTTCCCCTTAATATTAAATGTGATTTTATATCAATTTTACTTTATATTAAATGTTACTTTATAACAATTTTCCTCTATATTAAATTTTAAACGTTTTCTTTAATTACATTCTTTATGAGATTTAACTTTTATTACTATTTAGAATCTTTAAATCTGCCCATTAAAATTTAGAATATGGAAACACTGATTTAGTGCAGGCCAACGGTGTATTACATCATGAAATGTATTCCAGTTCAGCTGAGGGGTAGCTTATTGGATTTTTTAGCGGTAGCGACACGGGAGAAAGGGAAATAAAGAAAAGATTTGGACGGATGGGGAGTCTATTATGCACCTTCACGGCGGTCACGTCTGCCGAGAAAAGAAAACGAAGTCGACGGTAGATCTTTTTTTGACTTATCATGTCGTAGGGTGTTGAAAGTGAATGTAAACTTTGCATTGTTTAATCTTCTATTTTGTCCGAGTTTATTTTTCTATTTCACTACCCCATTCTACAATCCCATCGGTTTTAAAATCGAAATCTATCAAATACGCGTTAATGATTGCCAATTCGAATGCATTTGTTATGAAATCGGAAAGTTGACACGGGTGGAAATGGGACGAGAGCAGTAGTGTTCATTACCGTTGCCCAGAAAAAGTGCTCGGGAATTTTGCATTTGGATGCAATAAATGGAAGGAGATGTGGGAATTGATTTGATTACTGCTTGTAGTGTTCAGGAACCCCTTTTGAAAGTGCAATTTAGCGGCCCCATTTGTCTTCTGTTCCGGATAACGGATCTTGATTCCCCATTCGTGAAATCAATTTGAGAAAAGATTCTTCACTTCACATTTAGCATTTCGTGTTCAAATGAGATTTTCGATCGAATTGCGTAAGTGACGAGAACGACGGAAATTAGTCAAGCACGCGCAGGTGTGAAAAGTGCTTTAAATGTACGTAATGGACGAATATGGATCTGATTACGTAGCATTTTGTGATATTTGAGTGAACCTATGCGGATAGTGGTTGCTTGCATTATTCAGGCTTTTGGGATATATCAACAATTTTACTGAAGGCAATGCTAAGCGTAGCAGTCATTTCAAGCCAGATTAAGTGGAGTGAATTGTATGCTTTCACGACACAACCAACAAACAACGTTTCTTGGCCGCCTTCTATACGACTCTTCAAATACGGTGAGTCTTCACGTAAATGGAGACACGATGGAATGCATCGTAGTTACGGCCGCGCTGCAACGAGAATGGTGAGTGATCGCTTTTAATTCGATTTTGCGTATGATATCATTGAAAGGGGTCCTTGGCCGAAGACGTTCATATCCGAAATCGTCAATCCGGAAGGCGAACTGCACTTTATTAATGTCAGAGTGATTGGATTGGCGCGCTTGACTAAGGAGATTAATCGATATCAACGTCTCGTGTCCAGAGAATGAAATTCGCCATAAGGAAATTCTCTGTGATCATCGCAATTTTTGAGTTTGGAAGTAGCGTTTGGATGTCCACGTGCCCGAGTGATGTGCCTCATGGTCGAAGAAGACGTGGTGATAACGGATATATGCTACCGATAGGCGATAACTCGTCTGGTTACTTGCCGGGGAAAATGTATAACCGCAAGTAGATTACTAGAAAGTAGAGTATTAATCTCGATAATTTTGCGAATTTTGTACACACAAAAAGTAGTTTTAGCCTAATTAGCGGGAGCAAGAAGAAATTAACGTATTAAGTAATTGACTAAAATATTTCAAAGAAACACTGATTGACCATTTCACTTCAAAAGTATTGCGTAAAACAATCAAAAAGAAGGATGACCATTTGCTTATGTCCACAGGCTTACGTAAATAAACGTTCCTTGTTTTGTTTGATCAGGTTATAAAATATTTTGGCTGTCCCTTACATATTGAACTTATAGTATAGTTTATTTGCCCATAGAAGTAATTTAATTTATCATACGGTCGAAAGCATTTCTCCATAGCGTAAAAAAAGAAAAAAACGGGGTTTACGTTACTAGCTATTGAAATTGACGAGAATAAATTTACGAACGTTTTTTCTTTTTTTTTGCCAAAAAAGCCAACGTATCATTTTCTGAGTTGTAAAGTTTACATTTTTCAACACTGCACCGAGTTCAAGAGCAGCCTAAATTAGATTTTTTTTTGAGTAAAGTAACATAGTCAGTGATAGCAGTTGAATTTCACATTCATTTAATGTCAGTTCGAATATTGAACAATTGTAAGTCCTCTTTTGTGGATATTAGTTGAAATTGACAAAATTAATAAAATGAATCATTAAACTTTAAAACCTCGGTCTTTCTATTTTATTCAACAGGATCGGGTATAGGAACCGCATCGATGGCAGGCTCTTCCGCTAATATGGGCTAGCCATCGGGTGCACTCCTCCGTTTTTTTTTGTTTAACCGGGGCTCTTGCCAAGTAGATTGGCTTTCCTCTCGCGTGCCCTTTTATGGTATAGAGTTATGTGATTCGATCACATAATTCTATAACATAAATTGGTCACGTCTATATTTCTCTTTTGACGGAAACGTTCATGCAAATTATGTTTGTATGAGTTTTTCTGTTTTTGCTCGGCCCAGTTTGTTCAATCCTTAGTAGGTTACTTCGGCCTCGACACCAGTCGATCAGCATATTTGACACTTCTAAATTCGTGAATGTGAAATTTTTTTGTAGTGGGTCCTTGTGTTAAGGGGAAAGAACCCGCCCCACGACACCGCAACGCTAGCCTGCCAGCCCATTCACGTGACTCCAGACAAGGCCAATCTCGGCGGATACTACCATCCTCTTCCGCCGAGGCAGCAGACCATCGCTGCGGTCCCTTTCACTACAGAAAAAAAGTACTCCCAATTAACATTCTCGGCCAGAGTGGACCCAACATGGCACCGTTGCTTTCGAGCAAATGCAAAGTGTAATGTTGTAATGTTGAAAGAATAAATAAAAAGAAAACTACTATCAAGACAAATTCACTGGTTGACTTCGAGAAAGCAAAAGAAGCTCTTCAAGTAGCGAATAAAAGTCAAACTTTTCTGCTGAAGGGACTAGACGTTGAAGAACAACCGGATGATCTTCTTAAAATGTAAAAAAAAAACAAACAAATGAAAAAGAGTTAATTAAAATTAAAAGATTCGCAACAAGAAAATCATCTGCAGAAAATTGATTGCTACCGATTTTCCTGGTGTAAATATCAAGTAAAAGTAATCTCAACTTTCTTCAGCAGATAAGATATTTGAATTATCAAACGGTGAGGTGGGAGTGGCTCCGTAAAAATGAAGTCAGCCAGTGCTACAGATGTCAAAGATTTCGACATTCGGCTGATAATAGCGCCATGGAATATCGTTGCGTGAAATGCAAGGAGGTTCATGGACTTAATGAATGCAAATTGGCTCTGACAGAACCTGAAGATACTTTATATTGCGTAATTTGTTGTGTATTTGGTCATCCTGCATCATATCGAAAATGCGCCCGATATGCGGATGCTACGACAAAACAAACACAAAAAGGTCAATATCAACAAAAAACTCGAGCGGTACCAACTCCCTTCCAGATCGAAGTATCACCTGCATCTATTGCCGGAGGACCAGCAGCAATACATTCACCTAAAAATGATGAACTTGTGCTTTAAATTTTAATTACTATTGCAGATTTGAATAACACAATAACTCAGCAAAGTACGGGCTTCAAATCCTTATTTTCGAAATTAAATTTGCAAAATGGGTCAAAATAATTTACCATACAGCCACATACCAAGATGTAGTGAAAATGAGGTATAAATATCCGTAAAGGACTGCAGCGATGGTCTGCTGCCTCGGCGAAAGAGGATGGTAATATCAGCCGAGATTGGCCTTGCCTGGGGACGCGAGAATGCGCTGGCAGGCTAGTGTTGCGGTGTCGTGGGGCGGGTTCTTTCCCCAGCACAAGGGCCAACCACAAAAGAATTTCACATTCACGAATTCTCGGGTCTCAAAAGAAAGGTCGACCGAAGTCGAAAAATGTAGGTAACTCACGAAGGGAAAAATTGCTTGCTCAGAGAACAAGTCGAAACGAGCCAAAACAGACGGACTTGGGGAGACTTCGTCGTTACCCGACTATTCTTATGGCCCAAAAATGTGGTGCCCCCTCGCACCCGCCCAGCCGGATCAAGATCCTAACGTTGACGTGGCCGTACATCTCCCGTTTGAGCGGAAAACTCATACCAACCTCCTCTGTATGAGCCCTCCCATCAACGGGAAATATGGATGTGACCGATTTATTTTACAGACTTATGTGATCGGGTCACATAACTCTATGTCATAAAACGGGCACGTGAGTGGAAGGCCACTCAACCCGGCAACAGCCCCTGAAACCAAAAACAGGTGGAGCGCGCCCGATAGCTAGTCCATTTTAGCGAAGAAGACTTCCCATGTGGCGGGTCCTATGCCCGGTCAGATTCGACGGAATGGAAAGATCGATCGTGTCGCTTAACAATTCATTGTATTCATTATTAACTATGACTCTACATGAGAAGGAAATACAATAAACAATACAAAATAAGAGATAACTTAGCTAGGAACTTTCTTTTAACACCTTTAAGAAAAATGAAACAATTCTTGCTAGCTCATTTAAATACTAATTTTCATTTTTGGTTGCACTGTTTACTATGGTCAATCGTGTTGGGGAACGATATGAGTCAATGTTTGAATCACTAATTAGCCAGTTCAATCAGTCTCTTGAATCTTTTTTTCTCATTTGTTTTTCTATATAACAAAAACAATTAATTCTACATCTAATGGCTTTGTATTAATCTCGTTTTGATTAGTTAGCGTTTTGCGATACGATGGACCATCAACAAAAATAATCCCTTCTTAATTTTACTTTTCATATCTGGTGCATAATTATTTATACTGTATGGATTTTTCAAATATTGAAATTCGATCACTGTTCAAATGTATATTTATTTTATAGTAAATATATTCTATCGCATTATTTATGCTTGTATTCTTGTTCATATTAAGTCTTCGATGTCTTCTCATTTTACGTAAATCTAAACTATCACAATTTGGTTAACCGGGGAACAGCGATATTCCTTTCGCCCGTAATTAACCAAAAAAAAATACATATTGACGAATGTTTGCACCAGATTGAAATGAATACAAAACAAACAAATTGATATCAAGAGTTTACACCTTGCTTAACATGATGATTACATTATTTTTAAAGTTTCTATTGAAATGTATGCATTTTCACAAAAAATTATCCCTACTACTATTTCCAATTTTTTTTCTCTGCTCGATTTCATTTGAAACTTAACATGGTTAGAATTTTAGTCTAAAGAAAATTTTTTTTGTGTATATAATTATCTAATATCAAAACGGGAACTCGGTGTGAACAATAGTTATGCTTCAATACAATTTTCTTTGTTTTGATTGATTGGACTTTCCTATTATTAATTTGAAAGTATTAAAAGCGCCAATTCAATGTATTGCCACTGAACCGGATTGGTTGGCACGAAAAGCAGATCATGAAAGATGTACGTTTATGTAGGATTTGATTAATTAGATTAAAAAAGAAAAAGGAAGAAGATATTAACGTTCATTACTCCAAAATAATGAGCTAGCTGCTTGAACGTTATCGCTAATACAGTCCGATAAGTAATCTTAGATATGGTGTATAAAGAAAAATTACTCATGGTAAGAATATCTATAAAATACCTATGCATATGCATGTGTAGGTGTGCGCAATATTTCGTTTACATTTTATATCTCCTTACTTCCCTTACTAAATGCATCAGTTAATTCATACTTGTTATCAATACTGTCACCAAAACCGATTTGAGAATTTAGATCCTACTAAAAATCCGGGCAGTACTTATTCTTATTTTACTTTAACAAACATTTTCCCAATATTTCAAAGTGGGGAGATTATTCAACTTTCCCTTTGAGACAAGGTGTGATTGTATTTTAAAATGCATCCCCCTGAAATTCTTCTTGTTACCATGGAATGTGATTTCTTGTGGTTTTTTCCCAGTTAATCCCTTTAAATTTTTATTCGATTAATGAGTAATACCCCTAAAATTGCCTCTCAAGCTAGTTAGACTTGAAAATAGAGTGTGCTAGGTAGGCAATACGGCAAAATACGATTTAATAGAATTAATTCTTTACGAGATAAGTTTCTTCTAGGTGATTGACTTTACTCACTGCATTTTGCAAACCCTGGGAGCCGATTACATTTTTTTTTGTTATTTAGATCTTGTCGTTGTCGCCGCCGCCGCCGCCGCCACCGCTTTGTTGTCTTCGTCAATGCACAAGGGCTCAAACAGCAACCCAGCCAGCATCCTAGCACAATCCTGACAGATACGCGACAAGTCCTGGTTCTGCACGTGTGGATGTTTCAATTTCTGCGTTGCGACTTCTAGAAAGCGGAGCGCAGCAGGAGGGCCATCATATGACAGAACCGTCCCGTAGCTTCCGACAAAGCGAAACCCAAAATTGGGTATGAGAACAACTGTCGCTTGAGGGATGAATTCCTTGCGTAGCTGGTGATCAAGGAACCGAATACTGTTGTGGCGGCACCAGCACTGATGAATTTGCTGTGTTTCTGAACAATGCACCACCAGTGGTGAATACAACCTGGCTGAAGGTGTTAAATATTGCGCCTTTCCCTTAGGCCGTGGGTAATTTGGACACGGAGTGCAGACTGCCGAATTTAGCGCTCGACTAAATTTGCGTCTCGTGTTCCACGCTGCAAAACGCCTTTTACATAGGAGTACATTCACCACGAAAGCAAACAATAAGAAAACGAAAAGACTAAGAAAATAAAAAATTGAAAACACGCACATTCCGTCGTCACCAGTTGAGGAAAGATTATCAACCAGCGGCCATTTCCCTCACTTTTCCTCGTGCTGTCTTTTTGACGTACCTCCACTACTTCCGACTTTTAGTACACCGGTTCGGCGTACCCGATCAACGTTCCTACACTGCTAATTTTCTGTGGCGGATTTAAATTGTACTAGATGAATTCAATTTGAACGAAGTTAAGAAAAATGAATAGAATTTTTAAAAATAGTAATAAAAATTATATTTCATGAAAAATAAAATTAAAGGAAAACGTTTAAATTTAATAATAAGGAAAATTGATATAAAATTACATAAAATATAAACGGGAATTGAAAAAAGTACATTTAACAATAATAATGAGAAAGAAAACTATTTTCCAAATGACGATTATGAACGGAATTAATAAATTACTTTTCTTAATCCGCCACATAAAATTAGAAGTAGAGGATAGGGAGGTTTGCGAGCAGTTGGCTTGAGAAACTGCTCGATTAATACAAAGAGAGGGACTCAGTCTAATCTGCGTTAACATCAACCCAATTGCCACGCTGCATCAACGTATGAATCTCCTTGATTTGATTGTCAGGCAACAGCCTCATATCAGTCTCCTTTTTGAAATGTGCCCAATTCTTGGCTCTCCATGACATTCGATGATTTTGAGTTTGTAAGAAACGATAGTGTAAATTGTGATGGGGGAGACGGTACAGGTAATTGGGTAGAATACCTAACTATTTCCAAACAATTGATAAAATTGAGTTAAAAAACTTTGAATGTGTTATTTGGGGGAATTGTGAAAAATTCCCCTGCAAAAAGGAGGTAACTGCTTTGTTATTGCAGCCAATGCTGTTGCCAACAATAGCCTCAAATTTAAGGAAGACGTTGATTCTTTATTTAAAATACTCTAACTGAATAGGCTCCATAATAATTAGATTATTGCTGGTGATGCACCGCACACATCATAGCTAAACGCCACAAATAATCCAACAAGTATATTCCTGGATTCGTAGATAACAGAGAACAGGATAAAGTTTAAAAGAACATTGTATTCATATTCGTTCGATTAGAATTCAAATTTAATAATTTCTCACGCTGCAGGTACTTTCCTGTGATAGTGATCATGACGCTATAGTCATTGTCATAAATCAACGTAGGGATGTCTGCGGCATTCTAGTCCACAATGAAAGTCACAGATTGAATTTCAAAGCGATGGACTGGAATAAGTTTCAAAGAAAGTTTAATCAAAACTACTAGAAGCTATGTCTATTTTTGAGAAGGATAACACTTGCTTAATGGTACCTAATGACAAGAGAGGGGCTCCCGAAATTAAATACAGAAACAATATGGAAGACTATGAGACAGCTACCATTCTCAGGTTAAAAAAATTAAAAACAATATTTAACGGCGATTCAAGACTTCAACCATCCCACGTTGGATATGTTGATATTATACCTTAAGAATGTTTGGAACATAATCCATTTATACTACAAGAACGAATTTAACCATTTATGGGACTCAGATAGCATTTTCAAGAAAGTGAATTATTTGTTTCGTAAAAAATCTCAAGTGAATGTGTCGAACCTTAAAGTTCCAAATGAAGAGATAGGATACACGGGGTAATAGTATTGTTAGTGAAAACTTACAAAAATTTGCCTTGATTAGAGCTCATTTTGAATTGGTTCATCTACCACACTCTGAAGGAGGGACACAAATACTTTCAGAATTCGTTGCAGCCAATCAAGCCTAAACGCCCAATCGCATCTTTAATTCAATAAATCAAAACACAATATCAAATTTTACTTCATTAAAATTATTTTATATTTTATGATTCAATTGGAAAAGGTAAAAAAGCCAACCAACCAACACTACTCAAAAATTAATTATAATATTTACACGACAGAGTAGTGAACTTTTATTCTATATCTAATAAGTTATAACCTAATTCTAAATAAATTCTATCAAAAACTTTATCTTCTACTAATAATATGCTATCAAAATATCCCTAACCGAAACGTTACATACGACGCATCTACAAAACTACGCATACGAGCCTGACGCGATGACAAACTCTATGAAATTGTTACACAAACGAAGCAAAGCGCCGAGACTTTACATTCTAGAAAGACTTGAAATATACAAACATAGAAAGACAGATGGTAGCAGTATCAATGCACAATTTCTTACAAATTCCGATGCAATTTGCTCAGTACTAGACCACACCCTCCGACGAAAACAAAAGCGACATGAACCAGAACAAACGGACATCCAACAGCCCAAAAAAAAAACAAAAACCTAATATGCCTCTACCTGACCATATTTAGTACCTTCCTGCTAAACCCATCCTACACATATATGAAGTCATGTCCATACACTAGCCACTCAAGATGACTCAAAGGAGTCGAAACGTGTCTACTCACACAACAAAGCAAGGCCCGATGGCTTTTCAAGAAAAAAGGAATTGGCCTGCGAATATCAAATAAATAAAATAATTGACTACTAAACGTTAAACCTTATCTCTAAGCCTAATATAAATTTAAACCTTGTCTCTCAGCCTAATATTGTACAATTAACATAACATAAACCTATCCCAAATATTGAATTTTTCCTAATTTTTAGCATAAACGAACAACACTAAATGTAGCAATAATGAGCTGAACCTCAAAACTAAGTAACGAAAAACACAAAAACAAAAAAAAACCTCCACGAATAATTTAGATATTGTCATTCAACCATCAATACCTAGATCGCTCCGTACCAGCTTGACCAGAATATAACAAATTCCCATCAGTTACAACAAATTATTTCCCGTACAACATATTGCCCCTCACGGTAACAGTGTGTCTGAGGAACCTGTCCTGAAGGAGTTTAAAAATTAGTCTATCTATCCACACCGTATCGAAGGCTTTCTCCATATCAATGAGACACTCTTCTTCTTCTTAGCACTATAGCCCCTCTCGGGCCTTCGCTTCTTGCAAATAGCGCCTCCAACTGTCTTGGTCCATTGACCGCGTCCTCCAATTTCGAAATCTGAGCAGCGTTTCCTCGGTTTCCCCACTGGTCTCCTGCCTTCAGTTCTCCCAACGAATACCTTTTTGGGTATCCGTTGTTCATCCATACGATTCATGTGGCCAGCCCATTGCAGCTTCCACAGTCTTACAATCGTTGAGATCTCCGGTTCGTCAAAAATTTTATACAGCTCATGATTGTATCGAATTCGCCATTGGTCGCCGTCTAGCTTCGCTCCGATTATTCGCCTCAGGACCCGTCGCTCAAAGGCGTTCAATCATTTTGCGGATGCTTGGGTTAGGGTCCATGTTTCACACCCATATCAACAGATTTGTATACTTGGAGCTTTGTTTTCCTGTGTATGCAGCTGGTCTTCAATATCGTCAAAACTGAATAAAATATATTATTTGCGAGCTGTATTCTTCGGTGTATTTCGTCTCTTTCATTGCCCATTTTCGTTATTTTGGCGCCTCGATACACAAATTCGTTCACATTTTTGATACTGTATTCGCCAAATGTGATATTTTGTGTATTTGACTGCGTCATGAGCTTTGTTTTATTTTCATTTATTTGTAGCCCTACTAGTTCTACTTCGCTGTCGAGTTTCATGAATAGTTCTTTGGGAGTTGTTAATGAACGTGACAAAATGTTGATGTCGTCTGCATAGGCTACTACTTGGCTCGACTTGTATAGTAATTTACCTCGCCTATTTACATGGCTTCCGTATGACTTACTCCAGAGCCAAATTGAATAGCAATGATGCCAGCCCATCTCCCTGCTTTAGTCCGATATTTGTGTCAGTTGGTTATTGATGCGGACTTGGGAGGTCGTCGACGCCATCGTCATTTTGGTAAGATTGTCAAATTTGGCTGCGATGCCAAAGCAAAGCATTATTTGGTACAGTACGTTACGATTAATACTGTCGTATGCTTGCTTAAAGTCAACGAAAATTTAGTGTACGTCTATGTCGAACTCCCAACATCAAGTACCTGCTTGACTGTGAACAATTGGTCTATTGACGATCTACCTGCTCTAAAACCACCTTGATACTCCCCAATATTACTATTGGCGTATGTTGTCATTTATTTTATCGTGGAGGCGATATCCTCCAGTCCTTCCCGCATGAGATCGCTCATTGCCAACCTTAGCATTGAAATCACCCAGAATTATTTTTATGTCGTTTGTAGGCAATGAGTCGACTAGTCTTTCCAGGTGATTGTAGAACTTTTCCTTCGTTCTCTTCTTCGGTTGGGGCCTGAACATTAATTAGCCAGATTTTGAAGCATTTCGCTTTTATACGGATCGTACACAACCGTTCGTTTAATGCCTTAAAATCAATAAAGTACGATTTGAAGTCCCTATCCACAATGAAGGCTACTCCGAATTCTCGTTTTCCAATAGGCTTCCCGCTTTTGAATATTGTGTGCGATCTCATGTGTTGAATGTCTTTTCCAGTCCAGTTCGTTTCCTGGAGTGTAAAAGGTCCTTAACAGCTCCAGGGTAATTGAGTGATCTGACGTTCCAGGATCCAATGCCATAGTCTTTTTTTCCTTTGCGAGGTCGTAGTCGTGAGTCCAATCCATTCCGAGCCCCATCTGCAGGTTTCGAAAGATTTTTATGTTTTCCAGGGACGGGGAACCAGCCCGTCGCCCAAATTCCATCCCGGTGGTATGGTTCTAACGTCAATTCCGTCATCAGGCGCGGAAGATTCGCCTTCACCCTCTTACGTCCCCACAAAAGAGGTGTAAGTAGGATTTAGTAGCAGAGCTTTAGATGTAGATCATTGAGACACGCTCTAACACATTCTCTATCATTTAGTTTCCAAACGATGTTCGAGGTTACTTTCGTTATCGCATGTATGGTCGAATGTCTGGCATGAAAACCAAATTGGCAATTCGGCATCAACTCATATATCTGAATGTGCTTGTGTCCCATGTTTCGCTAAATTGATGATATTCCTAGTATAGCACTTTGATGTTTGCAAAAGATTGCTTTGAGTAATTATTCGTATTTCCAACCCAATGGAAAACGGTTAAAGCCTTTCCAATCTGAAATTTTGTTTCTTCTATTTTTAATGCTCATCATTGTTGGGTTGAGTTTTTGTTACGAGTAATTCGGTTATTGTTAGTCATAAAGAAAAGATTTTTTTTTGTGATTGGGAGGTGGATGTCATTTACGCACTAAGTGTGGGACTCCCATGCTCGCAAGCGACTTGAATACCCTCTAAACACCTCCCCTGTCAACCTGAGAACCCAGCCTGGAACCGTTCAACACATTGCTTCGGGCCGGGTTGGGGGGGTTGTCTCTCTTCTAGCGAGAGGAGAGAGTGGAAGAGGAATTGCCAAGCAAGCGATCCCCCAGCCCCAACGTCTCCGGTTGCTGCGAGTCCCTTTTATCTTTTAGGACCGCCCCAATATAATGTGCCACTTGGTTCCATTTGTCAACCGATTCGAGCATCACCACGACTATACTATCTCGGGTGAGCTCTCCCGTCTCCCTATAGAGGTCCCGTCGCAGCCTGTCCCCTTTTTTGCACGCAACAATGTGTGGCTGGCATTGTCTTACTCTCCTGGGCAAAACCGACAAACGGGGAACCGTGACTTACCAATCTTGTGCAGGTAAGACTGAAAACACCCATGCTCCCTCCAAAGCTGGGTCAGATAGAAGTCAGTTTCACCGTGCCCTCGATTTAGCCACGGTCTCAAATCCGGGAGAGGGCGCGCAGTCCACCTTCTTTTCGTGTAATTCACCCAAGACTGCTGCCAATCATTGGGCGACCGCTGTCTCTCCTCCCGGACAACCATCTCCAGCGCGTCCTCGTTTCGATGCCCTAAAGTAGTGTGGCGCTCTCCAGCAAGGAGGACAACTCTCAATAACTCTCACCGCCGAATCAGAGACTGTCGGATATGAAGGTGCAATCCTCAATGCTCCTCTTCTCTGTATCTGTGCCAGACGTTTTCGGTATACCTCCTTACTGAGAGCGTCGCCCTATATTTCTGCTCCGTACAATATCACTGAGTATACAGCACTGATCAACAGGCGTCTTCTTGATGGGCTGGTTCTCCCTACGTTGGTCATAAGTGGACTCAGAGCCGATACGTCAGAAGCAGTCTTTTCAGCCGATGCCCTAATTTGCTCAGAGGAACTCATCTTTGAGTCGATCAGCAGCCCCCGATACTTCACCGCTGGCTTCGATTTGATTTGTATGTCTCCAATACTGATCATCTTTACTCTAGAGATTCTCTTTTTTGTCAAGATGACCACTTCGGTTTTCTTTGAACCCACGAGCAGTCATTACTCGGCGCATTGGCGTACCTAGCCTAAGTTGCGTTTGTTCAACGGCGCTTCCAGCGACTTGAGCCGCAACTTCATCCTCATAGCCGATCAAGCGCGACTCATCTCGCATGGCCAGTTTCAGTAGCCTGTCGTAAGACACGTTCCACAGGTCTGGACCAAGGATAGATCCCTGAGCAACATCCGACGTAACTTCCATCCTTCGATGACCCTGTGTTGTATCGTAAAGCAGGTTTCGGCAGGTAGTCCTTAAAAAGCCGCATTCGATATTCTGGAACTTGAAAAGGGGTTTCCAGGGTATCCACTCATCTATCGGAGTTGAATGCGCTCCTAACGTCGAGTGTTACCAACAGGACGGTGTGTTGCTTGGTGCGGTTATATGCCTCTGCTTTTTGGACAGCGTTCACGACCTCTGCAATCGCATCAATGGTGGAGCGTTCTGCTCTAAAGCCGTACTGCCGAGGAGATAGGTCCCCAGCAGCACGAATCGCATCAGTGTGTCTTCCCTTGATAAGTTTCTCTTGCACTTTCGCCACATTTCATCGTTCCGGGAAAACCTCGTCCCGTAGGCGAGCGTTGAATGTACTGAGAAGCAAGTCAGGACAATGGGTGATAGACAAGTTGCAATACCTCAGCTGGAACACCATCCAAACCTGGAGCCTTCCTCGCTTTCAGTGAAAGGACTGCCTCTTCCAGTTTCGGCTGTGTGAAGAGTGGATACTCGATTGCTGTTTTACCGTGGACAGCGTCAACACGGAGGGCATGGGCGGGGAACACGGCCCGCACTATGTCGTCCATCTTTTCCGCATCATGTATGCAAGGCGCCCGTAAAGCAACCAAGCTTCCGTATAACTAGCTTGTAGCCAAGGTCCCACGGATCCTTGTTCAGATTGTCTACTAGATCTTGCCAGCAGCGAGCCTTGCTGGTGAAAATCAATTTGCGAAGGCATTTCCTGGCCGATTTAAATGCTGCTATCCGGTTGCATGCTTCGTCACGGCTCCGTGCCCGTTGAGCCTCATGCCGAAGCTTGTGACACTCCCTTCGCATTTCAGCGATTTCAGTCGACCACCAGTACACTTGGGGCTTCCCGTACCAGAGTCACCGACAGGGCATAGAAGCATCGTGATGATGCTCATAGTTGAGTTCACCACGTCTTGAATTGCCAGTTCTTCCGTCCCCTGCGAACTTCCCTACAGCGGGGCACTTGCCGTGAGTACCTCGACGAACTTCTTGACGTCCAACCTTCCGATGTTCCACCCAATAGTAGAAGATCGAGAGCACGGACGTCGGCAGACATCACTGATCTCAAGCAGAATGCACTGATGATCTCTGGCTGAATAGTCCTCTAATACTCTTCAATTATGTATCCTCCGTACTAAGGACTCCGAGGCGACTGTCACGTCCGGTATGGTTCCTTCACAGCCAATACAGCGGAAAGTCGGCGAATTTCGGGTGTTTAATACGATGAGCGCTATCCTGGCCGCCATTTCTAGGATTCATTTTCCCCGCGGATCTGTATGAGGTACACTCCATTCGATTGCTGTAGCATTGAAGTCTCGCCCAACGAGCACGTTGCCGTCTGGGTTCGAGACAGCGCCCTCGAAAGCATTAAGCTTGACTTGGAAAGATGATATTGGTTCGTTCGGCGTTAGATACACGCTAAAGACGGTGGTCCTTGAGTACCGAACCTGCACGAAACCTTCTGCCCGTCCACAGCTCTCCACCTGAAAATCACATTCATTCAATCTTCGGGGGTTTGCTTATTCATCATATCCTGTTAGGATTACAACATATTTAATTGTGTTAATTTAATAAAATTTATTTTTTTTTTTTGACTTTTCGTATTGTTTTAAAATCAAAACTAAAAAATAATAAATACAATACAATTACATTATCACCACCTATTAAGGCGTAATTAATAAATTAGTAAAAAAAATTAAATAACAAAGAAAAGATGCTAATTTTATATAATTGTTGAAAATGGTTTTTAAGCAAATCCTAACTTATAAGAAAACTTCCGAGACAGTAATAATAATTTAAAATAGATATTTGGGAGAAATAAATTACATGAAAAATTATATTGAGATTTCCTCATCCAAGTCACTCATCAAACGCTTACTCTGACTTCGATGGATTAGCATGATCTCAAATACTCGTAGATGTGAAGTAATCTTCATAATTTTTATATAAGTCAATTGTATTTAGTTTTTGTATTTGCTTGTTATATCGAATGTAAGTTTTTCGATCACTTCTGAGAGCCAACTAGCGCTTATTAGGCGATAGGTTATTAGCTGGGCTTACTAAGCCATCATAGCTAACACACGAACTTCTCCTTCTTCTTCGTAGCACTACAGCTCCTCTCGGTCCTTCGGTTTCTGCAACAACTGTCTCGGTCTATTGACCTCGCCCTCCAATTTGCACGTGAAAGATGGGAAACACTTTTATTATTTTTTGTTTTCCCAAAAAACAAAAATTAATAAAAGTTTTTTCCATCTTCACATAACATGGATATCCTTTGCCACCTGCCGTTACTTCAATAAAACAAATAATTTTCCATGATTCTTTTTAGACAATGGACGTGTGACTTTTCTGATGACTGTGGGGACGGAAGCGATGAAAGCGATGCTCTATGTAAAGGACGATATCGTGAATGTTCTGAATCAGAATTCCACTGCGGTAATGGAAAATGTATCTCATCACGTTGGCGATGTGACCATGAGGACGATTGTGGCGATAATACGGACGAAATGAACTGTGAGGGCTACGAGTGCAAGAACGGAACATTTCAATGCGCATCAGGACATTGTATAGCCGCATACTTTCGTTGTGATGGAGACCGTGACTGTAGAGATATGTCCGACGAAATTAACTGCCCACCTCGTTTCCCGGGAGGAAGGTATTGCCCGGAGTCGCGATTCCAGTGTGCTAATAACTTATGTGTTTCACCCGCTGACTTATGTGATGGCACTGACGATTGTGGTGATAATTCTGACGAGGCATCGTCAGTTTGTTCTAACTTTAATTGTGATACTTTACGCCGATTTCAGTGCACCAATCATCGATGTGTAGCTCGTTACCAGATATGTGATGGGGTTGACAATTGTGGCGATGGCTCAGACGAAAACAATATGACTCTCTGTGCTACCAAGCAAAAGCCCTGTGACCTTTACATGCAGTATCAGTGCGCAAACAAGAATTGTATTGACAGGAACCAAGTATGTGATTTCTCGGATGACTGCGGCGATAGCTCTGACGAGCTGGGATGCCATCATTCGAATACATGTTCGGATTTGAATCGAGGAGGATGTGAACACCACTGCATGAACCTCACGGATGGAGGATACATTTGCGCTTGTTACCCGGGATACATTATATCTCTGGAAAATAGGAAACGGTGCACGGATATCGACGAGTGCGCAACAAGAACTCACACTTGCAGTCATATTTGCACTAACTTGAACGGAACGTTCGAATGCTCCTGTCGGCCTGGGTTTAGGTTATCTGATGGGATGTCGGGAGTATGCAAAGCTCAGCAAGAAGATGTGCTTTTGATTTTCGCTAATGGTCCTGAAATAAGGGGCCTGGATTTAAAGGAGCTAGATGAATTCGATGTTATTGCATCTGAAAAACGTATTGAGGCGATTGACTACAATCCTGAATCACAAATCATTTTCTGGGCTGACAGCTACGATAAAACCATCAAGCGATCTTATATGCCAAATGCACAAAACGGGCAAGCGAAAATTGGCTATGCTCAAGATTTGAATATGAAAGGTAATTCGAAGCCGACAGCTGTTGCAGTGGACTGGGTGGCGGACAACCTTTACTGGACTGAAACAGATAGAACAGGTACTAAACCGCGTGGCCGGGTGATGGTAGCAAAAACTGATGGGAGATACAGAAGAGCAGTAATAAGTGCAGGGCTAGAAATACCAACATCGATAGCGGTGGATCCTCAATTAGGACGCATGTTCTGGGCTGACGCAGGATCAGCTCCAAAGATTGAAGCTTCTTGGATGGATGGATCTAAGCGTCGTCCATTAATCACAGAAGCAATACGGCATCCAGCGGGGATAACAGTTGACTATTCTCAAGATCACACAGTGTACTGGGTTGACTCTAAACTTAACACGATTGAATCCATGCGACCAGACGGAACGCAGCGCAAAGCAATCATCAAGGGGGAGCAGCTTCGACATCCTGTTTCATTGGATGTGTTTGAGTCAAATCTGTATTGGGTGACTCGTGATACGGGAGAGCTTGTAAGACAAGATAAATTTGGACGTGGGGTTCAAGTAGTTGTTCAAGGAAACCTACTCAATCCATCCAGCATAAAAATTTACCATGAAAAGCGGTACAATACTTCACTGAAAAACCCTTGCTACAGTAGTGCTTGCTCTCATCTCTGCCTTTTAGTACCAGGAGGGCGTAGATGTGCATGTCCCGACAACTCCGGACCGCCGCAATCACATCGCTCAACAGCTGATGTTATTTGTGATGCTGCAGCTGAACGTCCTCGTCCTGCGCCAAGAATTTGCCCCTGTGAAAACTCCGGCTTGTGCGTCGAAGACGACTCAGGAAACTTAGTGTGTGATTGTTTGCCCAATTTCAGTGGTGATCGATGTGAACAAGCCTTAGGCCATACTTACGGCCCATCCAACACAAACGTCGCTGCGATTGTTGTTCCTATCATGGTAATACTCTTAGTTTTACTAGCAGCCGGTGGGGTTTGGTATGTTATCCGAAAAAAACCATTGTAAGTAGCATCATTCGTTTTTTTAACCTGCTTCTTTAAGCGAAATTATTTTTTCCAGTGGAAAAATGGCTCGATTGAGTTCGCTAACTTCATCATCAAGTGTATCGTTCCGCCATGGTGCCAATGTGGAATTCAATTCGCCAGTGTTTCCCAACGCACCGCCACCACCAAACGATTCTGCTCCTGCTGTAGAGGGTTACAATCTTCAAACAGTCAACAGTGGCAAGCGCGATTTCTCGAACCCTGTGTATGATGCAGTGCAATCAGGAACAATAACAGATCCAAGCCTGGGAAATGGATCAGGTAAAATGTTATCTTTGCGAGTTGATTGTCGAATACTAAGCAGATAAATTATTTTAGGAGTTTTTGATGTTGGGTCAGACGGCCAAAGGATGAGACCCGTACAAGCTGTTGGTCCGTTTACAGAGCCCAGCTCAGCAATATTAGCCCCAAGTAGTATCACTCATAAATCATCACCAAAACTCAAGCTACGAACGAGACGACTGGATCCAGCCGAGGATACCGGCAAGGATACGCAAAATCTTGTTGAAGAAGATAAGTCTGAATGCTGATATTAAATTTTTATTGACTTTTTGCTTATTATCATATTCGAATGTACGTTAGCCACTTATGTTGTTTGTAAAAACAAAAACTTTAAAGTAAAGCAAAGTAAAATAATGTTTTTATGCTCATAACACTATGCATCAGGCGCAATTCTAAAGGTTGCAAAGGATCCCAATCTTAGTCTAAATACGAAGTTTGCGTGCAAGTTACGAACGCAACACGAGACAGCATTCTAAGCTCGATCGGAAACCAAAAACTAGACGAGCTGCAATAATGATTACCTGAAGCATACTGTTAGTCTGTTTTTATTATAATATTAATTTTATTTCGACAATTATAACATTCCAAGTTGTTGAGTTTTCATCAAGTTTTGTCAATTTAGTTTTAAAGATAAAAATAATTACGAAAGCAATAATTACTATTTATATGGCGAACGATTTTGATGAAGAAAGGTAAAAATTGAAGTTGCAAAGTAAGAGCAAAGCTCGCAATATTTTTAGATAATTGATGTGAACATTCCCCGAAACGTAGTTGTGATATTGTTATGAAAACTCCAAATTTCTACTTGGACATAATCAGCAATAGATTTTTTGAAAAGTTTTTATCGACCGCAAAATATTTGTAAAGCTTAGACATAATAAAAATAGGGGAACTGCTAGAGTCACCGAACTCACTCAGTTTTATATCAATTATTTGCGTGGCAACGTGACTACAAAAGAATTATTGAAAAAATATAGAAGAAATATATTTAAATAGATAAATGTTAATTAATGGTTAGAAATGGATCTATTACATATGTAGAAATTAACGATAAATATGAAAAAATATATTTTTATATAAAGATGCGCCATTATGATTTTTACGAAAGAATATAATAGAAAATAAAGCGACTGTAGTGAAATAAACGAAAAATCGACAATTGTGTAAAAATGTATAAAAGGGAGAACCATAAAAATAAATAAACGGCAAACAAAATGCACCTAAATAAAATTAAGAGAAAAATATATATTTAATGAGAAACATTTTATAAAGCTAATATTAAATATATAATGTAAAAAAAATTTTACTTCGATTTTTATAAATGCGTTATTGAAATTGAATTTGAGTTTATTTAAAGTATGTTTGAAACACTTAGGCATCTTGTTTTCATTACGAACGCAAGCATCACCAATAGCAATAAACACTAAAACGTTCATTTATTCTGATCATATCACTGTAATGATTTGTAATTCTCTTTCGTTCGTTCGATAGAGAGAGATTTCCCGAAAGAAATCTAAACCGACTTCTCATCGGTTATAGACGTGAAGTCTGGGAGCGTGCCAACGGAGAGGAATTTCGGTCGCAGGTCTTCTGCGACCAAACTTGGTCCGAAATACAAGAATCAGCCACTGATTCAAATGCCCGATTTAAAACTATTATAATTTATATTGAATTTTAATTTAAAACACATAGTTTCAATTATATTTCACAAGGTTTATTACTTATCAGGTCAAGCTCACGGTTACGACTAAAAACTTAATTCAATTTTAAAATGTATTAATAGTATGAAAGAGAAAGTATAGTAATGATAGTACAGTAAGTAAATGCAAAGAGAGGATATGATACATACATAGTATTTGATTGTATTCCAATACCCCCACTCAATAAAATACTTGGTTAATTATGACAACAATTCATAACTTTAGCTTTTAAATATGTAAATTTTTCTTTAGATAGACCTTTTGTTAGAATATCTGCTTTCATTTCATTAGTTGGAACAAAAATAATATTAATTACACCAGCTTCATTTAATTCTCGAATATAGTGGTCTTATATCTATATGTTTTGTTCGCTTATTTGTTGTGTTATTCTTTACTAAATTTGCAGCTCCTTGGCTATCAGAAAATACATCAATTGGCAATTTAACATAATTATTCAAGTATAATTCATTTAATAAGCCTTTTAGAAATACAAGTTCTTTAGATGATTGGCTTAATGCCATGTACTCTGCTTCTGCACTGCTCAGCGCCACTGTCGGTTGCTTTTTCGTTTCCCAGCTAACTGGTCCATTAGCTAGCTCGAATAGGTAGCCAGTGTAAGACCTTCGGTCTGTTGAGTTGCTTCCCCAGTCCGCATCTGCATAACAAATAAGGGGCTTTCCTGTTTTCTGGAAATATAAACCATGATTGGTTGTTCCCTTCAAAAACCTTAAAATTCGTTTAGCTGCGTCGAAGTGCTCCTTGTGAGGCTTCTTATTAAACTGCGACAAGTAGCTTATGGTGTACATGATATCTGGCCTCGTGTAGATTCCCAAGTACATCAATGATCCTATCAATGATTGATATTCGCTTGATTTAATTCGATCACATCGATCACAGGATTCTGCTTTGCATTGCTGTAGCTGAAGATTTGTTTCAACGGTCGTTGAAACCTCCTTGCAGTTGGTCATATTATACTTTTCCAAAAGGGCTTTAATATAATTCACTTGTGTTACAGACACATTATTTTTATCGCGATTAATTTCAAGTCCAAGTATATATTTTAGTTCACCTTTATCATCAAGTTCAAATTCGCGTTTTAATTGATCTTTTACATTATTAATTTTATTTAAGTCTTTTGACAAAATAATTATGTCGTCCACATATACTGCTATTATTATTTGCTTATCCTTTATGTAAACACACGGATCAGATTTTAATCGTTCAAATTTCATTTTTTGTGTTAGAACATTATTAAGGGCTGTATTCCATTCTCTACCGGAATGTTTTAAACCGTATATGCTTTTATTTAATTTGCACACTTTATTTATATTATTCGCGAAACCTTTCGGTTGTTCCATAAATATTTCGGCGTTTAGTCTGCTGTTTATATATGCATGTTTAATATCGATCTGATGCATGATAAAGTTTTCTTCAATTGCAATGGCTATCAGCACTCGTAGAGTCGAACTTTTAAACACAGGACTAAAAGTTTCATCGTAGTCCATCAGATATTTTTGATTAAATCCTTGCGCCACTAATCTCGCTTTGAATTTTTCGATTTCACCATTTTTATTATACTTTGTTCTGTAGACCCATTTCGATCCTATTATATTTCTATCCTTCGGACGATCCACTAATGTCCACGTGTTGTTTTCAATTAGAGAGTTAAATTCCTGTTCCATTGCTTTTATCCATTCCTTTTGATTTGGACTGTTTATTGCTTCACAAAAGTTTTCGGGATCTTGACATACACTAATGTTGTTTAACTGCAATCTTACTGGTTGTTTTAATTTCTCTCTATCGCGCAACACAATTTCGGACTTCGGTGTTGAGAAATCTTCGTTCCCTTCGTCCTCATCGAGATCATTATAATCATCATCCTCCTTGAAAAGCTGTTGTAATGCAGTGTCTGCTTGCGCCTTGAGATCCGATCCTTTTTCCACTTGATTTGAGTCTTGCGGATGAGCTAACGGGGAAGTCTTGAGATCCGATACTTTTTCCACTTGATTTGAGTTTTGAGGATGCTCTTCATCTTCTGCTGGGAATTGGCTAATGAATACACTGCTTGGCTTAACATCTTCGAAGAATTCAACATCTCGCGTGATAATTATTTTATTAGTTTGCTTATTCATCACCCTATAGCCCTTCTGTTCCTCCGAGTATCCGACTAAAATGTACTCATGTGCTTTCGGAAGGAACTTATTATTCCGCTGACCGCTTCTTATTGCGATAACTTTGCTACCGAAAATCCTCAAATGATTGACGGTTGGTGTTTTGTCAAAATACATTTTGTATGGTAGTAACCCATTTATCGCTTTACTCGGACACCGATTTCTAATATAAACAGCCGTACTGACTGCCTCGCCCCATAATTTTTCGTTCAAACTGTGTTCAGCTATCATACATCTCGCCATCTCAACCAGGGTGCGATTCATTCGCTCGGCGGTTCCATTCTGTTGCGGTGTATATGGAATGGATGTCTGATGCTTGATTCCGTTTACTTTCAAGAAATCTTGGAATAAGTTATTTTTATACTCACTGCCATTATCAGTCCTTAATGCTTTGATTTTAAAGCCAGTTTCATTTTCGGCAACTGCTTTGAATTCTTTGAATCAAGCTAACGCTTCATCTTTTGATTTGATCAAGAAAATTTTGGTGAATCTACTTTTATCGTCAATGAATGATATAAAATATTTTGCTCCGCCATACGATGAGCAACTAGCTTGGCAAATATCGCTATGAACGAGCTCCAGTAGATCCTTCGCCCTGTTTTCACTTCGCTTAGGAAAAGGCTTTGCAGCAAGTTTTGCTCTAGCACAAGTTATGCAATCAAAATCGTCAGTTTCCACGTTTGTTATGCCACGCACTAGTTCATTTTTTATTATAATATTTAAATCACTTTTATTTAGATGTCCTAGTCTTTTATGCCATTTAACAATTTCAAGGTTTTTAGCACTGATTGCATTCAGTTGATCACTTTTACAGTCTATTATGTATAAACCATTTCTATTAGTTGCACTTAATATAGTTATTCCATTTTTCTGAACATAAGCTTTGTTTTTTACGAATTTCACTATACATCCACGCTGTACTGTTTTAGATACTGATACGAAATTCATTTTTAACGATGGGATGTACAATGTTTCAGTTAAATCCACTCCTCCATATATTGTATTGATTGACGCTACATCGCTGATACTAGTTGTCACTTTTCGTTGGTCCGCTAGTTCTATTTCGGCAACAATTTTATGTGTTTCAGTAAGCAAATGCTTTTTGTTAACCATATGGGAACTCGCTCCACTGTCTAAGCACCACAAGTCAGTTGATTTACTGCAATTGTAGACTGATGCGAAAAGAACCTGTTTAGTATGAGTGTTTTTGTATCTACACTCATTTGCGTAGTGCCCTTTACGCTTGCAAATGTAGCATATACCTTTCCTTCTTTTAGTAGAAGCTGATATATTAGTATTACTAGGAGGATTGAACGATTTTTTATTTTGCTTAGTGTATAGCACCGTTTCACTTCCACTCTCATTGACATCATCGTTGTTCTTTCTTTTTTCTTCTTCAATCAACTTCAATTTTAGGTCAGAAAGTGATGGCAATGAGTCTCTAGTTTCTATAGCGATTACAAAATTTTCATATTGTGGTGGTAGTGAACATAGTAACATAATGGATAATGTCTCATCATCCATTTTGATTTGGAGTTCACTCATTTTGTCAACTATTTGCCCAAAGTTACTTAGATGGGTTTGCATACTATCGCCATCCTTTAAACGCAATTTTATTAGTGACTTATACAAAGATACCTTTTGCGCGGGAGAATCCCTCTTGTAAACCTTCTCGAGGGTCGACCATGCTTCCTTTGAAGTCGAACTATATTTTATATGCATAAGTTGGTTAACTGTAACACTTAATCGGATATTTGCAAGAGCCTTTCGATCCTTCCTTTTCCAAGCTTATATTAATTTTTCGTCTTCGTCTGGACACTTAGTTTCACCGGACACATAGTCCCATAGATCGTAAAACTCTAGACTACTCTCCATTTGCAATTTCCAACTTTCGTAGTTGGACTCGGTCAACTTCTCGAAATTCGCCATTAGAGTCGCCATTTTAATCGATCACTTTTTGATCACCACCGATTTTAATTATTTATTTTTGGGTTTTATTTAGAGCACTTTATTTTAATAATTATAGTTATAGAGCGACCTGGGCCCATAACCTATTATAATTTATATTGAATTTTAATTTAAAACACATAGTTTCAATTATATTTCACAAGGTTTATTACTTATCAGGTCAAGCTCACGGTTACGACTAAAAACTTAATTCAATTTTACAATGTATTAATAGTATGAAAGAGAAAGTATAGTAATGATAGTACAGTAAGTAAATGCAAAGAGAGGATATGATACATACATAGTATTTGATTGTATTCCAATAAAAACGCATCGAAAAACTTCTAACTACTCGATTCTACTTTACTTCAATTTTCTTTTTCTTCTGGTCCGAGAAACTGAGCAATACGAAACATCCTAGACCAAAAACTAACCGTTCTCGAATATTAACCGACGCGGTGCCCGAAATAAACTAAATCACGTCGAAACCCTACCCCTCGGCGGCATACTCATCTTCGCCATTGTTTCCCTGTGAAACAGAACGGGTTTACTGAAAAGGAAAGACTGGTTTAAATTAACAATTAATTGTGTTTGTTTGTTGCTCAAACATTATTCTTCACTTTTTGACTGACTGCGAATAATTACAACTGACAAGTCTATTTACATGATCATTAAACAAGAGTTCTAATGAGAATCGCTACATAAAATAGATCTTATTCCTTCAATAAAAACGATTTATTTACTTCAGGTTGACAATTAGTGAATTAAAAATATTTCTGTTCAAAATGGCTTAACTTCATAAGTTTCATATTTGAGATTATCTTAAATCGAAAAATTATTTTCTCGTATTCTATACGTATTTCGATAATTCTATCCTCCGCTCAATATCAAGAAAGATACGAAAAGCCAGCGGTATTCCATGCTGCCCCACACAGCAGGGACGCAAAGCTCCAAACTGAAATTGTCATCAAACTATTAAAGCGCACGCGCGCAGCACTAGATATTTCTTTGACGTTACCTTATCGATTTCACACCGTGCAGAACATGTTTTCCTCGCAGTGATGAATTGCTGCTTCGGAATTGCTGCCGCAAAAATTCGCACCTCGACAAGAGGAGTTCCTTTCAGGTTGTCACGATCGAGCGCGAGTACTCTTGTCTGCAATGGCGGCTCCGGGCAGCCACTCACGTTATATCCAACACTAACCTCGTAACGATGGCCAACTCGCCGATCGACTAAATCTTTGTAAACTCCGCATCTAAAATTGGCGAAAGGTGCACGAAGAATCTACAACCGACTATCCGCCGTGCTTCTGGACCCCCATCCAGGCCGCGTGGAGACGGGAAACACACCAATTTCCCCAAATTTTGCTCGTTCTATGAGTGGGAGTTCAGAGACAGAGATCTGTTATCTAACATCAGCTGGTTGGGAAATTCCGTAGGGATGATAGATCTCTGGCAGGTATCGGTCTAATATATCGGAGGTTGTTGCATCATCTTCTCAAGTCCCTTGACTTAATGAGATACTTGTAATATATTTCAAAGCCAACGTTACATGTTTGTTTTAGCACTACAACCCTTTCGGGCATTCGCTTAGAGATAGTTAGAGTTTAATTGCATGTATCGGCACTCGAGATGGTGATATGGTCAGAACCACACTTTAGTCATGTGGCTGTCCACCCAGCTGCGATACGTTCTTTTTTTTAAGTTGCGTAGTTGACCAGATAAAAATTCCGGTCGATAAATTGGTCTGGGCTAAGTTAAATTTTGACCCGACTACAGCTAGACAGCGGGGGGTCCTTGACCCACTGATACCCAATACCATGCAATTTAAAATCTTGACTTACGCAAAATCTATATAGGCTCCAAAATTAATAATCAAATTTCTGTCATTCTTGACCAGGATATCCCTTTCCGTTGCAAAACCGTTGAATTTGATGAAGAAATCGTACTCTATTTATTTTGTAAATGTCACATCCAAGGAATTGATGATCTACATTGTGACAAAAAAGTACCCGAAAATTGAAAATAACACGTTAAATATTTAATTATTCATCAATATTTATTTTGTCAAAGTAATTCCCATCCGATGGACTCACTAATGCCAACGATTTTTTTAATCCTCGAAACACTTTTCATAAGCACTTTTTGGGAAGGCCTTCAGCTCCTTTAGCGAGTTTTGTTTTACAAATAAAATTAAATATTTAATTATTCATCAAAATCACACGGAGCCAAATGTGGTGAAAACGGTGGTTGATCGATGGTATGTATTTATTGCGTTTTTGGCTTTAAACTCGGTCACAATAAAAAAATCACAAAATCGCAACGCATTACTGAGGTGTACCGACTTAAGCAGCAGCTGTAAACAAATTGGTTGACAGATCGCGTTAATATTTGGCATAGTAATTAAGGACAGTCCTAGCAACGTAACAAAATACATTTTTTTTAAAATATCATTTACCCGTTGTCACAATGTAGATCGTCCACTTCGTTGCAATGCCTAAACCTTTCTGAATTTACGCATTTCGCTTTGAACAATCTCAAGCTATTTTCACTTTTGTTTACAAGCGTTCTGTTGATGTACTTGACTGCATGATTGCTAATCCAGAGTGGTACCATGGTTTGTCGCCTCTCAGGTAGTGGGCCCTTTTCCAAACACAATCGTGAGCTCTTAAGTTTTTTCTTGGCACCGATTACTCCAGTCACGTTTTATCCACAATGTCATCTTGCTTCAAGTTTATATGTTCCAAAAGGTGTCTCTTAACCCCTTCTTTAGCTGAATAATCGATTTTTGCAGCCACCTCTATCCCTTTATGCCCAGAGCACTAGTGAAAGTTGAACTTGGCGTTCGGTCTGGTGTTGATGACCTGCCGGATGTCGTAGATCACTTTTTTCCGGTTTATGTTGTTTTCAATGTTCAACCGTGCGCTCCTGGAATCTGCGAAAAAGTTACTCACCGTTACAGTAGAATCCTTTGGGGTGGCCAGATTGGCATGCAATTTACTGTAAGTGCCGAGATTTGCTCGCCGAGACTGAAATATGAAGCCTTGTTATTTGTGGGATCGATAAAAGTACAACCTACGCTGGCTATATTCTCAGCTCCGTCCGGAACAAAGGTGAGTTGTGACTTTTTCTTTAAATTATCTACATGTAAGATGAATTTGTTGTTGAATTCATTTCTATTTCGGTCGTTGTGTAAGTTGCGCAACGGATTGCTAACCTCTAGAGTCAAACCGCGGTGTAGATTTACCTGCAGGATGACCCGTACCCTGCAGCTGAATCTACATTGCAGATCAACTGCCTAAAACCTGCTTGAGCAGTTTGCGAGGGACATGAAAGTCGATGTTTTGCTGCTGAATGAGCAACACCAAGATAAAAGTTCTGCATCATGGTATCCTGATGAAACTGGTAATGCCGCTATCTGGGTGATAGTGATTTCCAGGCGGAGGACCGTCGACGGGAGCATGGTTTCGGACTACCTTCTATAGTGTATACCTAACGCCAAACGAATCGATATCATCTTTCCAAGCCAAGCTTAATGCTTGGAGGGCGCTGTCTCGAGTGCAGACGGGAACGTGCTCGTTGGGGGAGACTTCAACGCTAAAGCAATCGAATGGGGCATGCCTCAAACAGAACCGCGTGTAGTAATCGAGCAGTTAGTCAAACTTACTATTTTTTTCTCTCTTCCTTTTTTTTCCTTTAAACTTACTATTTTTTCTCTCTTCCTTTTTTTCCTTTAAACTTACTATTTTTTGTCTCTTCCTTTTTTTTCCTTTAAATTATGGGATCAATCTATAGATTTTTTCTCTTTTCTTCCGCACAATTAAAACTTCTCGATTATTCGGCGCGGCAAAGGGTTAAAGGAAATTCAGGCATAATATGTCCCAGATCAACTAAACAGACGATTTAAGATCGAACTGGGACGATTTAAGATTGAACTGGGACGATTTAAGATTGAACTGGGACGATTTAAGATCGAACTGGGACGATTTAATATTGTTGACAGGAGTCGCCGAGGTCGGACAGGAAAAACGAGCATGCGATTCGCGTTTCTGGGGATTCGAATTCAACTCTGGCTAGTGGATAGCAAAAGTTAAGGCAAAGTACATAGTTGAAAGACGACGCTAAATAAACCTGGGTTCTTTTTATATGGAAGAGTTGCCATTGGGCGGAGGTAAGAAAAGACATTTTTCAAGTGTTATTTTGTTATCTTGTGGCTTTTTGCATTTAGATTTTGGTTGTGTTTTGTTCGAGTGATAGAAAACATTTTTCAAGTGCACTAAACAGGCAACACACGTTTGACAAGTTGTGCCCAATATTCGATTTGCAGTTTTATTTCTTGCCTGTGTTTAATTTGTTTAGCGCATGTCCATCCAGAATTTGCAAAACTTTGACCCCCTTTGCTGATGCAATCAATTGTGCTGATGATACGGTACGGGACGGACTTGCGCACATAAGAATTCAGCAGAGAAATGGTCGAAAAACACTAACTACGGTGCCGGGCCTTTCGTCGGAATATAACCTGAAGAAAATTGTGCGAGCATGTAAAAGAAAATTTGCGTGCAAGGGCACAGTAATAGAGCGTCCCGAATACGGTGAAGTATTACAGCTTCAAGGTGATCAGCGAGAGAACATTTGCCAGTGGCTAACGAAATCATCATCCATCCCAAAGATAAATTCCCTGAAGCAACTAGTGAATGCATTTCGAAACGTCAAAGATGGCGGAGTTATGTTGTCTTTCATCGCAGGTTGACGAAATTTAGCAGAATTGTAATATATGGTGAACGCGAATTTTGGGTTTAGCCTTTTAGCTAAGTTCGGAATCGGATGTGGAGTGAGACCCAAAGAAACAGTTGAATGTCTAATCGGGATTCGTGTAAAAGCAAAATAACATCCAGCTGAGCGAAAGACATTGTTTTTGACTAAAACCCCTCGGAAAGGTTAGATAGAAGGCAGTTTGTTTCATTTGCAGATTTGTTCCGTGTCGTTCCGTGGTAAATTGTAAATTGTAGTTTGGGCTGGATTCTAGTGGGCAGAACTGTGAAGTCTCGCATTCCGAACTCTCTTCTTAGGGCTGTCGCAAGTATGAAGTGCTCGGGAACGTCGCGTTGCTCTATATATTGTTATTGCCGAAAGCAAGCACTTATTAACAGTACGTAAATTTCAACAATTGAAGGAAGAACGATACAAAGGGGCAGACGTAGTGACATTCAAATAGTCTAATACACGGTGCTCCTAAATTATTTGGTAAAACTAGGAGCCAATTGCATTGTTTCTATCGATTTGCCGCTATACATAGAAGCTCCAATGTATGCCCAAAATATCGGCGTCTTCAAAGGGGTAGGAAAGTCACTACTTCGTCAACTATTCCTATTGATGGAAGTTAGCAAGGGCAGCAATTATCAAAGAACAGCTGTTTGTCATTAATTTCCGATACTTTTGTTGGAATTTTGTTGGAATCTCAGTATTCGTCGTTGCATTTTAACGTTAGAAGTAGCTATAACGAAAAGAAATCTACATTCCAGGACCACCCACATCGTCAGCGGGCGCCCGACGAGGATGTTTGGGTGAGTACCCTTACATTTTATTATTTATATATATATTTTTACTCAATATAATTTTATTATAATCTTTTTATATATAAATTTTGCATTGGAGGGATAGATAAATTATTTGAAATTTTACAAATTAAAATTTTAAATATAAAAATATTATTATAACCTTTTAATATATAAATTTTGCATTGGAGGGATAGATAAATTATTTGAAATTTTACAAATTAAAATTTTAAATATAAAAATATTATTATAACCTTTTTATATATAAATGTTGCATTGGAGGGATAGATAAATTATTTGAATTTTACAAATTAAAAATTTTAAAGATAGAAATGTCAATGTAATTATAAAGTAAGAAAAATGCAGTGCTAATTCTTTTGAAAATCGGTCTTTCTTTCCGATACCCTTTGCCCGGGTATAGGACCCGGTACGGTGGCAGGCTGCCCACGAAAAACATGAGCCAGCTGCCGGGTACTTAATTAATCCTTTTTTCGTTTCAGGTGACATCGCGGGTTGAGTGGCCCAAGCAGAGTGCCTCTTTATGGCATAGCGTTATGCAATCGAGTTGTATAATTCTATGGCATAAATTGGTCACCGGGGTACTCCCCTTCTGATGGGAAAGTTTATACAAGGCAATTTGTATGAGTTTTCCACTCAGAAGAGGAATACCTGGCCACTGCAACAAAATATGGATTTATTCCGGGTGGGTGGGTGCGAAGGGGCTCCATCACCACCCGGTTGTCTCTCTTTCATTTTTGGGCCATGAGCTTCGTCGGGTAATGACGAGGTTACCCCAAGTCCGCCTTTCTTTTCAGGTTCCACTTGTTCTCGGAACAAGTACTATCTCCCTCGGTGTAGTTATCTACACTTTTTGCGACTTCGGTCGCCTCTTGAACAACATCAAATTCGTGAGTGGGAGTTTTTTTGTAGTGGGTCCTCGTGCTGGGGAAATGAACCCGCCCCACGACACCGCAATGCTAGCCTGCCAGCGCATTCACGCGTCTCCAGACGAGGGCATTCTCGGCAGATATTGTCATCTTCTTCTGCCGAGGCAGCAGAACATCGCTGCAGTCCTTTACGGACTTTTGAAAATTACTATTCACTACAAATGGCGCCCAACGTGGGGCTCCAAATGCCCGGCTGTATCATCAGTCGTGAGCACGAGACAGTCCATCGTCTCTAGGTGTCCCCACAAGGTGTTAGTACTATTGGCGGGTAGGTAACTCCCGAGGGTTTTTGCACTAATCGTGCCCCAGCAACTTAGTAACTTCCGGACGTGTGTTGTCTTTGGACATCAATATCGTTTGGTCCTGCTGCTGATTTATACTTTGGTGATTTACCATCACTGTATGACTATTGAGGCCAAATGATATTAGAGTCCCTATTTGTGTTCGGAAGTTATTATCTCAACATCCACTTTGCGGAGGATTCTGATCCGCTCCCCAAACCAGCGGTGCCTGGGTGTCTTAAATTACATGGATTTTGATTTCATGTGATTGGCTGATTAGCTAATCCATGACTATCCATGACAAGACACGCGCTGCTTGTGGATCAGAATTCAACCCTGGGCCGACAAGTTGTAACTTGAAAGAGCACTTCTGAACTCTGATTCTCATGGTGCCGCAAGAGAGTTGTCCCTGAACACTACAGAAGGAATGTGCCATTGGTGTCCATACTTGGAAAGAAGGACGGAATGGAAAGACCGATTATTTTTTTTGATAACTTTTGATAACTTCAATTAGTAAACTTTTCTTCATACCTTTTTTTTGTGAGGTTCTGTTATAGTTCGCCACTGACGGCCACATGAAAGTTCTATAGTTTGCATACAATTTTTTTTTCACATTTTTTTCAGTAGTTATATATATATATATATATATATATATATATATATATATATATATATATATATATATACAGATATATATATATATATATATATATATATATATATATATATATATATATATATATATATATATATATTATTTAGGTATTCATTTAGAAAATCAAATTTCATTTAGCATGTCGACCAAACGCACGCCAGACAAGCGCAGTTTGCGTTCGGAAGCGGGGCCTACGGCATTATGCGTCATCTGCCAGCAGGCGCGAAATGATGGAACGTCCGTACAAACGTTGGCGTGCGGACATGAGTTTCATGAAGCCTGTGTGACCCAGCATTTATTAGTTAGCCGGACTTGCCCTTTATGCCGACAACCAGCCACATCAGCGGATCGACCTTCCAGCCACCTAGAGCTTCCAGCTGCTCAAGGGGCGGTGCCCAAACCAAAGGACCGGCGGGAGCAGGTTCCAACAGCGGCTGATGAGCCTGATTTAATGGGCCGAGCCGAAGCTGTGCCGCCTGCGGAAGGGCCGAGACCCACCGTGGCTGTGGAGGCGACAATCCTACAGGATTTAATGGCGCTCATGCAGGACCTGACCACCCGGGTAGCCTCGCTGGAAAGCCAGAAGGATAATCCAGTACCACCTCGGCCAAGAACGCCTCCGATGTGGGACTCGGACCCAAATCCATGGGATTTTCCGGTAGACTCGAGGCGCTATCACGAACGAATCCGGCCCGGCGCGGCAATGAATCCGTTGGCTCCAGTGTACCGGCCCCGACTGAGCCAAGCACCGCCACCAACTCAGGCTCCAGTGATTCTGCCGGACCAACGCATCCATCCACACGCTACGTATCGGCTGAAGCTGACGCAGATCCCCAGCATCATCCAGGGCTGGAATCTGCATTTCAGCGGGGAACCCAACACCATAACTGTGGAAGTTTTCATTGGTCGGGTGGAGTCGCTGATTGAGCAAATGCTAGCAGGAGACCACACGGCACTGGCAGGATATTTACCAATGCTGCTTAGGGGAGCAGCACTTCAGTCAAATTGGCGAATACATTCGGCCCCACCATCAATACGCTGGTCACGGTTGAAGGAGGTACTCCGCATGGAGTACCCTACGGTAGACATGGACGAATTAGTACTGGACAAAATTCATGCTAGATGGCAGCGTCCGGACGAGTCTTTCCATCAATATCGAGCAGACATTCTTCGGCTGAATGACCAGTTGTCAGAGTCGATGTCTTCTACCCAATTGCTGCGGTTGCTAAAGCGCAATCTAAGACCGGAGCTCCGTCGCCATATCGTGAACTCCGATCCACAGAGTATGGAGGCACTGCTGAGAACGGTGCGTCGCCTAGAAGGGTTTGAGGAAGACCTCCGGGACCGGCCCTACTTACTAGCTAGGATGGGTCCTCGGCGAGGAATCGCGGAATTGGCCCCAGATTATACCACCATGGATCTGGAAGAAGATATCGACCGAGACCAGCTTGCTGTAGCAGCGGTGGGAAGTCTTACGACCTGCTGGAATTGCAATCAAACCGGACACCGGTTCATTTCATGCCGAGCAGAGCGTAAGGTTTTCTGCTACGGTTGCGGCAAGCCGGACACTTACTTCCCGGACTGCCCTGAATGTGCCGCGCAAAAAAACGGCCGAAAGAGTACCCGACCACCTCAGCGGTACTCGAAGCCCCCGCAGTAGCTCCTCAGCCAGCTGCTCACCCCAACAAACCTGACGTTAATCCACCAGCCATGACCACTATGACTGCGGATGTTCACTCTCTTCCGGACACCTCACCAACGACAATATTGAAGCGACCACCGCAGTCACTGCTAGAAGAACCCCGGCAGCCTCAAATACGCACTCTAAAACCTTATCATGTTCGACTGCAGGAATATCGGGTTGCTCGAGAGCGAATATTTGCTTCCGAAGTAGTCACTTCCCGCCCGCGCACGACAAAATGGTCAACCCGTCGTTGGCGGAATTTCCGGAAGAGAGTGCGCACCTGCCGTCAAACCTTAAACTCTTGTAACATTCGGAGGTTGCTGAGAATGAGATCAGACCTTATCACCCAATTAAAGTGTTGGGCGAAACCGTGTTTGCATTGATCGACACGGGTGCCAGTATCAGTTGTCTTGCCTCGAGCTTTGGCTCGAAGGTGCTCCAAGACTATCCGACCCTGATTAAACCCTGGCGCACTGAAATCAGTACAGCTGATGGCACCAAACACCCTATACGAGGTAAACTAACCACACCCGTGACGTTCAGGGGTCAGACGAAGGATATTACTTTCTACATTATTCCGTCTTTGACTCAGAATGTGTACCTTGGCGTCGATTTCGTCCTTCGCTTTGGACTGGCCTCCGATTTATTCACAGATTTGTCTTTAAATACCAGATATGTCAACGAACTCACTTCTGTTCCCGATAGGCATGAACTGACGCCTAACCAATGGCAACGCCTGGAAGCATCCATCGCTGCTTTTCCATCTTACGCTACCCAAGGCCATGGCCGCACCACCCTAGTCTCACACGCCATCGACGTTGGCGATAGTAAACCGATTAAGCAGAGACACTATGCCATCTCACCGGCCATGGAGAAATTGGTGTATGCGGAGCTGGATAGGATGCTCGAGTTGGGGGTCATAGAGGAGTCCCAGAGTGCCTGGTCATCACCGGTAACCTTGGTGGTGAAGCCAGGTTAAGTCCGCCTCTGTCTAGATGCCCGTAAGGTAAACGCGGTGACCATCAAGGACGCGTACCCTCTTCCACTCATCGATGGAATACTAGGGAGACTGCCGAAAGCCAATTATATCACCAGTCTCGACCTAAAAGACGCCTTCTGGCAAATTCCACTCGATGAGGGGTCGAGGGATAAGACCGCCTTCACAGTGCCTGGACGACCATTATATCAGTTCGTCACAATGCCCTTTGGCCTGTGTAACGCGCCGCAAACGATGACCCGGCTAATGGACAAGGTCATCCAACCTCACCTGAAACACCAAGTGTTCGTGTACCTGGATGATCTGTTACTCATCACGGAAACGTTCGACCAACACCTCCTACTCCTACAAGAAGTAGCTCTGCACATCAGTAAGTCGGGACTTACCATCAACGTACAGAAAAGTAAATATGTCATGAAAGAGGTCCGATACCTAGGACATGTCATAGGACATGGCACTATTAAAACGGATCCAGACAAAACTCGTGCGATTGATGAGTTCCCCTTACCAAAAACAGTTAAGCAGCTACGACGTTTCCTTGGTGTGGGCGGTTGGTACCGAAGGTTTGTTCAGAATTACGCAACAGTTTCAGCGCCCCTGTCAGACATGCTGCGGAAGGGGAAGTTTATTTGGACCGAACTCAGCCGCAAGGCATTTGAAGAGCTAAAATAAGCCCTCACATCAGCCCCTGTCTTGCACAGCCCCGACTTCACGAAGCCCTCCTCCATTCATTGTGACGCAAGTCAACATGGAGTTGGAGCCGTGCTGGTGCAATTGACCGATGAGGGAGAGGAAGCTCCCATCGCCTTCATGTCCAATAAGCTGAACTCGGCCCAAAGAAACTATACTGTGTCCGAGCAGGAATGTTTGGCAGCGGTAATGGCTGTGAAGAAATTCCGAGCTTTTATCGAGGGCCACCAATTCGAGATCATCACGAACCACGCTTCACTTCAATGGTTGATGAACCAGGCAGATTTACATGGACGCCTAGCAAGATGGGCTCTTAAACTGCAAGGGTTCAAGTTTTCCATCAAACATCGGAAAGGGACCCAGAACAACGTACCCGACACTCTCTCACGAATGTTTTCCCCAGAGGGAGCCGAATTGACAATAAATGACGAGGACCCATCGAGATAGATTTGGACAGCCCACATTTCGAACCAGACAGCTACAAAGAGTTGAGGCAAACCATCGCGACCCAACAATCGCAGCTGCCTGATTTGAGGGTAATAGACGGCTACGTGTATAGACGAAATGAATACGCCACTGGTGATCCATGGCAGGAAGAAGAGTCCTGGAAACTCTGGGTACCGGAGGAAATGACACAACATCTGATCCTCCGCGCACATGACCATCCTTTAAGTGCCCACGGAGGTTACGGTCGAACGTTACGGTGACTCAAGAAATACTTATTTTGGCCTAAAATGGCATCCCAGGTCAAAGACTACGTGAGCGCCTGTAAGACCTGTAAAGGCACCAAAGCGCCCAACCAGCCTCTTCGACCTCCTATGGGTCAACTCAACGTTCCAGAACGCGTATTCCAACGTCTATACATCGATCTACTCGGTCCATATCCTCGGTCATCTATGGGACACATCGGAGCTATCGTCGTTCTAGACCTGCTCTCAAAATTCCCACTGGTGGAACCTATCCGTAAATTCACAAGTCCATCTATCGTGAAATTTCTAGAGAACCGGGTATTCCATGTGTTCGGGGTTCCAGAGAGTGTGTACTAGGACAACAGAGTACAGTTCCGGTCTCGGCAGTTTAAGGGCCTACTCGAGCAGTATGGCGTTGAACAACAACTGACGCCCATATACTCTCCTCAGTCTTACGCTTCCGAACGGTTGAACCGCACCCTATTGGCCGCGATCCGTTCCTACGTCCACCCATCTCAAAAAGATTGGGATCAGCGATTGTCCGCCATCACATGCGCCCTGCGATCCTCGTATCATTCCGTCACCGGTGTTGCCCCTTACTTTGCCGCCTTTGGACAGCACATGATTTGCCACGGTAAATCATACCGGCTGTTACGGCAATTGAAGTGTTTGGGAGACCCCGTCGTTGCGCTGGAGCCCCACGAACGTTTAGGAGACCTCCGCCAACAAATCGGACGGAAGATTAAGGCCACAGGAAGTGCAAATGAGGCGCAGTACAATCTCAGGTCACGATCTGCTAATTTCAAAGAAGGAGATGAAGTTTTCCGGCGCAATTCCCGCCAAAGTGACGCCGCGGGGCATTACAACGCCAAGCTGGACCGGCGATTCTTGAAAAGCCGCATAAAGAAGGTAATGGGACCTAACCGTTACCTGATAACGGACCCATCGGGCAAAGAAGTGGGGATATACCACGCGAAAGACCTGCGCCGATAGATAATTAGTCACGTCTGTTTTGTCCGTCCGCATATATTTTCAAAAACGCGCAAGGGTTGTATACTTCCGGCCAAACATAAACATAAGTCAGTCCGTCCGTCCGTCAATGGTGTTTTCTTTTATTGTTCGTCACTTCGTGTCCTGACGCCGAAGACAACCCATGGTACCCTGCAAGATCCTTCAGCCCCTTTTTTGCAATCCTCGTCGCCTTGGGATCGCGAGAAAATTAGCTGCCCTGTAGTAATCGAGCAGTTAGTTAAACTTACTATTTTTTTCTCTCTTCCTTTTTTTTCCTTTAAACTTACTATTTTGTCTCTCTTCCTTTTTTTTCCTTTAAATTATGGGATCAATCTATAGATTTTTTCTCTTATTTTATTTTTTTTCTCTTTTCTTCCGCACAATTAAAACTGCTCGATTATTCGGCGCGGCAAAGGGTTAAAGGAAATTCAGGCATAATATGTCCCAGATCAACTAAACAGACGATTTAAGATCGAACTGGGACGATTCAAGATTGAGCTGGGACGATTTAAGATTGAACTGGGACAATTTAAGATCGAACTGGGACGATTTAAGATTGATCTGGGACGATTTAATATTTTTGACAGGAGTCGCCGAGGTCGGACAGGAAAAACGAGCATGCGATTCGCGTTTCTGGGGATTCGAATTCAACTCTGGCTAGTGGATAGCAAAAGTTAAGGCAAAGTACATAGTTGAAAGACGACGCTAAATAAACCTGGGTTCTTTTTATATGGAAGAGTTGCCATTGGGCGGAGGTAAGAAAAGATATTTTTCAAGTGTTATTTTGTTATCTTGTGGCTTTTTGCATTTAGATTTTGGTTGTGTTTTGTTCGAGTGATAGAAAACATTTTTCAAGTGCACTAAACAGGCAACACACGTTTGACAAGTTGTGCCCAATATTCGATTGGCAGTTTTATTTCTTGCCTGTGTTTAATTTGTTTAGCGCATGTCCATCCAGAATTTGCAAAACTTTGACCCCTTTTGCTGATGCAATCAATTGTGCTGATGATACGGTACAGGACGGACTTGCGCACATAAGAATTCAGCAGAGAAATGGTCGAAAAACACTAACTACGGTGCCGGGCCTTTCGTCGGAATATAACCTGAAGAAAATTGTGCGAGCATGTAAAAGGAAATTTGCGTGCAAGGGCACAGTAATAGAGCGTCCCGAATACGGTGAAGTATTACAGCTTCAAGGTGATCAGCGAGAGAACATTTGCCAGTGGCTAACGAAATCATCATCCATCCCAAAGATAAATTCCCTGAAGCAACTAGTGAATGCATTTCGAAACGTCAAAGATGGCGGAGTTATGTTGTCTTTCATCGCAGGTTGACGAAATTTAGCAGAATTGTAATATATGGTGAACGCGAATTTTGGGTTTAGCCTTTTAGCTAAGTTCGGAATCGGATGTGGAGTGAGACCCAAAGAAACAGTTGAATGTCTAATCGGGATTCGTGTAAAAGCAAAATAACATCCAGCTGAGCGAAAGACAATGTTTTTGACTAAAACCCCTCGAAAAGATTGTAGATTTGTTCCGTGTCGTTTCGTGGTAAATTGTAAATTGTAGTTTGGGCTGGATTCTAGTGGGCAGAACTGTGAAGTCTCGCATTCCGAACTCTCTTCTTAGGGCTGTCGCAAGTATGAAGTGCTCGGGAACGTCGCGTTGCTCTAATTATTGTTATTGCCGAAAGCAAGCACTTATTAACAGTACGTAAATTTCAACAATTGAAGGAAGAACGATACAAAGGGGCAGACGTAGTGACATTCAAATAGTCTAATACACGGTGCTCCTAAATTATTTGGTAAAACTAGGAGCCAATTGCATTGTTTCTATCGATTTGCCGCTATACATAGAAGCTCCAATGTATGCCCAAAATATCGGCGTCTTCAAAGGGGTAGGAAAGTCACTACTTCGTCAACTATTCCTATTGATGGAAGTTAGCAAGGGCAGCAATTATCAAAGAACAGCTGTTTGTCATTAATTTCCGATACTTTTGTTGGAATTTTGTTGGAATCTCAGTATTCGTCGTTGCATTTTAACGTTAGAAGTAGCTATAACGAAAAGAAATCTACATTCCAGGACCACCCATATCGTCAGCGGGCGCCCGACGAGGATGTTTGGGTGAGTACCCTTACATTTTATTATTTATATATATATTTTTACTCAATATAATTTTATTATAATCTTTTTATATATAAATTTTGCATTGGAGGGATAGATAAATTATTTGAAATTTTACAAATTAAAATTTTAAATATAAAAATATTATTATAACCTTTTAATATATAAATGTTGCATTGGAGATATAGATAAATTATTTGAATTTTACAAATTAAAAATTTTAAAGATAGAAATGTCAATGTAATTATAAAGTAAGAAAAATGAAGTGCTAATTCTTTTGAAAATCGGTCTTTCTTTCCGATACCCTTTGCCCGGGTATAGGACCCGGTACGGTGGCAGGCTGCCCACGAAAAACATGTGCCAGCCGCTGGGTACTTAATTAATCCTTTTTTCGTTTCAGGTGACATCGCGGGTTGAGTGGCCCAAGCAGAGTGCCTCTTTATGGCATAGCGTTATGCAATCGAGTTGTATAATTCTATGGCATAAATTGGTCACCGGGGTACTCCCCTTCTGATGGGAAAGTTTATACAAGGCAATTTGTATGAGTTTTCCACTCAGAAGAGGAATACCTGGCCACTGCAACAAAATATGGATTTATTCCGGGTGGGTGGGTGCGAAGGGGCTCCATCACCACCCGGTTGCCTCTCTTTCATTTTTGGGCCATGAGCTTCGTCGGGTAATGACGAGGTTACCCCAAGTCCGCCTTTCTTTTCAGGTTCCACTTGTTCTCGGAACAAGTACTATCTCCCTCGGTGTAGTTATCTACACTTTTTGCGACTTCGGTCGCCTCTTGAACAACATCAAATTCGTGAGTGGGAGTTTTTTTGTAGTGGGTCCTCGTGCTGGGGAAATGAACCCGCCCCACGACACCGCAATGCTAGCCTGCCAGCGCATTCACGCGTCTCCAGACGAGGGCATTCTCGGCAGATATTGTCATCTTCTTCTGCCGAGGCAGCAGAACATCGCTGCAGTCCTTTACGGACTTTTGAAAATTACTATTCACTACAAATGGCGCCCAACGTGGGGCTCCAAATGCCCGGCTGTATCATCAGTCGTGAGCACGAGACAGTCCATCGTCTCTAGGTGTCCCCACAAGGTGTTAGTACTATTGGCGGGTAGGTAACTCCCGAGGGTTTTTGCACTAATCGTGCCCAAGCAACTTAGTAACTTCCGGACGTGTGTTGTCTTTGGACATCAATATCGTTTGGTCCTGCTGCTGATTTATACTTTGGTGATTTACCATCACTGTATGACTATTGAGGCCAAATGATATTAGAGTCCCTATTTGTGTTCGGAAGTTATTATCTCAACATCCACTTTGCGGAGGATTCTGATCCGCTCCCCAAACCAGCGGTGCCTGGGTGTCTTAAACTACATGGATTTTGATTTCATGTGATTGGCTGATTAGCTAATCCATGACTAAGAGGTCCGATACCTAGGACATGTCATAGGACATGGCACTATTAAAACGGATCCAGACAAAACTCGTGCGATTGATGAGTTCCCCTTACCAAAAACAGTTAAGCAGCTACGACGTTTCCTTGGTGTGTGCGGTTGGTACCGAAGGTTTGTTCGGAATTACGCAACAGTTTCAGCGCCCCTGTCAGACATGCTGCGGAAGGGGAAGTTTATTTGGACCGAACTCAGCCGCAAGGCATTTGAAGAGCTAAAACAAGCCCTCACATCAGCCCCTGTCTTGCACAGCCCCGACTTCACGAAGCCCTCCTCCATTCATTGTGACGCAAGTCAACATGGAGTTGGAGCCGTGCTGGTGCAATTGACCGATGAGGGAGAGGAAGCTCCCATCGCCTTCATGTCCAATAAGCTAAACTCGGCCCAAAGAAACTATACTGTGTCCGAGCAGGAATGTTTGGCAGCGGTAATGGCTGTGAAGAAATTCCGAGCTTATATCGAGGGCCACCAATTCGAGATCATCACGAACCACGCTTCACTTCAATGGTTGATGAACCAGGCAGATTTACATGGACGCCTAGCAAGATGGGCTCTTAAACTGCAAGGGTTCAAGTTTTCCATCAAACATCGGAAAGGGACCCAGAACATCGTACCCGACACTCTCTCACGAATGTTTTCCCCAGAGGGAGCCGAATTGACAATAAATGACGAGGACCCATCGAGATAGATTTGGACAGCCCACATTTCGAATCAGACAGCTACAAAGAGTTGAGGCAAACCATCGCGACCCAACAATCGCAGCTGCCTGATTTGAGGGTAATAGACAGCTACGTGTATAGACGAAATGAATACGCCACTGGTGATCCATGGCAGGAAGAAGAGTCCTGGAAACTCTGGGTACCGGAGGAAATGACACAACATCTGATCCTCCGCGCACATGACCATCCTTTAAGTGCCCACGGAGGTTACGGTCGAACGTTACGGTGACTCAAGAAATACTTATTTTGGCCTAAAATGGCATCCCAGGTCAAAGACTACGTGAGCGCCTGTGAGACCTGTAAAGGCACCAAAGCGCCCAACCAGCCTCTTCGACCTCCTATGGGTCAACTCAACGTTCCAGAACGCGTATTCCAACGTCTATACATCGATCTACTCGGTCCATATCCTCGGTCATCTATGGGACACATCGGAGCTATCGTCGTTCTAGACCTGCTCTCAAACTCCCACTGGTGGAACCTATCCGTAAATTCACAAGTCCATCTATCGTGAAATTTCTAGAAAACCGGGTATTCCATGTGTTCAGGGTTCCAGAGAGTGTGTACTAGGACAACAGAGTACAGTTCCGGTCTCGGCAGTTTAAGGGCCTACTCGAGCAGTATGGCGTTGAACAACAACTGACGCCCATATACTCTCCTCAGTCTTACGCTTCCGAACGGTTGAACCGCACCCTATTGGCCGCGATCCGTTCCTACGTCCACCCATCTCAAAAAGATTGGGATCGGCGATTGTCCGCCATCACATGCGCCCTGCGATCCTCGTATCATTCCGTCACCGGTGTCGCCCCTTACTTTGCCGCCTTTGGACAGCACATGATTTGCCACGGTAAATCATACCGGCTGTTACGGCAATTGAAGTGTTTGGGAGACCCCGTCGTTGCGCTGGAGCCCCACGAACGTCTAGGAGACCTCCGCCAACAAATCGGACGGAAGATTAAGGCCGCAGGAAGTGCAAATGAGGCGCAGTACAATCTCAGGTCACGATCTGCTAATTTCAAAGAAGGAGATGAAGTTTTCCGGCGCAATTCCCGCCAAAGTGACGCCGCGGGGCATTACAACGCCAAGCTGGACCGGCGATTCTTGAAAAGCCGCATAAAGAAGGTAATGGGACCTAACCGTTACCTGATAACGGACCCATCGGGCAAAGAAGTGGGGATATACCACGCGAAAGACCTGCGCCGATAGATAATTAGTCACGTCTGTTTTGTCCGTCCGCATATATTTTCAAAAACGCGCAAGGGTTGTATACTTCCGGCCAAACATAAACATAAGTCAGTCCGTCCGTCCGTCAATGGTGTTTTCTTTTATTGTTCGTCACTTCGTGTCTTGACGCCGAAGACAACCCATGGTACCCTGCAAGATCCTTCAGCCCCTTTTTTGCAATCCTCGTCGCCTTGGGATCGCGAGAAAATTAGCTGCCCTGTAGTAATCGAGCAGTTAGTTAAACTTACTATTTTTTTCTCTCTTCCTTTTTTTTCCTTTAAACTTACTATTTTGTCTCTCTTCCTTTTTTTTCCTTTAAATTATGGGATCAATCTATAGATTTTTTCTCTTATTTTATTTTTTTTCTCTTTTCTTCCGCACAATTTAAACTGCTCGATTATTCGGCGCGGCAAAGGGTTAAAGGAAATTCAGGCATAATATGTCCCAGATCAACTAAACAGACGATTTAAGATCGAACTGGGACGATTCAAGATTGAGCTGGGACGATTTAAGATTGAACTGGGACGATTTAAGATCGAACTGGGACGATTTAAGATTGATCTGGGACGATTTAATATTTTTGACAGGAGTCGCCGAGGTCGGACAGGAAAAACGAGCATGCGATTCGCGTTTCTGGGGATTTGAATTCAACTCTGGCTAGTGGATAGCAAAAGTTAAGGCAAAGTACATAGTTGAAAGACGACGCTAAATAAACCTGGGACTTTTTATATGGAAGAGTTGCCATTGGGCGGAGGTAAGAAAAGACATTTTTCAAGTGTTATTTTGTTATCTTGTGGCTTTTTGCATTTAGATTTTGGTTGTGTTTTGTTCGAGTGATAGAAAACATTTTTCAAGTGCACTAAACAGGCAACACACGTTTGACAAGTTGTGCCCGATATTCGATTGGCAGTTTTATTTCTTGCCTGTGTTTAATTTGTTTAGCGCATATCCATCCAGAATTTGCAAAACTTTGACCCCTTTTGCTGATGCAATCAATTGTGCTGATGATACGGTACAGGACGGACTTGCGCACATAAGAATTCAGCAGAGAAATGGTCGAAAAACACTAACTACGGTGCCGGGCCTTTCGTCGGAATATAACCTGAAGAAAATTGTGCGAGCATGTAAAAGGAAATTTGCGTGCAAGGGCACAGTAATAGAGCGTCCCGAATACGGTGAAGTATTACAGCTTCAAGGTGATCAGCGAGAGAACATTTGCCAGTGGCTAACGAAATCTGGACTTGCGAAGCCAGATCAACTCAAGGTGCACGGTTTTTTTTTGTAAGTGAGACGAAGGCGCGTATGATCGAACAAAAACTTTTGGACATACTGTAAAGAGAATTTATTCGTCATTATCTTCATCCATCCCAAAGATAAATTCCCTGAAGCAACTAGTGAATGCATTTCGAAACGTCAAAGATGGCGGAGTTATGTTGTCTTTCATCGCAGGTTGACGAAATTTAGCAGAATTGTAATATATGGTGAACGCGAATTTTGGGTTTAGCCTTTTAGCTAAGTTCGGGATCGGATATGGAGTGGGACCCAAAGAAACAGTTGAATGTCTAATCGGGATTCGTGTAAAAGCAAAATAACATCCAGCTGAGCGAAAGACAATGTTTTTGACTAAAACCCCTCGAAAAGATTGTAGATTTGTTCCGTGTCGTTTCGTGGTAAATTGTAAATTGTAGTTTGGGCTGGATTCTAGTGGGCAGAACTGTGAAGTCTCGCATTCCGAACTCTCTTCTTAGGGCTGTCGCAAGTATGAAGTGCTCGGGAACGTCGCGTTGCTCTAATTATTGTTATTGCCGAAAGCAAGCACTTACTAACAGTACGTAAATTTCAACAATTGAAGGAAGAACGATACAAAGGGGCAGACGTAGTGACATTCAAATAGTCTAATACACGGTGCTCCTAAATTATTTGGTAAAACTAGGAGCCAATTGCATTGTTTCTATCGATTTGCCGCTATACATAGAAGCTCCAATGTATGCCCAAAATATCGGCGTCTTCAAAGGGGTAGGAAAGTCACTACTTCGTCAACTATTCCTATTGATGGAAGTTAGCAAGGGCAGCAATTATCAAAGAACAGCTGTTTGTCATTAATTTCCGATACTTTTGTTGGAATTTTGTTGGAATCTCAGTATTCGTCGTTGCATTTTAACGTTAGAAGTAGCTATAACGAAAAGAAATCTACATTCCAGGACCACCCATATCGTCAGCGGGCGCCCGACGAGGATGTTTGGGTGAGTACCCTTATATTTTATTATTTATGTATATATTTTTACTCAATATAATTTTATTATAATCTTTTTATATATAAATTTTGCATTGGAGGGATAGATAAATTATTTGAAATTTTACAAATTAAAATTTTAAATATAAAAATATTATTATAACCTTTTTATATATAAATTTTGCATTGGAGGGATAGATAAATTATTTGAAATTTTACAAATTAAAATTTTAAATATAAAAATATTATTATAACCTTTTAATATATAAATTTTGCATTGGAGGGATAGATAAATTATTTGAAATTTTACAAATTAAAATTTTAAATATAAAAATATTATTATAACCTTTTTATATATAAATGTTGCATTGGAGGGATAGATAAATTATTTGAATTTTACAAATTAAAAATTTTAAAGATAGAAATGTCAATGTAATTATAAAGTAAGAAAAATGCAGTGCTAATTCTTTTGAAAATCGGTCTTTCTTTCCGATACCCTTTGCCCGGGTATAGGACCCGGTACGGTGGCAGGCTGCCCACGAAAAACATGAGCCAGCCGCCGGGTACTTAATTAATCCTTTTTTCGTTTCAGGTGACATCGCGGGTTGAGTGGCCCAAGCAGAGTGCCTCTTTATGGCATAGCGTTATGCAATCGAGTTGTATAATTCTATGGCATAAATTGGTCACCGGGGTACTCCCCTTCTGATGGGAAAGTTTATACAAGGCAATTTGTATGAGTTTTCCACTCAGAAGAGGAATACCTGGCCACTGCAACAAAATATGGATTTATTCCGGGTGGGTGGGTGCGAAGGGGCTCCATCACCACCCGGTTGCCTCTCTTTCATTTTTGGGCCATGAGCTTCGTCGGGTAATGACGAGGTTACCCCAAGTCCGCCTTTCTTTTCAGGTTCCATTTGTTCTCGGAACAAGTACTATCTCCCTCGGTGTAGTTATCTACACTTTTTGCGACTTCGGTCGCCTCTTGAACAACATCAAATTCGTGAGTGCGAAGTTTTTTTGTAGTGGGTCCTCGTGCTGGGGAAATGAACCCGCCGCACGACACCGCAATGCTAGCCTGCCAGCGCATTCACGCGTCTCCAGACGAGGGCATTCTCGGCAGATATTGTCATCTTCTTCTGCCGAGGCAGCAGAACATCGCTGCAGTCCTTTACGGACTTTTGAAAATTACTATTCACTACAAATGGCGCCCAACGTGGGGCTCCAAATGCCCGGCTGTATCATCAGTCGTGAGCACGAGACAGTCCATCGTCTCTAGGTGTCCCCACAAGGTGTTAGTACTATTGGCGGGTAGGTAACTCCCGAGGGTTTTTGCACTAATCGTGCCCCAGCAACTTAGTAACTTCCGGACGTGTGTTGTCTTTGGACATCAATATCGTTTGGTCCTGCTGCTGATTTATACTTTGGTGATTTACCATCACTGTATGACTATTGAGGCCAAATGATATTAGAGTCCCTATTTGTGTTCGGAAGTTATTATCTCAACATCCACTTTGCGGAGGATTCTGATCCGCTCCCCAAACCAGCGGTGCCTGGGTGTCTTAAATTACATGGATTTTGATTTCATGTGATTGGCTGATTAGCTAATCCATGACTATCCATGACAAGACACGCGCTGCTTGTGGATCAGAATTCAACCCTGGGCTGACAAGTTGTAACTTGAAAGAGCACTTCTGAACTCTGATTCTCATGGTGCCGCAAGAGAGTTGTCCCTGAACATTACAGAAGGAATGTGCCATTGGTGTCCATACTTGGAAAGAAGGACGGAATGGAAAGACCGATTATTTTTAGGGTTTTGTAAAATAATTTTACAAAACCCTACTAGTTTCGCGAGCAGTCTGTCCGTCTGTCCGTCTGTCCGTCCGTCCGTCCGTGTGTCACAGCAGTTTTTCTCGGAAACTACTTAGAAACATCAAATTTTGTATGTAGGTGTAAAGTGGTGATCTCTTCAAAGTTCAACTACAAAAAAATTTTATAAGGTATTTAAGGGGGGTCTCCCCATATAGGAGAGTGACCCCCCGAAAAAAAAAATTTCATTGAAGGTAGCCGATATGGGTATCAAATGAAAGGTCTTGATAAGAACTTTCCAAAACTGTTCTTGGTTTGGCAAAATTTGCTTCGAGGGGCGCACAGGGAGGGGAAATACACGAAAAATTTGTGTCCCCCCCCCTCGCGATTGAACACCTGTGATCCGAAAAATCTGAAAAAAATCAGGGATGTAGGCCTTGGTGCGTACAACAAAAACAAATACGTGAGAAGTCGCAATTCGCTCAACATTCGATCTGGTGACTGCATTTTGTAAATTGAATACAAAACCCTTCTGACATGAGCGTAGGTCTGTTTACCCAACTTGTTTTTGATAACTTTTGATAACTTCAATTAGTAAACTTTTCTTCATACCTTTTTTTTGTGAGGTTCTGTTATAGTTCGCCACTGACGGCCACATGAAAGTTCTATAGTTTGCATAAAATTTATTTTCACTTTTTCTTCAGTAGTTATATATATATATATATATATATATATATATATATATATATATATATATATATATATATATATATATATATTTATTTAGGTATTCATTTAGAAAATCAAATTTCATTTAGCATGTCGACCAAACGCACGCCAGACAAGCGCAGGTTGCGTTCGGAAGCGGGGCCTACGGCATTATGCGTCATCTGCCAGCAGGCGCGAAATGATGGAACGTCCGTACAAACGTTGGCGTGCGGACATGAGTTTCATGAAGCCTGTGTGACCCAGCATTTATTAGTTAGCCGGACTTGCCCTTTATGCCGACAACCAGCCACATCAGCGGATCAACCTTCCAGCCACCTAGAGCTTCCAGCTGCTCAAGGGGCGGTGCCCAAACCAAAGGACCGGCGGGAGCAGGTTCCAACAGCGGCTGATGAGCCTGATTTAATGGGCCGAGCCGAAGCTGTGCCGCCTGCGGAAGGGCCGAGACCCACCGTGGCTGTGGAGGCGACAATCCTACAGGATTTAATGGCGCTCATGCAGGACCTGACCACCCGGGTAGCCTCGCTGGAAAGCCAGAAGGATAATCCAGTACCACCTCGGCCAAGAACGCCTCCGATGTGGGATTCGGACCCAAATCCATGGGATTTTCCGGTAGACTCGAGGCGCGATCACGAACGAATCCGGCCCGGCGCGGCAATGAATCCGTTGGCTCCAGTGTACCGGCCCGACTGAGCCAAGCACCGCCACCAACTCAGGCTCCAGTGATTCTGCCGGACCAACGCATCCATCCACACGCTACGTATCGGCTGAAGCTGACGCAGATCCCCAGCATCATCCAGGGCTGGAATCTGCATTTCAGCGGGGAACCCAACACCATAACTGTGGAAGTTTTCATTGGTCGGGTGGAGTCGCTGATTGAGCAAATGCTAGCAGGAGACCACACGGCACTGGCAGGATATTTACCAATGCTGCTTAGGGGAGCAGCACTTCAGTCAAATTGGCGAATACATTCGGCCCCACCATCAATACGCTGGTCACGGTTGAAGGAGGTACTCCGCATGGAGTACCCTACGGTAGACATGGACGAATTAGTACTGGACAAAATTCATGCTAGATGGCAGCGTCCGGACGAGTCTTTCCATCAATATCGAGCAGACATTCTTCGGCTGAATGACCAGTTGTCAGAGTCGATGTCTTCTACCCAATTGCTGCGGTTGCTAAAGCGCAATCTAAGACCGGAGCTCCGTCGCCATATCGTGAACTCCGATCCACAGAGTATGGAGGCACTGCTGAGAACGGTGCGTCGCCTAGAAGGGTTTGAGGAAGACCTCCGGGACCGGCCCTACTTACTAGCTAGGATGGGTCCTCGGCGAGGAATCGCGGAATTGGCCCCAGATTATACCACCATGGATCTGGAGGAAGATATCGACCGGGACCAGCTTGCTGTAGCAACGGTGGGAAGTCTTACGACCTGCTGGAATTGCAATCAAACCGGACACCGGTTCATTTCATGCCGAGCAGAGCGTAAGGTTTTCTGCTACGGTTGCGGCAAGCCGGACACTTACTTCCCGGACTGCCCTGAATGTGCCGAGCAAAAAAACGGCCGAAAGAGTACCCGACCACCTCAGCGGTACTCGAAGCCCCCGCAGTAGCTCCTCAGCCAGCTGCTCACCCCAACAAACCTGACGTTAATCCACCAGCCATGACCACTATGACTGCGGTCACTCTCTTCCGGACACCTCGCCAACGACAATATTGAAGCGACCACCGCAGTCACTGCTAGAAGAACCCCGGCAGCCTCAAATACGCACTCTAAAACCTTATCATGTTCGACTGCAGGAATATCGGGTTGCTCGAGAGCGAATATTTGCTTCCGAAGTAGTCACTTCCCGCCCGCGCACGACAAAATGGTCAACCCGTCGTTGGCGGAATTTCCGGAAGAGAGTGCGCACTTGCCGTCAAACCTTAAACTCTTGTAACATTCGGAGGTTGCTGAGAATGAGATCAGACCTTATCACCCAATTAAAGTGTTGGGCGAAACCGTGTTTGCATTGATCGACACGGGTGCCAGTATCAGTTGTCTTGCCTCGAGCTTTGGCTCGAAGGTGCTCGAAGGTGCTCCAAGACTATCCGACCCTGATTAAACCCTGGCGCACTGAAATCAGTACAGCTGATGGCACCAAACACCCTATACGAGGTAAACTAACCACACCCGTGACGTTCAGGGGTCAGACGAAGGATATTACTTTCTACATTATTCCGTCTTTGACTCAGAATGTGTACCTTGGCGTCGATTTCGTCCTTCGCTTTGGACTGGCCTCCGATTTATTCACAGATTTGTCTTTAAATACCAGATATGTCAACGAACTCACTTCTGTTCCCGATATGCATGAACTGACGCCTAACCAATGGCAACGCCTGGAAGCATCCATCGCTGCTTTTCCATCTTACGCTACCCAAGGCCATGGCCGCACCACCCTAGTCTCACACGCCATCGACGTTGGCGATAGTAAACCGATTAAGCAGAGACACTATGCCATCTCACCGGCCATGGAGAAATTGGTGTATGCGGAGCTGGATAGGATGCTCGAGTTGGGGGTCATAGAGGAGTCCCAGAGTGCCTGGTCATCACCGGTAACCTTGGTGGTGAAGCCAGGTTAAGTCCGCCTCTGTCTAGATGTCCGTAAGGTAAACGCGGTTACCATCAAGGACGCGTACCCTCTTCCACTCATCGATGGAATACTAGGGAGACTGCCGAAAGCCAATTATATCACCAGTCTCGACCTAAAAGACGCCTTCTGGCAAATTCCACTCGATGAGGGGTCGAGGGATAAGACCGCCTTCACAGTGCCTGGACGACCATTATATCAGTTCGTCACAATGCCCTTTGGCCTGTGTAACGCGCCGCAAACGATGACCCGGCTAATGGACAAGGTCATCCAACCTCACCTGAAACACCAAGTGTTCGTGTACCTGGATGATCTGTTACTCATCACGGAAACGTTCGACCAACACCTCCTACTCCTACAAGAAGTAGCTCTGCACATCAGTAAGTCGGGACTTACCATCAACGTACAGAAAAGTAAATATGTCATGAAAGAGGTCCGATACCTAGGACATGTCATAGGACATGGCACTATTAAAACGGATCCAGACAAAACTCGTGCGATTGATGAGTTCCCCTTACCAAAAACAGTTAAGCAGCTACGACGTTTCCTTGGTGTGTGCGGTTGGTACCGAAGGTTTGTTCGGAATTACGCAACAGTTTCAGCGCCCCTGTCAGACATGCTGCGGAAGGGGAAGTTTATTTGGACCGAACTCAGCCGAAAGGCATTTGAAGAGCTAAAACAAGCCCTCACATCAGCCCCTGTCTTGCACAGCCCCGACTTCACGAAGCCCTCCTCCATTCATTGTGACGCAAGTCAACATGGAGTTGGAGCCGTGCTGGTGCAATTGACCGATGAGGGAGAGGAAGCTCCCATCGCCTTCATGTCCAATAAGCTGAACTCGGCCCAAAGAAACTATACTGTGTCCGAGCAGGAATGTTTGGCAGCGGTAATGGCTGTGAAGAAATTCCGAGCTTTTATCGAGGGCCACCAATTCGAGATCATCACGAACCACGCTTCACTTCAATGGTTGATTAACTAGGCAGATTTACATGGACGCCTAGCAAGATGGGCTCTTAAACTGCAAGGGTTCAAGTTTTCCATCAAACATCGGAAAGGGACCCAGAACATCGTACCCGACACTCTCTCACGAATGTTTTCCCCAGAGGGAGTCGAATTGACAATAAATGACGAGGACCCATCGAGATAGATTTGGACAGCCCACATTTCGAATCAGACAGCTACAAAGAGTTGAGGCAAACCATCGCGACCCAACAATCGCAGCTGCCTGATTTGAGGGTAATAGACGGCTACGTGTATAGACGAAATGAATACGCCACTGGTGATCCATGGCAGGAAGAAGAGTCCTGGAAACTCTGGGTACCGGAGGAAATGACACAACATCTGATCCTCCGCGCACATGACCATCCTTTAAGTGCCCACGGAGGTTACGGTCGAACGTTACGGTGACTCAAGAAATACTTCTTTTGGCCTAAAATGGCATCCCAGGTCAAAGACTACGTGAGCGCCTGTGAGACCTGTAAAGGCACCAAAGCGCCCAACCAGCCTCTTCGACCTCCTATGGGTCAACTCAACGTTCCAGAACGCGTATTCCAACGTCTATACATCGATCTACTCGGTCCATATCCTCGGTCATCTATGGGACACATCGGAGCTATCGTCGTTCTAGACCTGCTCTCAAAATTCCCACTGGTGGAACCTATCCGTAAATTCACAAGTCCATCTATCGTGAAATTTCTAGAAAACCGGGTATTCCATGTGTTCAGGGTTCCAGAGAGTGTGTACTAGGACAACAGAGTACAGTTCCGGTCTCGGCAGTTTAAGGGCCTACTCGAGCAGTATGGCGTTGAACAACAACTGACGCCCATATACTCTCCTCAGTCTTACGCTTCCGAACGGTTGAACCGCACCCTATTGGCCGCGATCCGTTCCTACGTCCACCCATCTCAAAAAGATTGGGATCAGCGATTGTCCGCCATCACATGCGCCCTGCGATCCTCGTATCATTCCGTCACCGGTGTCGCCCCTTACTTTGCCGCCTTTGGACAGCACATGATTTGCCACGGTAAATCATACCGGCTGTTACGGCAATTGAAGTGTTTGGGAGACCCCGTCGTTGCGCTGGAGCCCCACGAATGTCTAGGAGACCTCCGCCAACAAATCGGACGGAAGATTAAGGCCGCAGGAAGTGCAAATGAGGCGCAGTACAATCTCAGGTCACGATCTGCTAATTTCAAAGAAGGAGATGAAGTTTTCCGGCGCAATTCCCGCCAAAGTGACGCCGCGGGGCATTACAACGCCAAGCTGGACCGGCGATTCTTGAAAAGCCGCATAAAGAAGGTAATGGGACCTAACCGTTACCTGATAACGGACCCATCGGGCAAAGAAGTGGGGATATACCACGCGAAAGACCTGCGCCGATAGATAATTAGTCACGTCTGTTTTGTCCGTCCGCATATATTTTCAAAAACGCGCAAGGGTTGTATACTTCCGGCCAAACATAAACATAAGTCAGTCCGTCCGTCCGTCAATGGTGTTTTCTTTTATTGTTCGTCACTTCGTGTCCTGACGCCGAAGACAACCCATGGTACCCTGCAAGATCCTTCAGCCCCTTTTTTGCAATCCTCGTCGCCTTGGGATCGCGAGAAAATTAGCTGCCCTGTAGTAATCGAGCAGTTAGTTAAACTTACTATTTTTTTCTCTCTTCCTTTTTTTTCCTTTAAACTTACTATTTTGTCTCTCTTCCTTTTTTTTCCTTTAAATTATGGGATCAATCTATAGATTTTTTCTCTTATTTTATTTTTTTTCTCTTTTCTTCCGCACAATTAAAACTGCTCGATTATTCGGCGCGGCAAAGGGTTAAAGGAAATTCAGGCATAATATGTCCCAGATCAACTAAACAGACGATTTAAGATCGAACTGGGACGATTCAAGATTGAGCTGGGACGATTTAAGATTGAACTGGGACGATTTAAGATCGAACTGGGACGATTTAAGATTGATCTGGGACGATTTAATATTTTTGACAGGAGTCGCCGAGGTCGGACAGGAAAAACGAGCATGCGATTCGCGTTTCTGGGGATTCGAATTCAACTCTGGCTAGTGGATAGCAAAAGTTAAGGCAAAGTACATAGTTGAAAGACGACGCTAAATAAACCTGGGACTTTTTATATGGAAGAGTTGCCATTGGGCGGAGGTAAGAAAAGACATTTTTCAAGTGTTATTTTGTTATCTTGTGGCTTTTTGCATTTAGATTTTGGTTGTGTTTTGTTCGAGTGATAGAAAACATTTTTCAAGTGCACTAAACAGGCAACACACGTTTGACAATTTGTGCCCGATATTCGATTGGCAGTTTTATTTCTTGCCTGTGTTTAATTTGTTTAGCGCATGTCCATCCAGAATTTGCAAAACTTTGACCCCTTTTGCTGATGCAATCAATTGTGCTGATGATACGGTACAGGACGGACTTGCGCACATAAGAATTCAGCAGAGAAATGGTCGAAAAACACTAACTACGGTGCCGGGCCTTTCGTCGGAATATAACCTGAAGAAAATTGTGCGAGCATGTAAAAGGAAATTTGCGTGCAAGGGCACAGTAATAGAGCGTCCCGAATACGGTGAAGTATTACAGCTTCAAGGTGATCAGCGAGAGAACATTTGCCAGTGGCTAACGAAATCTGGACTTGCGAAGCCAGATCAACTCAAGGTGCACGGTTTTTTTTTGTAAGTGAGACGAAGGCGCGTATGATCAAACAAAACTTTTGGACATACTGTAAAGAGAATTTATTCGTCATTATCTTCATCCATCCCAAAGATAAATTCCCTGAAGCAACTAGTGAATGCATTTCGAAACGTCAAAGATGGCGGAGTTATGTTGTCTTTCATCGCAGGTTGACGAAATTTAGCAGAATTGTAATATATGGTGAACGCGAATTTTGGGCTTAGCCTTTTAGCTAAGTTCGGAATCGGATGTGGAGTGAGACCCAAAGAAACAGTTGAATGTCTAATCGGGATTCGTGTAAAAGCAAAATAACATCCAGCTGAGCGAAAGACAATGTTTTTGACTAAAACCCCTCGAAAAGATTGTAGATTTGTTCCGTGTCGTTTCGTGGTAAATTGTAAATTGTAGTTTGGGCTGGATTCTAGTGGGCAGAACTGTGAAGTCTCGCATTCCGAACTCTCTTCTTAGGGCTGTCGCAAGTATGAAGTGCTCGGGGACGTCGCGTTGCTCTAATTATTGTTATTGCCGAAAGCAAGCACTTACTAACAGTACGTAAATTTCAACAATTGAAGGAAGAACGATACAAAGGGGCAGACGTAGTGACATTCAAATAGTCTAATACACGGTGCTCCTAAATTATTTGGTAAAACTAGGAGCCAATTGCATTGTTTCTATCGATTTGCCGCTATACATAGAAGCTCCAATGTATGCCCAAAATATCGGCGTCTTCAAAGGGGTAGGAAAGTCACTACTTCGTCAACTATTCCTATTGATGGAAGTTAGCAAGGGCAGCAATTATCAAAGAACAGCTGTTTGTCATTAATCTCCGATACTTTTGTTGGAATTTTGTTGGAATCTCAGTATTCGTCGTTGCATTTTAACGTTAGAAGTAGCTATAACGAAAAGAAATCTACATTCCAGGACCACCCACATCGTCAGCGGGGGCCCGACGAGGATGTTTGGGTGAGTACCCTTACATTTTATTATTTATATATATATTTTTACTTAATATAATTTTATTATAATCTTTTTATCTATAAATTTTGCATTGGAGGGATAGATAAATTATTTGAAATTTTACAAATTAAAATTTTAAATATAAAAATATTATTATAACCTTTTTATATATAAATTTTGCATTGGAGGGATAGATAAATTATTTGAAATTTTACAAATTAAAATTTTAAATATAAAAATATTATTATAACCTTTTTATATATAAATGTTGCATTGGAGGGATAGATAAATTATTTGAATTTTACAAATTAAAAATTTTAAAGATAGAAATGTCAATGTAATTATAAAGTAAGAAAAATGAAGTGCTAATTCTTTTGAAAATCGGTCTTTCTTTCCGATACCCTTTGCCCGGGTATAGAACCCGGTACGGTGGCAGGCTGCCCACGAAAAACATGAGCCAGCCGCCGGGTACTTAATTAATCCTTTTTTCGTTTCAGGTGACATCGCGGGTTGAGTGGCCCAAGCAGAGTGCCTCTTTATGGCATAGCGTTATGCAATCGAGTTGTATAATTCTATGGCATAAACTGGTCACTGGGGTACTCCCCTTCTGATGGAAAAGTTTATACAAGGCAATTTGTATGAGTTTTCCATTCAGAAGAGGAATACCTGGCCACTGCAACAAAATATGGATTGATTCCGGGTGGGTGGGTGCAAAGGAGCTCCATCACCACTCGGTTGCTCCTCTTTCATTTGTGGGCCATGAGCTTCATCGGGTAATGACGAGGTTACCCCAAGTCCGCCTTTCTTTTCAGGTTCCACTTGTTCTCGGAATAAGTACTATCTCCCTCGGTGTAGTTATCTACACTTTTTGCGACTTCGGTCGCCTCTTGAACAACATCAAATTCGTGAGTGCGAAGTTTTTTTGTAGTGGGTCCTCGTGCTGGGGAAATGAACCCGCCGCACGACACCGCAATGCTAGCCTGCCAGCGCATTCACGCGTCTCCAGACGAGGGCATTCTCGGCAGATATTGTCATCTTCTTCTGCCGAGGCAGCAGAACATCGCTGCAGTCCTTTACGGACTTTTGAAAATTACTATTCACTACAAATGGCGCCCAACGTGGGGCTCCAAATGCCCGGCTGTATCATCAGTCGTGAGCACGAGACAGTCCATCGTCTCTAGGTGTCCCCACAAGGTGTTAGTACTATTGGCGGGTAGGTAACTCCCGAGGGTTTTTGCACTAATCGTGCCCCAGCAACTTAGTAACTTCCGGACGTGTGTTGTCTTTGGACATCAATATCGTTTGGTCCTGCTGCTGATTTATACTTTGGTGATTTACCATCACTGTATGACTATTGAGGCCAAATGATATTAGAGTCCCTATTTGTGTTCGGAAGTTATTATCTCAACATCCACTTTGCGGAGGATTCTGATCCGCTCCCCAAACCAGCGGTGCCTGGGTGTCTTAAATTACATGGATTTTGATTTCATGTGATTGGCTGATTAGCTAATCCATGACTATCCATGACAAGACACGCGCTGCTTGTGGATCAGAATTCAACCCTGGGCTGACAAGTTGTAACTTGAAAGAGCACTTCTGAACTCTGATTCTCATGGTGCCGCAAGAGAGTTGTCCCAGAACATTACAGAAGGAATGTGCCGTTGGTGTCCATACTTGGAAAGAAGGACGGAATGGAAAGACCGATTATTTTTTTGATAACTTTTGATAACTTCAATTAGTAAACTTTTCTTCATACCTTTTTTTTGTGAGGTTCTGTTATAGTTCGCCACTGACGGCCACATGAAAGTTCTATAGTTTGCATAAAATTTATTTTCACATTTTTTTCAGTAGTTATATATATATATATATATATATATATATATATATATATATATATATATATATCTATATATATATATATATATATATATATATATATATATATATATATATATATATATATTTATTTAGGTATTCATTTAGAAAATCAAATTTCATTTAGCATGTCGACCAAACGCACGCCAGACAAGCGCAGGTTGCGTTCGGAAGCGGGGCCTACGGCATTATGCGTCATCTGCCAGCAGGCGCGAAATGATGGAACTCCCGTACAAACGTTGGCGTGCGGACATGAGTTTCATGAAGCCTGTGTGACCCAGCATTTATTAGTTAGCCGGACTTGCCCTTTATGCCGACAACCAGCCACATCAGCGGATCGACCTTCCAGCCACCTAGAGCTTCCAGCTGCTCAAGGGGCGGTGCCCAAACCAAAGGACCGGCGGGAGCAGGTTCCAACAGCGGCTGATGAGCCTGATTTAATGGGCCGAGCCGAAGCTGTGCCGCCTGCGGAAGGGCCGAGACCCACCGTGGCTGTGGAGGCGACAATCCTACAGGATTTAATGGCGCTCATGCAGGACCTGACCACCCGGGTAGCCTCGCTGGAAAGCCAGAAGGATAATCCAGTACCACCTCGGCCAAGAACGCCTCCGATGTGGGATTCGGACCCAAATCCATGGGATTTTCCGGTAGACTCGAGGCGCGATCACGAACGAATCCGGCCCGGCGCGGCAATGAATCCGTTGGCTCCAGTGTACCGGCCCCGACTGAGCCAAGCACCGCCACCAACTCAGGCTCCAGTGATTCTGCCGGACCAACGCATCCATCCACACGCTACGTATCGGCTGAAGCTGACGCAGATCCCCAGCATCATCCAGGGCTGGAATCTGCATTTCAGCGGGGAACCCAACACCATAACTGTGGAAGTTTTCATTGGTCGGGTGGAGTCGCTGATTGAGCAAATGCTAGCAGGAGACCACACGGCACTGGCAGGATATTTACCAATGCTGCTTAGGGGAGCAGCACTTCAGTCAAATTGGCGAATACATTCGGCCCCACCATCAATACGCTGGTCACGGTTGAAGGAGGTACTCCGCATGGAGTACCCTACGGTAGACATGGACGAATTAGTACTGGACAAAATTCATGCTAAATGGCAGCGTCCGGACGAGTCTTTCCATCAATATCGAGCAGACATTCTTCGGCTGAATGACCAGTTGTCAGAGTCGATGTCTTCTACCCAATTGCTGCGGTTGCTAAAGCGCAATCTAAGACCGGAGCTCCGTCGCCATATCGTGAACTCCGATCCACAGAGTATGGAGGCACTGGTGAGAACGGTGCGTCGCCTAGAAGGGTTTGAGGAAGACCTCCGGGACCGGCCCTACTTACTAGCTAGGATGGGTCCTCGGCGAAGAATCGCGGAATTGGCCCCAGATTATACCACCATGGATCTGGAGGAAGATATCGACCGGGACCAGCTTGCTGTAGCAACGGTGGGAAGTCTTACGACCTGCTGGAATTGCAATCAAACCGGAAACCGGTTCATTTCATGCCGAGCAGAGCGTAAGGTTTTCTGCTACGGTTGCGGCAAGCCGGACACTTACTTCCCGGACTGCCCTGAATGTGCCGAGCAAAAAAACGGCCGAAAGAGTACCCGACCACCTGAGCGGTACTCGAAGCCCCCGCAGTAGCTCCTCAGCCAGCTGCTCACCCCAACAAACCTGACGTTAATCCACCAGCCATGACCACTATGACTGCGGATGTTCACTCTCTTCCGGACACCTCGCCAACGACAATATTGAAGCGACCACCGCAGTCACTGCTAGAAGAACCCCGGCAGCCTCAAATACGCACTCTAAAACCTTATCATGTTCGACTGCAGGAATATCGGGTTGCTCGAGAGCGAATATTTGCTTCCGAAGTAGTCACTTCCCGCCCGCGCACGACAAAACGGTCAACCCGTCGTTGGCGGAATTTCCGGAAGAGAGTGCGCACCTGCCGTCAAACCTTAAACTCTTGTAACATTCGGAGGTTGCTGAGAATGAGATCAGACCTTATCACCCAATTAAAGTGTTGGGTGAAACCGTGTTTGCATTGATCGACACGGGTGCCAGTATCAGTTGTCTTGCCTCGAGCTTTGGCTCGAAGGTGCTCCAAGACTATCCGACCCTGATTAAACCCTGGCGCACTGAAATCAGTACAGCTGATGGCACCAAACACCCTATACGAGGTAAACTAACCACACCCGTGACGTTCAGGGGTCAGACGAAGGATATTACTTTCTACATTATTCCGTCTTTGACTCAGAATGTGTACCTTGGCGTCGATTTCGTCCTTCGCTTTGGACTGGCCTCCGATTTATTCACAGATTTGTCTTTAAATACCAGATATGTCAACGAACTCACTTCTGTTCCCGATATGCATGAACTGACGCCTAACCAATGGCAACGCCTGGAAGCATCCATCGCTGCTTTTCCATCTTACGCTACCCAAGGCCATGGCCGCACCACCCTAGTCTCACACGCCATCGACGTTGGCGATAGTAAACCGATTAAGCAGAGACACTATGCCATCTCACCGGCCATGGAGAAATTGGTGTATGCGGAGCTGGATAGGATGCTCGAGTTGGGGGTCATAGAGGAGTCCCAGAGTGCCTGGTCATCACCGGTAACCTTGGTGGTGAAGCCAGGTTAAGTCCGCCTCTGTCTAGATGTCCGTAAGGTAAACGCGGTTACCATCAAGGACGCGTACCCTCTTCCACTCATCGATGGAATACTAGGGAGACTGCCGAAAGCCAATTATATCACCAGTCTCGACCTAAAAGACGCCTTCTGGCAAATTCCACTCGATGAGGGGTCGAGGGATAAGACCGCCTTCACAGTGCCTGGACGACCATTATATCAGTTCGTCACAATGCCCTTTGGCCTGTGTAACGCGCCGCAAACGATGACCCGGCTAATGGACAAGGTCATCCAACCTCACCTGAAACACCAAGTGTTCGTGTACCTGGATGATCTGTTACTCATCACGGAAACGTTCGACCAACACCTCCTACTCCTACAAGAAGTAGCTCTGCACATCAGTAAGTCGGGACTTACCATCAACGTACAGAAAAGTAAATATGTCATGAAAGAGGTCCGATACCTAGGACATGTCATAGGACATGGCACTATTAAAACGGATCCAGACAAAACTCGTGCGATTGATGAGTTCCACTTACCAAAAACAGTTAAGCAGCTACGACGTTTCCTTGGTGTGTGCGGTTGGTACCGAAGGTTTGTTCGGAATTACGCAACAGTTTCAGCGCCCCTGTCAGACATGCTGCGGAAGGGGAAGTTTATTTGGACCGAACTCAGCCGAAAGGCATTTGAAGAGCTAAAACAAGCCCTCACATCAGCCCCTGTCTTGCACAGCCCCGACTTCACGAAGCCCTCCTCCATTCATTGTGACGCAAGTCAACATGGAGTTGGAGCCGTGCTGGTGCAATTGACCGATGAGGGAGAGGAAGCTCCCATCGCCTTCATGTCCAATAAGCTGAACTCGGCCCAAAGAAACTATACTGTGTCTGAGCAGGAATGTTTGGCAGCGGTAATGGCTGTGAAGAAATTCCGAGCTTTTATCGAGGGCCACCAATTCGAGATCATCACGAACCACGCTTCACTTCAATGGTTGATTAACTAGGCAGATTTACATGGACGCCTAGCAAGATGGGCTCTTAAACTGCAAGGGTTCAAGTTTTCCATCAAACATCGGAAAGGGACCCAGAACATCGTACCCGACACTCTCTCACGAATGTTTTCCCCAGAGGGAGTCGAATTGACAATAAATGACGAGGACCCATCGAGATAGATTTGGACAGCCCACATTTCGAATCAGACAGCTACAAAGAGTTGAGGCAAACCATCGCGACCCAACAATCGCAGCTGCCTGATTTGAGGGTAATAGACGGCTACGTGTATAGACGAAATGAATACGCCACTGGTGATCCATGGCAGGAAGAAGAGTCCTGGAAACTCTGGGTACCGGAGGAAATGACACAACATCTGATCCTCCGCGCGCATGACCATCCTTTAAGTGCCCACGGAGGTTACGGTCGAACGTTACGGTGACTCAAGAAATACTTATTTTGGCCTAAAATGGCATCCCAGGTCAAAGACTACGTGAGCGCCTGTAAGACCTGTAAAGGCACCAAAGCGCCCAACCAGCCTCTTCGACCTCCTATGGGTCAACTCAACGTTCCAGAACGCGTATTCCAACGTCTATACATCGATCTACTCGGTCCATATCCTCGGTCATCTATGGGACACATCGGAGCTATCGTCGTTCTAGACCTGCTCTCAAAATTCCCACTGGTGGAACCTATCCGTAAATTCACAAGTCCATCTATCGTGAAATTTCTAGAGAACCGGGTATTCCATGTGTTCAGGGTTCCAGAGAGTGTGTACTAGGACAACAGAGTACAGTTCCGGTCTCGGCAGTTTAAGGGCCTACTCGAGCAGTATGGCGTTGAACAACAACTGACGCCCATATACTCTCCTCAGTCTTACGCTTCCGAACGGTTGAACCGCACCCTATTGGCCGCGATCCGTTCCTACGTCCACCCATCTCAAAAAGATTGGGATCGGCGATTGTCCGCCATCACATGCGCCCTGCGATCCTCGTATCATTCCGTCACCGGTGTCGCCCCTTACTTTGCCGCCTTTGGACAGCACATGATTTGCCACGGTAAATCATACCGGCTGTTACGGCAATTGAAGTGTTTGGGAGACCCCGTCGTTGCGCTGGAGCCCCACGAACGTCTAGGAGACCTCCGCCAACAAATCGGACGGAAGATTAAGGCCGCAGGAAGTGCAAATGAGGCGCAGTACAATCTCAGGTCACGATCTGCTAATTTCAAAGAAGGAGATGAAGTTTTCCGGCGCAATTCCCGCCAAAGTGACGCCGCGGGGCATTACAACGCCAAGCTGGACCGGCGATTCTTGAAAAGCCGCATAAAGAAGGTAATGGGACCTAACCGTTACCTGATAATGGACCCATCGGGCAAAGAAGTGGGGATATACCACGCGAAAGACCTGCGCCGATAGATAATTAGTCACGTCTGTTTTGTCCGTCCGCATATATTTTCAAAAACGCGCAAGGGTTGTATACTTCCGGCCAAACATAAACATAAGTCAGTCCGTCCGTCCGTCAATGGTGTTTTCTTTTATTGTTCGTCACTTCGTGTCCTGACGCCGAAGACAACCCATGGTACCCTGCAAGATCCTTCAGCCCCTTTTTTGCAATCCTCGTCACCTTGGGATCGCGAGAAAATTAGCCGCCCTGTAGTAATCGAGCAGTTAGTTAAACTTACTATTTTTTTCTCTCTTCCTTTTTTTTCCTTTAAACTTACTATTTTGTCTCTCTTCCTTTTTTTCCTTTAAATTATGGGATCAATCTATAGATTTTTTCTCTTATTTTATTTTTTTTCTCTTTTCTTCCGCACAATTAAAACTGCTCGATTATTCGGCGCGGCAAAGGGTTAAAGGAAATTCAGGCATAATATGTCCCAGATCAACTAAACAGACGATTTAAGATCGAACTGGGACGATTCAAGATTGAGCTGGGACGATTTAAGATTGAACTGGGACGATTTAAGATCGAACTGGGACGATTTAAGATTGATCTGGGACGATTTAATATTTTTGACAGGAGTCGCCGAGGTCGGACAGGAAAAACGAGCATGCGATTCGCGTTTCTGGGGATTCGAATTCAACTCTGGCTAGTGGATAGCAAAAGTTAAGGCAAAGTACATAGTTGAAAGACGACGCTAAATAAACCTGGGTTCTTTTTATATGGAAGAGTTGCCATTGGGCGGAGGTAAGAAAAGACATTTTTCAAGTGTTATTTTGTTATCTTGTGGCTTTTTGCATTTAGATTTTGGTTGTGTTTTGTTCGAGTGATAGAAAACATTTTTCAAGTGCACTAAACAGGCAACACACGTTTGACAATTTGTGCCCGATATTCGATTGGCAGTTTTATTTCTTGCCTGTGTTTAATTTGTTTAGCGTATTTCCATCCAGAATTTGCAAAACTTTGACCCCTTTTGCTGATGCAATCAATTGTGCTGATGATACGGTACAGGACGGACTTGCGCACATAAGAATTCAGCAGAGAAATGGTCGAAAAACACTAACTACGGTGCCGGGCCTTTCGTCGGAATATAACCTGAAGAAAATTGTGCGAGCATGTAAAAGGAAATTTGCGTGCAAGGGCACAGTAATAGAGCGTCCCGAATACGGTGAAGTATTACAGCTTCAAGGTGATCAGCGAGAGAACATTTGCCAGTGGCTAACGAAATCTGGACTTGCGAAGCCAGATCAACTCAAGGTGCACGGTTTTTTTTTGTAAGTGAGACGAAGGCGCGTATGATCGAACAAAAACTTTTGGACATACTGTAAAGAGAATTTATTCGTCATTATCTTCATCCATCCCAAAGATAAATTCCCTGAAGCAACTAGTGAATGCATTTCGAAACGTCAAAGATGGCGGAGTTATGTTGTCTTTCATCGCAGGTTGACGAAATTTAGCAGAATTGTAATATATGGTGAACGCGAATTTTGGGTTTAGCCTTTTAGCTAAGTTCGGAATCGGATGTGGAGTGAGACCCAAAGAAACAGTTGAATGTCTAATCGGGATTCGTGTAAAAGCAAAATAACATCCAGCTGAGCGAAAGACAATGTTTTTGACTAAAACCCCTCGAAAAGATTGTAGATTTGTTCCGTGTCGTTTCGTGGTAAATTGTAAATTGTAGTTTGGGCTGAATTCTAGTGGGCAGAACTGTGAAGTCTCGCATTCCGAACTCTCTTCTTAGGGCTGTCGCAAGTATGAAGTGCTCGGGGACGTCGCGTTGCTCTAATTATTGTTATTGCCGAAAGCAAGCACTTACTAACAGTACGTAAATTTCAACAATTGAAGGAAGAACGATACAAAGGGGCAGACGTAGTGACATTCAAATAGTCTAATACACGGTGCTCCTAAATTATTTGGTAAAACTAGGAGCCAATTGCATTGTTTCTATCGATTTGCCGCTATACATAGAAGCTCCAATGTATGCCCAAAATATCGGCGTCTTCAAAGGGGTAGGAAAGTCACTACTTCGTCAACTATTCCTATTGATGGAAGTTAGCAAGGGCAGCAATTATCAAAGAACAGCTGTTTGTCATTAATCTCCGATACTTTTGTTGGAATTTTGTTGGAATCTCAGTATTCGTCGTTGCATTTTAACGTTAGAAGTAGCTATAACGAAAAGAAATCTACATTCCAGGACCACCCACATCGTCAGCGGGGGCCCGACGAGGATGTTTGGGTGAGTACCCTTACATTTTATTATTTATATATATATTTTTACTTAATATAATTTTATTATAATCTTTTTATATATAAATTTTGCATTGGAGGGATAGATAAATTATTTGAAATTTTACAAATTAAAATTTTAAATATAAAAATATTATTATAACCTTTTTATATATAAATTTTGCATTGGAGGGATAGATAAATTATTTGAAATTTTACAAATTAAAATTTTAAATATAAAAATATTATTATAACCTTTTTATATATAAATGTTGCATTGGAGGGATAGATAAATTATTTGAATTTTACAAATTAAAAATTTTAAAGATAGAAATGTCAATGTAATTATAAAGTAAGAAAAATGAAGTGCTAATTCTTTTGAAAATCGGTCTTTCTTTCCGATACCCTTTGCCCGGGTATAGAACCCGGTACGGTGGCAGGCTGCCCACGAAAAACATGAGCCAGCCGCCGGGTACTTAATTAATCCTTTTTTCGTTTCAGGTGACATCGCGGGTTGAGTGGCCCAAGCAGAGTGCCTCTTTATGGCATAGCGTTATGCAATCGAGTTGTATAATTCTATGGCATAAACTGGTCACCGGGGTACTCCCCTTCTGATGGGAAAGTTTATACAAGGCAATTTGTATGAGTTTTCCATTCAGAAGAGGAATACCTGGCCACTGCAACAAAATATGGATTGATTCCGGGTGGGTGGGTGCGAAGGGGCTCCATCACCACTCGGTTGCTCCTCTTTCATTTGTGGGCCATGAGCTTCATCGGGTAATGACGAGGTTACCCCAAGTCCGCCTTTCTTTTCAGGTTCCACTTGTTCTCGGAACAAGTACTATCTCCCTCGGTGTAGTTATCTACACTTTTTGCGACTTCGGTCGCCTCTTGAACAACATCAAATTCGTGAGTGCGAAGTTTTTTTGTAGTGGGTCCTCGTGCTGGGGAAATGAACCCGCCCCACGACACCGCAATGCTAGCCTGCCAGCGCATTCACGCGTCTCCAGACGAGGGCATTCTCGGCAGATATTGTCATCTTCTTCTGCCGAGGCAGCAGAACATCGCTGCAGTCCTTTACGGACTTTTGAACCTAATATTCACTACACGCGGGGAAAACGAATCTTAGAAATGGCAGCATGGACGACGCTCGTCGTACTAAACAACGGAAGTATGCTGACTTTCTGCCGTATCAGCTGCGAAGGAACTATACCGGACGTGACATTTGCCTCGGAGTCCTTAGTACGAAAGATACAAAATTGGAGAATATTAGAGGACTGTAGCCAATGATCATCAGTATATTCTGCTTGAGATTCGTGATGTAGTCTCCCGATGTCAGTGCTCTAAAACTTCTACAAGCTCGTCGAGTTACTAACGGCGGGTGCTCCGGCGCAGGGAGATTCGCAGGAGAGTGAAGAAGTAGCAGCTTGAGAGAACATGCTTGACTGTGAATAATTGGTTTATTGCCGATCTAACTGCTCTAAAACCACTTTGACACTCCCCAATAATGCTGTTGGCGTATGATCCGATATTATTTTTTAAAACCTTTGAAAATGTACGCCGTACATAGTAGTGATATGCCTCTATAATTTTTGCACTATAGCTTGTCACCTTTTTTGTGGATAGGGAATATAATTGATTGGCTCCACTCTTTCGGCATGTGTTCTTGTTGCCAAATGTGCTGAATGACTATGTGAATAGCTTTATGAACACTGCTGCCACCATATTTCATGAGCTCCACTGGAATCTCAACGATACCCGGCGCTTTATTATTCTATTGGGCTTCAACGATGAAGTAAACTTCATCCAGAATTGGTGGGGCCAATGGAAGTTTACCGCAGACATCTATAGGCTCCGACGTTTTTGAGCTGTGTGGAGGATTAAGGAGGTTCTTGAAATACGGCCTAACGAACCACGTTTCAAGCATTTCACTACTTCGTATGCTTGTCTTGTGCTGTTGTTCGCTAGACTTATATCTGCACTTCTCAGTTGGTCGTCAAAGTATTTTCTTTTCTTAATTCTAATTATCTTCTTCACTACTCTTCCGAGATTTTCATAATGTTTTCTCTTCGTTCTGCCTGATTCTTTGTGTCTAACGCATTTTGGACTCATCATCGAACCAATAATTTCTCTTGTGCTGGGCTTGATGTCTGATCGTCTGTTCTGCCACGATCTTAATAGCCGCTTCCACTTCCATTCAGGGCTCGTTGCTTGTCTTTAAAGATGCGTCTGATAAGATGGGAACCAGCTGGGGTCAAGGGTCTCCTTGTAATTTTTGGCCACAGACCCCGTTTGGAGCCATTCGATGTCAAATTTTTGTAGCGGGCTGATCTTTGCCGAATATGCCTTTGACATACGACATCGATAGGTTAATTTAATCGAGTAATGATCTCACTTCCAATTGGTTCCTCGGTATATATATTTTTTTTTGTGGTAGGGAGGTGAAAGCATTTATGCCCGCCGAGTCTGGCAGTGTGGGACATGGAGGATACCTTTGGACTGCCCACTAAACACCTCCCCTGTCAATCTGAGAACCTAGCCTGGAACCGTTTGACACATTACTTCGGGCCAGGTCTCGTTTTGTTACGCCGTGGGGTGCCTTCAAGTTGGGGGTCCCTTTTCTAGCGGGAGGGGAGAGGGGAAGAGGAATTGCCAGAAGAGCGATCCCCCAGCCCCAGTGCCTCCGGCTGCTGTGAGTCCCTTTTATATTTTAGGACTGCCCGAGCATAATGAGCCACCTGGTTCCATTTGTCAACCGATTCGAGCATCACCGCAACTATATTATCCGGGGTGAGCTCTCCCGTCTCCCTGTAGAGTTCCCTTCACAGCCTGGCCCATTTGGTACACGCAAAAATGTGTGACAGGCATTGTCCTCCTCTCCTGGGCAAAACCGACAATCGGGAGACCGTGACTTGCCGATCTTGTGCAGGTAAGACTGAAAACACCCGTGCCCGCTCAAAAGCTTGGTCAGATAGCAGTCAGTCTCACCATGCCTTCGATTTAGTCACGGTCTCACATCCGGGATGAGGCCCGCAGTCCACCTTCCCTTCGAGCAATTCCTCCAAGAATGCTGCCAATCGTTGAGCGAGCGTTGTCTCTCCTCACGGACAACCATCTCCCTCGCATCCTCGTTTCGGCGCAGGTAAATAGCGCGGCGCTCTCTAGCAAGGAGGGCGACAGGTATCACGCCTGCAATCACTCTCACCGCCGAGTCGGAGACTGTTGGATACGAAGATGCAATTCTCAGTGCTCCTCTTCTCTGTACCTGTGCCAATCATTTTCTGTATACCTCCTTGCTGAGAGCGCCGCCCCATACTTCTGCTCCGTACATTGGCACTGACCCTACAGCACTCATCAAGAGGCGTCTTCTTGATGGGCTGGGTCCCCCTATGTTGGCCATAAGTCGACTCAGGGCCGATATTCCCGAAGCAGCCTTCTCAGCCGTTGCCCTGATTTGCTCAGAGAAACTCATCTTCGAGTCGATCAGTAGCCCCAGGTACTTCACCGCTGGCTTCGATTCGATCTGTATATCTCCAATACTGATCATCCTTACTCTAGGGATTCTCTTTTTTGTCAAGATGACCACTTCGGTTTTCTCCAGTGCTAAACTGAGCCCGCGAGCAGTCATCCAGTCCCTCACTCGGCGCATTAGCATACCTAGCCTAAGTTGCGCTTGTTCAACGGTGCAGTTGGCGACCAGAGCCGCAACATCATCCGCATAGCCAACCAAGCGCGACTCATCTGGCATCTCAAGTCTCAGTAGCCCGTCGTAAGACACGTTCCACAGGTCCGGACCAAGGATAGATCCCTGGGCAACACCCGATGTAACCGCCATCCTTCGTTGGCCCTGTGTCGTGTCGTAGAGCAGGCTTTGGTCCTTTAGGTAGTTCCTCAAAAGCCGCATTAGATATTCTGGAACTTGAAAAAAGTTTTCCAGTGTCCAGAATATCCACCCATCTAGTGGAGTTGAAGGCATTCCTGACGTCGAGTGTCACCAACAGGACGATCCGTCGCTTGGTGCGACTATATGCCTCTGCCTTTTGGACCGCGTTCACCACCTCTGCAATCGCATCAATGGTAGAACGTCCTGCTCTAAAGCCGTACTGCCGAGGAGATAGGTCCCCAGCAGCACGAATCGCGTCAGTGAGTCTTCCCTTGATGAGTTTCTCTAGCACTTTCCCAGCCGTGTCTAGCATGCATAACGGGCGGTATGCAGACGGCGATTCAGGATTTCCCTTCCCCTTGCTGACCAGCACGAGCCTCGCCACCTTCCATCGTACCGGGAAAACCCCGTCCCGTAGGCAAGCGTTGAATGTGCTGAGCAGCAAGTCAGGACAATGGTGATAGACGAGCTGCAAAACCTCAGCTGGAACACCATCTGGACCTGGAGCCTTCCTCGCTTTCAGGGAGAGGACTGCCTCCTCCAGTTCCAGCTGTGTGAAGAGTGGGCACTCGACTGCTGACAGCGTCAACACGGACGGGATGGGCGGGGAAGAGTCCCCGCACTATCGCGTCCATTTTTTCCGCGTCATGTATACAAGGCTTCCGTAGGGCACCAAGTTTCCCCATGACCAGCTTGTAGCCAAGGCCCCACGGATCCCTATTTACATTGTCCACGAGGTCTTGCCAGCATCGGGCCTTGCTCTTCTAATAAGCCTGCGAAGATATTTCCTGCCGGACCTGTATGCTGCTAGCCTAGTGTCTGCCTCCTCCCGTGTTCGCGCCCGCTGGGCCTCTCGCCGAAGTTTGTGACACTCGCATCTATGTTCGACGATCTTGTTTGACCACCAGTATACTGGAGGCTTACCATGTCGGGAAGACTCGCAAGCAGCTATGATGGTACTCATAGTTGAGTTCACCAAGTCCTTGGCTGTAGGCTCTCCACTCCCTGGCGGAGCTCCCAGCAACGGTGCGCCTGCCGTAAGCGCGTCAGCAAACCTCTCAACGTCCATCCTCCCAGTCCTCCATCCGAGGATTGAAGTTTGGGCATATGCACGCAGAGTGGCACCGTCGTGAATCTCAACAGCTATATACTGGTGATCACTAGCCGAGTAGTCCTCTAGTACTCGCCAGCTGTGTACTCTGGGTACCAGGGACTCCGAAGCGAGTGTCACATCGGGTATGGTTCCTACGCAACCCCAGCGGCGGAAAGTAGGGGTGTTACCAGTATTTAGGACAAAAAGCGCTGTTCTGGCCGCCATGTCCAAGATTTGCTTTCCCCTTGGGTCGGATTGTGGCATACCCCATTCAATGGCTCTAGCGTTGAAGTCTCCCCCGGCCAGCATGTGGCCCTCTGTGTTCGAGACAGCGTCCTCCAGGGCATCGAGTTTGGTTCGAAAAGATCGCATTGCCTCGTTAGGCGTCAGATAAACACTGAAATATGTTATCCCTGAACACCGCACCCACACAAAACCATCCCCGCGGCCATGGCCCTGCACCTGAAGGCGGGCGCTGTCTCGAACCCAGATGGCCGAGGTACCAGATTTGTCAGGGTACCACGCTTGCGAGTCCTTGTTATGATGTTGCTCGCTCAGCAACAGGAGGTCAGCTTTCTTATCCCTCGCAAACTGCTCAAGTAGGTCCTGGGCGTTTGTGCTTCGGTGCAAATTGACCTGCAGGATACGGATAATTTGAGTATCGATTTGGCTTTAGTTAGGGCCTCCTTGAAAACCCAGCATCTCCCTGTCCCCGGCTCATGTTTGAGGTCGCCGGATGCTAGCTTAGCATCCTTGCAAAGAATGCATTTTGCCTCGTTCGTGCACTCCTTCCTTTTGTGCCCCGTTTCACCACATTTGTAGAGATCTCTTGTCGGGTCCCCTACAGCCATACGCGGTGTGTCCATATTCGAAGCATCTGAAGCAGCGGATAGGGATCGCTCTTGTCCGTATCCTGCAGATCACCCAACCTATCTTAATTTTGCCCTTCGCCAGGATTTGCTGGGCGTCTTTACCAGCTAGTTCGACAATAGCCATGCGTTGCCCCCTTGTGTTTTCACGTGTCAATCTTGCCTTGACTTCACTTAAGCTGGGGAACTCCCTCCTAATGGCATCCTCTACTTCAGCTTTGTCCGTGACGCAGTCGAGGTCCCTGATTTCCAGGGTGGCCATTGGTTCGAGCGAGGCAACCGTTGCCGCATCTCCAAGAACCTCGGTATATACGGACGTCAAGCATGCTCGAGGCCCAACGTTGTTGGATCAGAACATTTTTCGATCTAGTTTAGTGTGTTGCCACCCGTTGATATCTAGATATCTTTTAAATTTGTCGATGTGAGTAGCATGTCGAACGTATGACTAGATTTCTGCTACATGCAAAGTCCATGAGGCACTAGCAGTTGTCATTTGTTTCATTGTGGAGCCTATATTGTCCAGTCGTTCCCCGATGAATAGCCAACCTTAGCGCTGAAATCACCCAGAATGATTTTTGTCGTTTGTAGGCAATGAGTCGACTAGTCTTTGCAGGTGATTGTGGAACGTTTCCTTCATTTTTTGGTCCTTTTCTTCGGTCGGGGCGTGAACATTTATCAGCCAAATTTTGAAGAACTTCGCTTTTATATGGATCGCACACAACTGTTCGTTTATTGCCTTGAAATGAATAACGTGTGATTTGAATTCCCTATCCACAATAAAGGCCACTCCGAATTCTCGTTTTCCAGTAGGCTTCCCACTTCTGAATTTTGTATGCGATCTCATATCTTGAATATCATTTCCGGTCCAGTTCGTTTCCTGGATTGCCAGTATTTTAAATTTATATTGACTGGCCTGTTGCAAAAGGCCTGTTTGGGAGGTCGTTGCCGTGAGTCCAATCCATTCTGAGGCCCTTTTGCAGGTTTCGATACATTTCACGATCTTACAGGGGTGGGGGGCTAGCCTGTCCCTCAACCTCCATTGCGGTCGTATGATTATTACTTCGGTTCCTTTATCAGGTATGGAAGCCTCGCCTTCATCCTCTAACATCCTCACAAAGGGGGTGTAAGTAAAATTTAGTAGCAGAGCTGTAGAAGTATTTACAGTTACTCGTTTTTCCCAGCATTTAATGTCCAATTATTGGGAAACCAGTAACCGCAAAGTGTGACCCGGAGAACATTTACTACCACTCAATCGAGGGGTTTAGGAAGAGGAACTCCTTTCTCAAACGGGCTTCTTTAAAAGATTCTGTCCTATTTATTTTCCTACGAAGGTAAAAGATGCTGTTTTGCAATGGAATCTGTTTGGCGTATATTCTTAGGGCACATTGTGGGTGTTTGCTTCTTGAAAAAATTATGGTTTGCGCTTTAGAAGAATTCACTTCCAAACCCAGTGAGTCACAAATTCTGCTGAAATCATTTACCTTATTTTGTAAAGCATCCACGATATCGAGTTGTTTCTTGCCTTCTATTAGCATAAGGAAATCGTCAGAATATTATAGGATAGTGGTCTTCTTGTTTTCTTGGTGATAAAACAGGAGGGGCTTAAAACGTCTCCCTGTGAAAGACCGTTGAATACTGTTACCCTTTGGTTGTTTAATAACAAAGTTCTTCGATTAAAAAGTTCAATCACCCACTTGATGCGTAGTGTGCTTATGCTGACATTGTCCATAGTTTACATATGTCGATGATGATAGCCATTTTAAAATTAGAACCATTTTCAGGCAGGCTGAAGGTGACCTATTTTTAGTATATGCGAAGAAATTTGAAATTGATTTTGATCAGTATGATATTGATCAGCTTAATCAATTTGTTGATCATCTTGATCGGTACACCTATTAAAGAGATCGATCTGTAACTACTGAGTTGTCTTCTTTGTCTTCCTCGTAGCACTACAGCCCCTCTCGAGCCTTTGCTTCCTACAGGTAGTGCCTCCAACTGTCTCGGTTCATTGACCGCGTCCACAAATTTCGAAATCCGAGCAGCGCTGTTTCGTCGACTGAGTCGGACCAACGTTTTCTCGGTTTCCCTACTGGTTTCCGGCCTTCAGTTCTCCCAACGAATACCTTTTTGGGTATTCATTGTTCGTGCATACGATTCATGTTTCAAGTCCATTGCAGCTTCCACAGTCTTACAATCGTTGAGACCTTCGGTTCGTCAAAAATTTTATATAGTTCATGATTGTATCGAATTTGTCATTGGTCACCGTGTAGCTTCGCTCCGATTATTCGCCTCAGGACACGTGGCTCAAAGGCGTTCAATCTATTTGCGGATGCTTGTTTTAGGGTCCATGTTTCACAGCCATAGCATAACACAGGTCTTATCACAGATATGTGTACTTGGAGCTTTGTTTTCTTGTGTATGCAGCTGGTCTTCAAGATCATCAAAACTGAATAAAATATTTTATTTGCGAGCTGTATTCTTTGGCGTATTTCGTCTCTTTCATTAGCGGTTTTCGGTATTTTGGCGCCTAAATACACAAATTCGCCCACATTTTTGATACTGTATTCGCCAAATGTGATATTTTGTGTATTTTTTCTCGACTGCGTCATGAGCTTTATTTTATTTTCATTGATTTGTAGCCCTACTAGTTTTGCTTCGCTGTCGAGTTTCAGGAAGAGTTCTTTGGGAATTGTTAATGATCGTGACAATATATTTATGTCGCCCACATAGGCTACTACTTAGCTCAACTTGTGTTGTAATGTTCCTCGTGTATCGGCAGGTAGCTTCCTTATGACTTACTCGAGAGCCAAATTGAATAGCAATAGGGCCAGCCCATCTCCCTGTTTTAGTCCGATATTTGTGTCAAAGGCATCGGTGAGTTGGTTATTGATGCGGACTTGGGAGGTTGTCAACGTCATTGTCATTTTGGTAAGACGGATCAATTTGGCTGGGATGCCAAAGCAAAGCATTATTTGGTACAGTACGTTACGATCAATACTGTCGTATGCTTGCTTAAAATCAACTACTGAGATGTGCTGGACCCTTATTGGGTTTCAGTATAGGGGGCGGTTCTAATAAGCCTGCTTGCAGCTGGGACTTTGCACTCACTAGTAGCTTTATTATAAGACTCAAGGAGGCATTGATGATGGCTTGCAGCAAGGATTTTTAGCATGTTACAATCAATTGTGCCGACACCGGGTGCATGGGCTTTCTGTGTTCATTGAAGATCGGTTGTACTTCCTCGGCATTAAAGAGGTGATCGGGGTGATCCTTGGAGATATTCGTGCTAGGATGTTGCTTGTTCCTGATATCCTTAAGAAAATGGAAACTTTCCTCTTCATCCGTTTAATCATTCAAATTCCTATTCTTATAGTTCTTGATAAAGGTCCAAAAATATTTAATGGCACCTTCCTCCCAGGCATTGACACAGTTTTTTCTAACATTTTCTTTTTGGTCTCTCTAACCGTCAATTTCCACTCATATCTTACTTCATTTAAGCCAGACCATTTCTCTAAGTTCTTAGACCGCGTAAACTTGTTTATCGCCACTGTTTCCCTTTCCCACACCTCGATTTATGTTTTCGACCACCAATACTGTATTTAATTCTCTTACTTGTGGTATTATTGTTGATGATTTGGTTCATTTCAATGTTGATCGCCTCAAAATTTATAATAAAAGAACCAGTAGCGATATCGTTACTAATCCTGTCCTTGTCTCGACACAGCCGCCATATACTCGAGTCCATTTTATTGCGATCTTAATTGGACAGTAGCCACGATTGCATGGATGGTCCTTAACCTCACACTAGCTGGTCAGCTCGAACTGTCCGTTCTAAACGGTAACATCTAGAGAGGAAGAAATTGTATCGTTTCCCGTGTTAATTATTTTGAATTGCATATTTTCAACCTATTCGAGTAGGGTTTTGCTTTTGGTATTGAAGAGATTATCATACCAATATGTGTGTCTCGCGTTTGGATCACATCCGATAACAATGCGTCTGGTATGTCCCAGCTCCTGCTTGATTTTATCCATACCAATTTTAAAGCCTAATGCCGTGACCCTCGGTGGAGCATATATAGAGACAATAACAAGATTATTTGTATTTGCATGTGTTTAGACGGCAATCACTTTCAGATTGGTGTTTAAAATCTGTTATCTATATTTAATATTCTTATTTAATAAAGCTTAAAGTGATAATTGTACCGGAATGTTTTCTTCTTTTCAGGGTTTTGCAAAAAAAATTTAACAATACTTTATTAAAATCGGTACCTTTCCGTCTGTCCGTCCGTCAATGCGTCACAGCAAGTTTTCTCAAGAACTGTGGAAGCTACAGTCATCAAATTTAGTGAACAGCTCAGAAGCTTTTGGTTAATAAAAGTTCCTTGGTGAAAAAATGTGAAAGGATTTTAAGGGGGGGACTCCCCATATACGGATGTAAACGCTTAAAAAAAAAATGTTCACCAAAGATAGTCAAGTAGGGTATTAAATCAAAGGGTCTTGAACCACACAACAAATGTCCAGCTTATGGTAAAACTTGTTTTAAGTGTGAAAAGAAAGATCATTTTGCTAGTGCATGTTTAACTAGAAACAATGCGGGTAGTGAAATAAATTCACATACTCCTTCATTTTACACAGACATGCTAGGTCAAGATTTATCGAAATTTTGGTTTGAAAGTTTAGAGATTCGAAACTAAATTTTTAAATTTAAATTGGATAGTGGCTCGATTAGAAGCCTGTGGAGGCCAGCATATAAAAGTGTTAGAAACCTGCTTAACGCTAAAGTTAGTAAAAAGGGAAGAAGTTCTCCTAGTAAATGAAATGCTATTATCTAATAATGTGGATGAATTTAAAGATGCAAATTTAGATCTATTTAAAGGGACAGGAAACTATCCGGAGACTTGTGAGCTGAAACCTAAAAGAAATGCTGTTGCGGAGCATCGACCACCGAGAAAAGTGCCATTGTCTTTGCGTGAAAGACTTAAAAATATTCTCGACAACATGGAAAAAAGGGGCGTTATAAGGAAAAGGAAAAGTCCTTCGGATTGGGTACACAGTACTGAAATTGTGGAAAAGAAGTACAAATCACTGAGGATACATCTTGATCATAACAACTTGAATAAAAACATATAATTTGAACATCATTTAAAATCAAAGCTAGATGATTTCAGAACCGCGATGGGGAAAATGCATCTCTTCACAGTTCTAGATCTCAAAAAGGGTTCTGGCAAATTCCTTTTACAGTGGGCTCCATGAGTTTGACTGTTTTTAATACGCCGTTTGGTATATACGAATTCAGCGTACTACCATTTGGAGTTAGTACGAGAAAAATGTGCCTTTGAGAGCATTGTTGAAGAAGAATGCTGAGTTTCACTGGTCTTCGTATCATTCCGATGTATTAAAATCAATTAAAAATGAACTAGCAAATAGAACCACATTACATTCTTTTGATCCAATAAAAAAAATCACTATTCAAGCAGGGGCTTTAAGAAATTCGTTAGGCTATTTTATTTCTCAACAGATAAAACCAATGGCGTTCGCATCTAAGGTTTATCTCAGGCTGAAGAAAACTATTCACAAATAGAGAAAGGGCTTCTAGCGATAGTCTTTGCTACGAATAAGTTTCCCTATTATATTTGTGGACAGCATTTTATGATTCACACGGATCATAAACCTGTATTGAATAAAACTATCAGCAGTATTAATTCAACAAGATTATAAAGAATGTGTATCAAATTGAAACAAGTTGGGTAGACAGACCTATGCTCATGTCAGAAGGGTTTTGTACTCAACTAACAAAATGCAGTAACCAGCAACGAATAAAATCAAGAAACATGTCAAAGACGATTTTATTGGAGAAAATGTGAAATTCGAGGATCATACTATTATTGACAAAGTTGAAAGAATTTTGACTTCGTAGGTATTTGTTATAGTTATACCCATAAATATCTCCCTTGATAATTTTTTCAGATTTTTTAGATCACGGGTGTCCATTCGCGAGGGAGGAAACACATTTTTTGTGTATTTCCCCCCCTCTCTGTGCCCCCACTGAAGCAAAAACTGTCAGTTTAAGAACAGTTTTGAAAAGCTCTCATAGAGAACTTTCATTTGATACTCATATCGGCTACGTTTCATGAAGTTTTTTTCAGGGGCCACTCCTTTGTACTGTAAGCATCGATTCATGGCCTATTTTTTCGAATCCTAGAATGGCTACAAAGCCCTTTTGTTAGGAGCTCTCTCCTGCCTCTTCGACTTGTTTCAATTGTATGTACTCATCTTCATGATACCTATCATTCCTGAAATTTTCATGCAAATCCTAGCAAAGCCGTAGCGTCTAAGTCGGTAAAAAGCGCATATGGCTCCATAGCCATATGTTGCCATAGTAATGCAGGGCACATTGTTCCATAGTAATACAGGAAAATTCAAATCGCTATAACTTCGTTAAATACTATTCGATCTTTGTGAAACTTTCAGAAAAGATCAATCTTATAAATAGTCATCTGTTCGCTAAATTTTATTGAATTTAAGGGTACCATTTAGATTTTATTCAAGAAAACATAAAATCGATAAATCATACTATTACTAACAAAGTTGAGTGAATTTCGTCTTCTCATGTATTTCTTGTTGTTATACTCATAAAGGCCTACATTCTTGATTTTTTTCAGATTTTCCGGATGTAAGGTGTCCAATCGCGAGGGGGGGTACGCGAAAAGTTCGTAAATTTCCCCTTCCCCTGTCCCCCTCGGTACTCATAAGGCAATTTTAAGACCTGTTTTGAAAAGATCTCTTTGAGACCTTTCCAATGACACCCTACTCGACTACCAATGGTGAAATTTTTTTTTTGAGGGGTCAACTCCCTATATGGGGAGACCCCCTTAAACCCCTTTGAAAAATTTTTTTACCCTTGAACTTTCAAAAAGTCACCACTTTTGACCTTTCCACAAAGTTTCATGGCTGTAGCCTTCATAGTTTCGCTGTGCTGTGACATACAGACGGACGGACGGACGGACGGACAGACGGACACAGGTCATGATTGCAATAGGGTTTTGTATTTTAGTATGAAACCCTAAAAATATGACTTCGAGGTGAAGTATATTCCAGGGAAGGCTTTACTAGTTCCTGATCTTTTGTTTAGAAATTCTATCGAAGATCCGCAAGCAAATATGGATGATATACTGACAGATTTAGTTCATTCAGTTGATGTAGAGTATACGATGAAGAAACAGATCATAAAGTGCGTAGAAGAATATCAAATTACCAGGCAGTTAATTGAGTTTTGTGTAAATGGTCGGCCAAATTCGAAAGATAAAGTGCCGAGAAACAATAAAATATTTCTGGAATTGAAAAGACAGGTTGTATTTTGAAGATCATCTTCTTTTCTACGAAGATCACATTTCGGTTCCTGCTAAATTAATTAATGAAATATTAAAACGCTTACATGAGTCACATTTAGGAATCACTAAAAGGATTAATCGGGCTAAAACACTAGTTTATTGGCCGTTTATGTCAAGAGACATAACAAATATGATTAATAAATGTCGCATATGTGAAAAATTCAGACCGGAAAATGTGCATCTCCCCCTTTTGCCTCATGATACTCCAGAATATCCACTTCAAAAATTAGGGGTTGATATTTTGGAACATGGTGCCAAATCTTACTTAGTTGCTATAGATTATTACTCCAGGTGGCTTCAAATTAAGAAAATAAAAGGAGAAACAGCAACACATGTTTCTAAAGCATTAAAGCAAATAGTTGTAAGTTTAGGCATACCCGAGGTAATAATTGTGGACAGTTAGCCTTTAAACTGATATAAGCTGAAGGAATTAGCTGAAAATTGGAATTTCAAATTTATCTACTCGAGTCTAAGATACCCTCACTCCAATAGTTTAGCTGGAAAGGGTGTCCATATTGCCAAAATGCTTTTAAGGAAGGTGGAAGACGAAAATATAGATTTAGAAGCTGCTTTACTAGAGCAAAAATGTACAGTTATTCCCAGGTTAGGTTTAACCCCTTATCAATTGCTCATGAGTAGATTACTAAGGACTAAGCTTCCTGTTAATAGTGGACTTCTTAAGCCTAAATCGACTGCAAATGTGAATAAGAAGTTAGCCAAAGTAAAAGAAGAGCAAAACCTTTCTCACTACAAACGTAAATTATTAAAAGATGAAACATATAAGGAAGGAGAAAATGTAGTGTTTGAAAACGGTAAAATCTGGGAGCCAGTAGTAGTTGTGGATAAATCTAACGAGCCTAGGTCTTATCGTATTCATACAGAAAATGAGAACATACTTAGAAAAAACGCGTATCATCTAAAAAAATCACATAATGCACCAGTTATCTGATCTGATAATGAAATCCAACCTACATATTCTAAAGAAAAAACTGAAGCAAATAATAAAGCAAAACAACATGTTTTAAATTCGAACAACAATAAAGAGGCTCGGTATGCTAATGCGCCGAGTGAGAGACTGGATGACTGCTCGCGGGTTCAGTTTAGCACTGGAGAAAACCAAAGTGGTCATCTTGATAAAAAAGAGAATCCCTAGAATAACGATGATCAGTATTGGAGACATACAAATCGAATCGAAGCCAGCTGTGAAGTACCTGGGGCTACTGATCGACTCGAAGATGAATTTCATTGAGCGAATCAGGGCAATGGCTGAGAAGGCTGCTTCGGGAGTATCGGCTCTGAGTCGACTTATGGCTAACGTAGGGGGACCCAGCCCATCAAGAAGACGCCTCTTGATAAGTGCTGTAGGGTCAGTGCTACTGTACGGAGCAGAAGTATGGGGCGACACTCTCAGCAAGGAGGTACACCGAAAACGCCTGGCACAGGTACAGAGAAGAGGAGCACTGAAGATTGCATCTTCGTATCCGACAGTCGCTGATTTGGCGGTGAAAGTCATTGCAAGCGTGATACCTGTCGGCCTCCTTGTTAGACAGCGCCGCTCTATTTATCTCCGCCAAAACGAACATGCCAGGGAGATGGTTGTCTGCGAAGAAAGACAGCGCTCACTCACCGATTGGCAGCAGTCTTGGGTGAATTGCACGAAGGGAAGGTGGACTGCGCGCCTCATCCCGGATGTGAGACCGTGACGAAATCGAAATCGAACCCACCTTTTGAGCGGGCATGGGTGTTTTCAGTCATACCTGCATAAGATTGGTAAGTCACGGTGCTCCACTTGTCGGTATTGCCCAAGAGGGGAAGATAATGTCTGCCACCCACTTTTTGCGTGCATAAAATGGGCCAGGCTGCGAAGAGCCCTCTACAGAAAGACGGGAGAGCTTACCCCGGATAATATAGTCGCGGTAATGCTTGAGTCGGTTGACAAATGGAACCAGGTGGCACATTATTCTCGGGCAGTCCTAAAAGATAAAAGTAGTCTTAAAAGATAAAAGGGACTCACAGCAGCCGGGGGTGTTGGTGCTGGGGGATTGTCTGACACTTCCTTTTCCCCTCTCCCCTCCCGCTAGAAGAGGGATCCCCCAGCTTGAAGGCGCCTCACGGTGTAACAAAACGAGACCTGGCCCGAAGTAATAAGTCAAACGGTCCCAGACTAGGTTCTCAGGTTGACAGGGGAAGTGTTTAGTGGATAGTGTAGTCACCTTCTTGTGAGCTCTGTGCGTTAATGGGAATTCACATCCCTACCACAAAAAAAAAAGTCAAGAAACGCGTCCGAAGCTCCCTGCAGCGGTTCACCTGTTGTGAGCACATCGACGAACCTCTCGACGTCCATCCTTCCGATGTTCCATCCAGTTGTAGAAAGCCGAGAGCATTGAAGTCGGGAGACAACATCCCTTATCTCAAGCAGAATTCACTGATGATCACTGGCTGAGTAGTCCTCTAATACTTTCCAATTGTGTATCCTCCGTACTAAGGACTCCGAGGCGAATGTCACGTCCGGTATGGTTCCCTCACAGCCAATACGGCGGATTTCCGGAGTTTAGTACGACGAGGGCCATCCTGGCTGCCATTTCCAGCATTCGTTTTCCCCACGGATCCGTTTGAGGCATGCTCCATTCCATTGCTTTAGCTTTGAAGTTGCCCCCAACGAGCACTTTGCCCGCTGCGTTCGAGACAGCGCCCTCCAGAGCATTAAGCTTGCCTTGGCAAGATGATATCGATTCGTTAGGCATTATGTACACACTAAAAAAGGTAGTCCCTGAGCACCGAACCCACACGAAACCATGCCCCCGTCCACAACTCTCCGCCTGAAAGTCACTGTTCCGAAACCAGATGTCGGCAGTACAAGTTTCATCAGAATACCATAATGCAGGACTTTTATTATGGTGTTGCTCACTCAGCAGCAAGAAGTCGGCTTTCATGTCCCTCGCAAACTGCTCAAGCAGATTTTGGGCGGTTGAACTGCGGTGTAGGTCATCAAAGCTCTGATTTCGCCTTGGCTAGGGCTTCCTGGAACACCCGGCGTTTTCCAGATCCCAAGACGTGTCCAAAATCAGGTTTCGATCATATAGTGTGCCTCCTTCGTACACTCTTTTCTTTTATGTCCCAATTCACTGCATTTGTAACATAGGGAACTCCTATCGGGACCTTTGCAGACTTGTGTGGTGTGACCATAACCAAGGTATTTGAAACATTAAAGAGGCGTTGCTCTTTGCCGTATCCTACAGACAACCCACCCTATTCGTACTTTGCCTTGTTCAGGAATTGTTCGGCGTCCTTTTCGGTCAAGTCAACTATGGCCATGCGTTGTCCCCTGTTGTTTTCTGGTGTCAGTCTCGGTTTGATCCTTCCCACGCTAGAGAACTCCCTTTTGATTTTCTCTTCTACCTCGGCCAGATCCGTGACGCAGTCAATGTCTCTTGTTTCGATCGTCGCCATCGGCTCGAGCGGGGCTATAGTTGCGCTTTTGCCGAGGACTTTCTTTACTGCGTCGCAAAATGCTTCTTTATTGCCGGCCTCTGCTCCAAGTTCGACCAGTATGTGGCGCGACCACGTTGGTCGAACTACTTTAATGGTAGTATTGGTATCTTCGGGCTTTACGTTTCCCCTGATGTCCCGCAGTACCTCCGCGTAGGATCGGCCACCTTGGTGCTTTACGAGCAGTGCCTGCTGCCGGGGTCTTCGTCGGGGCTTCTGCCTCTCCTGTTTACATCAGGTCCCTTTTCTGATTAGGCGTCCGTGCGAACTTTACTTTCTGGTTTTTTTTGAAGGAGTTTCTTTGCAGCTTTCTTCGCTCCTTTTTTAACCACTATCCTTCCTTCTTTTATCCCGATCTCCTTCGATTGGACTAGACGCCATTCTTTTATTGACTTTTAATGGTGGAGCTATCTGCATATGGCTTTTAGATTTCGCCCCAAGCACCTCTTTAGCCTTCTTTTTGTCTTCGGCCCTTAACCAGCTTCTCCGGTAGAGCCCTATACGTTCTAGGAGCTCCTCTAGTTCAACCTTTACTACTTTGCTGATTTTGGCGGAGTCGCATGCAGATTGTATTCTTTTCAAAACATCTCCCGCTTTTCGGAATAGCCTTTCTTCTTCGTATCGCTGGGCGGCAATTGTACCTTGCAACCATCCTTGGAGAGGTTATCGCTTTTCGTTTCTGAATGCAATACTTCAGCCACATTTTCAACGTTGGCGGTGCAATCGCACAACGTCGCTTTATTTGTCTGGATACTCGTTGCTTTTCGTGCCGTAATCCCCTCGTTGGCTTCAGGATGTTTCTTTATTTTGTCGGGATTTGCGACCCTTGCATCGATCGCTTCGGTAACGATCGCAGCAGTGACAATCGAATTTTTGGTGCTCTTTATCTTATCTTCCACCGCACGAACACCCGAAGCGTCTTGCAGAGGTTCCCGCTTTTCCTTAATAGGACGCTCTGGCGTTCGCATAATTTTTTTGCTGCCCCCAAACGCCGCAGGAATCTCAGTCTGAACCAGACTGTCTGCTAATCTCCATTTTTCGTCCGTCTTCACTGTCATTATATTATTCGTCGTTTTTGTCATGGTTAGTACCGCTCTCGAAGTACTGTTAACATCGTGGCTGCAAGTGCTGGTTGCGTCGTCGTTGTTATTATTTTTCATTTCTTTTTTTTGGATGTTTTTGATCTTTTTTGTATGTTCTGTTGTTCCAGTTTTATTGGGTCCCCCCTCGGAGCCACTATCTCCGTTCGTGTGTGTAGTCGCACTTTTTGGTCCCATGGTTATCTTTGCAGAGCAGGAAGGCAGTGCGAGGGTTGGCACAAGACCTTATGGGTGCAAGTGCTCAGAGCCAGACCAGCGCTAATCGGGAGTCCGTCTCAACCGAACCTACACCACCAACCCATTGGTGCCAACTTCGAAAGTACTCCGAGGCCTGCCAAGGTTTTACCAGGACAGAGACGGTATGATAGTTGAATTGGAGCCATTCACACACGAGTGTCACCTTGGCGCTACTGTGCAAAGCAACTAGGTCCAAACCATCACATCCGCCAGCCCAAAGCATCAATTCCATTTCGTTGTCCAAAGTGTAGTCCAGATCCAATCAGAGTCGTTACCTGTCATCCCAGGAGGGAACCTCATGGCTTCCCCTATATCCTCGGGTCCGTGGGGGCGGCGCTCCCTAAGAATGCTAGCCTCCAAGAGTGCTCTTGTCGACCGACATTCCCCCTGCGGGAATTCCCTCGGGTACGTGGGGGCGGAACTCCCCAAAGAATGCTAGCCTCCAAGAGTGTTCTTGTCGACCGGCATTTATTCGTTCTTAGTTGCTGCATATCGTAAATTGAGTACAAAACCCTTCTGACAGGAGTGTGGTTCTGTCTACCCAAATTGTTTTTGATTATTTTGCGCTACATTCCATGATCCTGGCAATTTTTTGGCTATTTTCGGCCATATTTGTATTTCCGGCACTACTGTTGATCTTTCTCACGGCAATTAACCATAGCTCTATCAGCATAGCTCTATCAGCTACTCAATACGAGTACACAGTGTCTAGTCTCTGATCAAGAACTATAGGAGCAGCACTATCATCCTCATGAGGTATTAAAATCCGAATGGTGAAGTGATTTGATTTTTTTCTTAAATTAACGGTCGCTTGAATCATAGTTAAAAAATAAGTAATATACATAATTCATGACATCATTCCAACCACTAACCATATTCTTCAAGCACTTTTAACGATGAAAGATTATCGAATTCAATTTTAATTTAAATATAGAAATAAGATATAAAAAATCATTTTCTGCTATGAAGTTGAATTAATTAGGGTTTTGTGCTAAAATACGAAACCCTATTAAAATCAGTACTGTGTCCGTCCGCCTGTATGTCACAGCAGTTTTCCTCCGAAACTATAAAAGCTATAGCCATGAAACTTTGTAGAAAGGTTGGAAGTTATGACTTCTAGAGGGGTGAAAAAAAACTATCAAAGAGTTTTGAGAGAGCCTCCCCATATAGAGGAGTGACCCTCGAAAAAATTTTTTCTTGAAAGGTATTCAAGTGGGGTATCATATGAAAGGTCTTATTGTGATCTTTTCAAAACAGGTCCTAAAACTACTTTATCAGTATAAAGGGAGGTAGGAAAAGGGGAAATCTACGAAATTTAGGCGTAGCCCCCTCCTCGCAACCTTTCATCCAAAAAATCTGAATAAAGTCATGAATTAGACCTTTCTGAGGACTAGGACTAGAACTAACAAATGCGTCAGAAGTCGAAATTCACTCAACTTTGTTAGTAACAGTATGATTTATCAATCTTACATTTTCTTGAATAAAATCGTAAGGGCACCCACAAATTCAATAAAATTCAATGTGTAAACGACAATTTTTTTTTAAATACGTCCATTCCCTACCACCCTCTCCATCACTCTTTCTTCGTCGCACAACGCTCGTGCAATCTGCATTCACATTACGTCGCTTGGTCCTTTGTGCCACCCAGACAATGTTGAACACATCGGTATAAGTGCGCACACAATATAATGTGAACTAGTCCTTTTCGTGAACATCTAGTCGAAAAATAATGTTCAGCTCTCAGAGATAAAAAAAATTCAGTATAATACGATGCATTCAAAAAAAAAAAACTCTGAGTAACTGTCACTTCAGTATCTCGCCGATAGGATAAAAAATGCCCTAAGATACTGACCTCATAAAAGCAGAACTACAGGTCCAGGCTTCAATCAGTGCTCATTAAATGCTCCCTTAGTCTTTTCTTAAATACCAAAAGTGAGTTTGCTTTCTTAACCATTTCTGGTAGATTACTATATATACGCAGAGCATCATTCGTTGCTTCGTTCTTTAGACGATCTGGTCCGGCAAAAAGTATTACGAATTAATCTGTATTCCTCGAATTATATGGGTTGATCTGTGATACCTCAATTAATGGTGTTCGCTCCGATCCGTTAGTTTTCAAATTTATGTAGATAAACTTAGCTTTCTCCATTATAATGATTTGAATAAACGTTAATGATTTTGTTAATTGGTAAACCAAACTAGTTTGAGTAAGCATTGGCAGTTTCAGAATATTTTTATACGCTCTGGTCAGCAGCCTGGATACACTATTTAGATGTTGCTTTGCTGGTTGACTCCAAATAAGTACTCCATAGTGCAATTTCGCCAGGACAAACGCATTTAGAACAAGTTTCTTGATGTGCATTGGAAATTCCTCATATCTTCTTAACAATCCTATTATTGGGGCTAATTGCCTCCTTAAGCTATTTAAGAGTGGTAACCAGGTCATACGATGGTCTATGATAACACCAAGATATTTCATTTCTAGCACTCTTTGCAAGTTTTTGCCGTTAATATTTAGTTCGACATCTATGTCTCCTTTGTTCTTTTGCTTAAAAATAATATATTTCGTCTTTGAAGTGTTCAATACTAGTTTGCTTCCAATTAACCACTGATGGAATTTTCCTAGATCCTCGTTGATAGTGTTCTCATTGGCAGTTTTGTTTCGTCTTGAATAAAGTAGAACTGTGTCATCAGCATATAATGTGTGATATCCCATCAGCCCACATGTATTTAGATTATTTGTGTATAGCAGGAACAAAGTTGGGCCAAGTATTGAGCATTGGGGAACTCTTGTTTTCGTAGGCGCATGATCGCTCAGGACATTGTTGATTAAAGTTCTCTGCGATCTTCCCTCCAAGTAACTCTTAAACAACTGCTTAGGACTACCCTGAATACCATACGATTCAAGTTTACGAAGCAAGAGGTCATGATCAACTGTATCAAATGCTTTTTTCAAATCCACAAAAATTGCGATGACATAATCACCTCTGTCAAGTCCTAGATTGATGAAACGTGTGACAGAATGTAGGGCATCCAAAGTACTCTTGTTCTTTTGAAAACCAAACTGATGTTGACTTATGATAGAGTTTTCAACTAAGAATGATGTCAATCGATTGTTTAGTATTTTTTCAAATATCTTACTAAATTCCGTCAGCAGCGCAATCGGGCGATAATTATTCGGGTCGAGACGATCGCCACCCTTAAATATAGGAACTATTTTTGCAAGTTTTTCTTCTTCCGGAAATGACCCATTCCTAATATGCACGATTATAAAATTTGCCATAAGCTCGGCTATGTCCTCCTTTATTATACTTATCTCATTCATCGTGTGCTGTAGATACCTGGCGCCGTATTCTTTTTCAATTCATTGATTACATTTAAGACTTCCGTTTTATTTGTTTGATGAATGTGAAGGATGGAATTTATTGAGATATTTGTAGTATTTTAATTGCTTGCTGAGCTGGCAACGATTTTTTAGTGATTCTTCCACCAATTGTTGAAAAAAAGTTATTTAATGAGTTCGCCGCGTCACATGGGCACGATGTATTAGAGGATTCTTCAGGATTCAGTTGAAAGTTTTGTGATATACCCTGGGTTGAAGAGTTAGCCTTTACCTCATTTATTATTTTCCATATTTCACGGGAGTTGTCAGCCACTGTTTCCATTCTTCTTGAGGAATATGAGAATTTAGCCTCTTTCACCAGTCGTTTCGATTCTTTTACAAGTTTAATCACTACTGAACATTTCAGTAAGATCAAATCGTTTTTATCGGAGCTATGTCGGTTTAAATTATGAGGTTTTTCGGGTATCCGAAATCCACAGTTTACGATATTGCTCAGAAGTATGCGGCCGTGGAAAATTGTGAGGAAGGTTCTCCTAGTCCAGCAAGGAAAACTCACGCAAAAGAGAAGACGGCATGGATCCCGGAAGTTGTTTGAAGGGTCCAAGACCTCATTCCAGAAAATCCTAGGAGTTCGCTCATATAATGGCGGCCATCTTGGGCTTCCATGCGTCGAATTGTTAAAGAGAACCTGAGGTGCAGGTCCTACATAATAAGATGTTGTCTGAGGCTGCTCAAACAAAAAGAATTGCCTGCTGTCACTTGCTTCTGTGATCACTGAAGAACGAAGCTGCAACAACAACAGCTCAGATTAAAATACCCTAAACAATTACGTGTGGAGCATATTGAGCGGGTTTCTAACAAGTTCAGACATCCTAATGTAGCATCCCTACAGGTCACTGTTGAAGCAGCATACATCAATCCACAACGAGAGCAGTTAAATAAGGCATACTCGCGGTTCGAGCGGAGAATTGAAGTAAGCGGGGGTTACATTGAGTTATAAATTTAAGGAGAGTGTCTAGAATTAAGATATAATAACTTTAGTGGTAAATGTTAGTTTATAAGTAATAAATAATAATTATTATAAACCACGTGTTCTTTCCAGATTTTTCTAACGCAGGAATTTAGACATTAATTTAAATGTTAGCTATGACTATACATTACAAATCTAGGTTTTTTCTACTTTTTATTAGTAATTGTATTTGCTAGTTGAAAGCTTATAAATATGTCCTGAAAGCTTACTTTTCAGAACTTGACAGTGATAATTTCCGATGTAAGGAGCTCTCGGCTATACCAAACTTTAATATGCAATCAACAGAATTCCACTATAAGGGGGTTAAGTTTTATGCTTCATATACAAACACAATTTTATTGCACTTTAACTCCAGAATCTTCAATCAAAAAACTGCGAATACCAAAAGTAAAAACACAAATGATGCAATATTGCTATTTTTCGTTTGCATCCTCTGCTCCATACATATATTCCTTCCTCCGCCATCCTTTGGTCAGAAAATCCAATGTGACCACAAAACTAAGGTAAAAAATAGCTGATTTCAAGTAGGTTTTAAGCAAATTTGTTGAAGTGACATGCAACGGAAAACTTTTCAGTGCAGCCAGGTGTGAACGAGTAAAAACAGAACGAGAAGAATTGTTTACGTTACGGTTTACTTATCAATAGATTTTTTTATGATCTTTTTATGATTTGTATTTTGTACTCTATTCTAGAATGGGGGATGTAGATTTTATGGACCACATGAGACACCATATATTAATTTTTACATAAAATAAATAACACGACTCTGAGTTACCTCATAATTATTTTTTTAACGATTCGGGGGGATGGTCCTGGTACCCTAACCCCCCACTCTGTTTCTTGTTTCACTGTGCTGTAGACATATTTGATTGCGAAGTGTTGCAGATTGCGTTTAAATATATCCACTGCTTTTTCGGATTCCATCGTCAGGGTCCATGTTTCACTTCCATATAACGACACATGTCTGACAAAGGATTTGTGAATACGAAGCATACTTTGCCGTATACAACTCAGAATGGAAAATATGGAGCAATAGGTTTTATTTGTGGCATTTATGCGGCAACCAATGTCTTTGTTTTCAACACCTCTTCTATTCAGATTGGCTCCAAGATAAATAAGTTTATAATCTCCTACGGACTGGATTTTTCCTCCTCGTTTGAGTCATGAATTTAGTTTTAGTTTAATTAACTATTAGGCCAATTTGGTTTGCATCAGATTCTAGCCTCAGCTTAATCGTGCTGTAATGTTGAAATCATCAGTATACGTTACCAGTTTTGCAGATTAAGACATTTGTGTACTAGACGTTTTAGCTGATATTTTTCTGATGACGTGTTCCAGCCAAATATTAAAGAGCATTGGGGACACGCCCATCTTTTCATTTTAAACGTGATTCTACTATGAAGCTTTGGAGCAGTTCTGCTGGTACTCCGTCTTACTTTTTCTGAGGTTACATGTGCCTCGTCTCTGGTTGGTGATAAAACTGTGACCTCTTGTTCTGCTACTTGAATGTTCTCAGCTTCTAGAAATATTGCAGCTGTCTGTTTTTGATTTCAACTATGTTACCTGTGATTGATCCTTGGGCACTTTTGCAGAGACTTGTTTGTGAATTGAAGCCTACTCTTAGCTGTTCAATAGAAGAAGCCACGGATCTGACTTTTTGTAGAGTCACGTTTTTGTTTATCTGTTGAATTTTTATGTTGAAAATTAGTCGAACCTCTCTTCAGCATCTTTTTTGGTTTGTCTTTGGGGGATGTTAAAGTGCTGCTTTTTTTGGCCCGAATTGCCCACTGTATGAATTTTTGTACAACTCGTTCCTTTTTTGAACTGCCCCCTTGCATTCTTCGTCATGCCATTGGGATAATTGGCCATATGTCTTCAAAAATAATGATGACCATAATGTTACAGTCAACGCAGAGACATGATTACTAACTTCTTGGTGCCTCAATCGGAAAGCATTCATATCGCTGACATGTGGCTTCATCAGGATGGCACCTATGTCACACAGTGTGCGATACAATAAATTTACTGAAGGAAGTATTTGACAAACGATTAATTATACGAAACGGCCCTGTCGACTGGACGCTGTGTTCATGCAATTTGACACCGTTAGATTATTTCCTTTGGAAGTATGTAAAGTTGAATGTCCACGCCGATAAACTAGAAACAATTGAGCACTTCAAAGTCAATATTCGACGTGATATCACCGAAATACAGCCTTATTTACTAAGAAGAAAGTCTAAAGCTTTAACCTCCACATTATACAACGTACGCACCAGCTGTGGCAGTTACATGGCCGAAATCATCTAGGCTATCATTTAGCTTGTTTATGTGGTATCTAAGAGTAGCTGATATCCCTTGTTTACAGCTGCTGAAGATGCAACATCAAAATTTGAACTTTATAAGGTTGTGGTCCACGTCGCAGATAAAGCCTCAGGACGAGCGTGAGTGGCTGTTCGTTTCTGTACAAGAAAGTGATCGATTGTTTGAATCTATGACTGTCTGGGGCTGCCCATGTTCTCTCGTGGATGTACTGGTGCGGGAAGTCTGTGGAGCTTACAGCGCACCAAAGACATATAAAGTAATGAACGCGAAATGAGCTTATTTTCATCCATACGTGAGTGAAGTACTTTTACTACATACATGCCTTCCTCTCGCATGCGAATTGAAATCCCCCTGCCTTTCACGCCACTAGAGAATCCACACATTCAAGTGGCTCTCTAGTTGCTCTCACAAAAATCCCACTCCTCTTATACCTTAACCCCCGAATTGTCAACGAAATATCAACCATATGATTGAAAACATATGATTCGTGAAAATTCAACAATGATGGACGACGTCTAATCAAGTTGAATTTGAAATTGTATACAAAACATTTTTTTTTAGATAAACCGTGTTGAATGTTGTGCAAAAGCGTTGCAAAAGTGCTAATTAATTTATTTGAAAAGTTTTCCAGGGATCGCGAGGGTTTTTGTTTCGGGAAGCGAAAAATGTAGTGATGTGTGTGGGATTATAAAAACAGCTATAGGAAGCATGTCAGGGACGTATCCATTGTAGGGTAAGTCATGTTGAATGTTTTATATCGTTCAAGTTAGAATACCCGCACGGAAAATTGATTTAGTTCAAGATGCAAAAATTAGTGGGAGATGTCACGTCAAATTTATTTGAAATTCGAATCAGCAGCTGATAACGCGCGAACTTCACGCTACATCATAAAGTGCTTCAATTCTCTCGATGCATTTCGTATCCATTCTCTCTGACATCTATGCTGTGCACCCTCTTCTAGTAGTGAAGTCTATCATATGCTCTCTCTTGTGGCTGGTCTTTCAATGCAGGCTGTGCTCTCCAATTGTTTCTTTATGCATCGTTTCTCGCCCCTTTTTCACATACAAGCCAACCAGAACAATTATCATGTCGTTTGACAGTAATGCATCGACAGTGGGTTCCACGCATAGATATAGAGAGTACTGGATCCGCAACCGGTCGTGAGAGCCGAAGCAATTGGCAACCTTCGCTAAAGTTGTGTGAAGTTGAGGTGTGAAGTGATATGCTTTTGTTTTAGCACTCTATTCACGGCGAAACACGCTCACATCTAAAAAGTTTTTAATTTTAAAGATCACGCGTACGTAATCGGAGCTTTAATACACTGTTTTAATTAAAAATTTACAAAATTTCCATCCGCTTTGACACATGAGTTTTCCCGCGTGTTTCGCGTTCTTTTCGATTTTCTTTTGCTTTGACGTTCGAGTTTTCTATGAGAGTCGTTTGTTGTTTGTACTCAAACTGTTTTCCGAATGATAACGAAGGCGCGATCGTGGGCACGTGAAATGAAATTTCGGTGGTGTGCGCGGGTGTCAGTGGGGGAAGCGATTCTTCTGAAGAGAGAAAAGAAAAACCTGTCTGGAAAAAAGGGGAAGGAGAAGCAGAGGGAATCATATAGTTTCGAGAGCGTAAGTTATTTATAACTTATTTATGTGGCAAATTTGCTTCTCACATGGACGAGTACACAGATTCTCGTTGCTCGTCCATTTGTTTATATGTCTTTGGTTCCACGGCACTGAAAATTCATGCTTCATTGCCTCCTCCTTGACTTCTGTGGATGTCTAACAGTTGACCAGCCAGACATTAATGAATTTAGTGTTGATACGAATTGACCAGATCCTTTTGCTCACGGGCTTGAAGTTGGTGAAAATTTATTTAAATTTACTGTCAACAACGAAAGCTACTCTACACTAATGGCTACCTTACGATTTGTGCTTTTAAACACGTCGTGTTATGGCATGTCAAATATATTTTCACCACCCCATTTAGTTTCTTGTACTGAGAGAATGTCAGTTCAATATTTTTTTATTTAATCTATAAGTTGTCGCAGAGTATCTGGTCTGTGCAATGATTTAACATATTAAATTTCAAAATAATAGTACATTTTTTGTTGCGCTAGACTTTGCTGTTATCCTGGTTCCGTGACAAGTGAATACTAAGTGAAGCATTTTTGAATAATATGTTATTCAAACTATGCTAATATATAAAGAGCTGCGCAAATCGCACTCTCTTTTATTATTAATTCTAGTGCGCATGTGTGTGCATTATATTTACCGCATTTTGATTAAAAACTCTACGCATAGTTTCGATATGAATACTTCTTTAAATTAAATTGAGCTGGCACTGCAATCTCTGGAAATATTTTCTTGGAGATTTTCTTATTGAATATTACAATCAGTGTGTCTTTATTGTAATTCCACCATAGACAGTCCCAAGCCTGGTTAATGAAGGAGGAGGGATCCCCTTGCTTCACTCACCCAAAGCTTCGATGATTCCTTATCCTAAAACCCACGACCAAAAAGTAGTAAATCGTCTCGGGGTCGCACATTGGGCTGACAGGTTCCCTAGTTCTTCTTCTTCTTCGTAGCACTACAGCCCCTCTCAGGCCTTCGCTTCCTGCAAATAGCACCTCCAATTGTCTCGATTTGTTGACCACGTCCTCCCATTTCGAAATCCGAGCAGCGATGAACTGTCTTCGTGGACCAGCGTTTCCTCGGTTTCCCCACTGGTCTCCAACCTTCAGTTTTCCAACGAATACCTTTTTGGGTATCCGTTGTTCGTCCATACAATTCACGAGGTCAGCCCATTGCAGCTTCCGTGACCTTACAATCGTTGAGGCCTCCGACTCGTCAAAAATTTCATACAGCTCATGGTTGTATCGAAATCGCCATTGGTCGCCGTCTAGTTTCGCTTCGACTATTCGCCTCAGGACTCGTCGCTCAAAGGCGTTTAATATATTTGCGCATGCTAGGGTTAGGGTCCATGTTTTACACCCATAGCATAACACAGGGCTTATCACAGATTTGTATACTTGTAACATTGATTTCCTGTGTATGCAGCTGATCTTCAAGATCGTCAAAACTGAATGAAGTATTTGATTTGCGAGCTGTATTCTTCGGCGTATTTTGTCTCTTTCATTGACCGTTTTCGTTATCTTGGCGCCTCAATACACAAATTCGCCAACATTTTCGATACTGTACTCGCCAAGTGTGATATTTTGGGTATTTGAGGTATTGTTCCTGGACTGCGTCATGAGCTTTGTTTTATTCTCATTGATTTGACGCCCCACTAGGTTTGCTTTCCTTCCTTTGTGGGGATCTAAGAAGTTGAACGCGAGCCTTCTACGCCTGAAAATGGACTGAAAGTAATAACCGTGCCACCGAAATGGAGGTTGGGCGATGGGCTAGCTTCCCGTCCCTGTAAAACCCTACATTGTTTTGAAATCTGTAAGAGAGCATCGGAATGTATTGGATCTACAGCAACGACCTCGCAAACGGAAAATGGGTTATGGCATTAGATCTCAGATCACAGTGTAATACATATTCACGATAATCTAAAAAGCAAAAAAAAAAACAAAAAAAAATCTTATTATTAAATTTAATTCACATAAACTTATATTGCACCTCACATAAAGTATTAATATAAACATTACATTACTTTCCATGCATTTATATCCGATTACATATGTACCATATGAAAGACAAGTAAAGTTGTAGTCGCAGTATTAATTTCTTCCAGCGACTTTGCTATGAATGTAGGTACAAATAAAGGAGATCACATTTTAACTCATAAAGTTCAACGCTAACAAATGAAGCACGTGACTATCATATGTATGTTTGCACAAATGTGCATATGATTACGAGTACAGAATGAAAAGTCATTATGAGTAACAATTAATAAAGTCATTTGATACGAGTAATGTACATGCAGGGGCATTATTTTGAAAGATCGAATATGGGGCATTTGTTACTCCAAATGATGACTAAAGTGTGAGACCAAAGTTATGATTTCATTTTAATTAGGACACACTTAATAATTAAATTGATTATTCATTGAAAATCATGGTAAAGTGATTTTAGTTAATAAGCAGATTGTGATTTTAGTTTTAAGGTATATAAAGAAAAGAAATGTTAAATATACTCAGCTCTTGATTAAGTATTCAATGAGTTCGTTTCTTTTGCTGTGCTTCGCAGGAAGTTAAGTTAATCAATTTCATCCACGTTTCCTCGCCGCGGATTTAGTAATCATAGCGTAGTGGACAATATTATGTCCTCGCTAAAATATCTGCAGACGCAAGACCGCTTGCATAGGTATAATTTAATTATGAAAATATCTATCCTATCCCCTTGGCGCCGATCATCACGAGAACAAGAAATTGAAAGAAAAATTATTACATGGCGATCCTACAAACCCAACACAGCTAGACAAGGATAAAGCTCGATGCAAAAACTACACGATCAAGGATGGGATTAAGGAACTTTTTGGTGACGTATCATCGGATGACAAAGATTTCGAAACTATTCTTGGAAGGTGCTGTAGCTACGCTGAGGAATACCTCAAGGAAGTAAAGGCAGCCAAATATCAGTGTGCAGCGGATACTTAGGTTGAAGAGTACATCCTAGAGCCAAAAAGGGAAAATCACGAGGTACCAGTTTACGTTCCACTGGAAATAAACGCAGGCCCCAAACCCAGAAGAGTTGAAGAGTTTCGACAAAGATCCCAAGCTAGAGATGAGACACCAGTAATTTGTAAAAGATGACGACCAAGAGGGGGACAGAAAACTAAATTGAAGTGAGCAAGAGCGGAACTCCATAGAGTCATAAGGTTAATGCACGGAGAATCGAACAAACTTCTTCAAAGGCAATTATTGACGCTCAAACCACTGAATTGCAGCCATGGAAAACAACTGCTCGAATGAGAACAATGGAGTTGTAGAGGAGTACCGACAGACAATAACAACATCAGCAGTTTTTGTAGTTGCGATAGTTTTATTGTATTGTTACAATAAGTGCAATAAGAATTATGTTGTTAAAAGAATTAATAGGAACGTTAATATTTAACAATAAGAACTCTTTTTAATAATAATAATATATGAATACAACAACTGTCTTATGGATAAATTACGAGCTATTTTAGAAGAGAATGAAAGAGTTTTAAGAAATTTAAGAAAAAAGTTCAAAGAATCCTTATACTTTTGAGACATTGCTTGAAAAATTAAAAACTGTGAAATACCAGAGAGAGGAATTCAATTCACTATTAACAGGTTTTTCAGAAAGCGACTCAGAACTTTTAGACTTGAAAGTAAAATTCAGAGCCAAAGCGGCAATACTTGAAGGGGAACTTTGGCTACAATTAGGAAGACAGGGATATACCAAACAGGATATTGAGTCCATTCAAGACAATGCTATCAGCCCTCAGAATGGCTGAATTTTCATTAGAAACTGCTGTAAAGATAATCCCAATCTTTGAGGGAAAATACAAAGAATTGGAGTCATTTTGAAAACTCTACCCTGAATTCAGACGGCAAGCAGTTACTCATAGATTTTGTCAAGAATATGAAGCTAAGCGCTTCTGTCAAACTTTCAGTAAGTGATGACAATATAACATCTTTTGAGACCCTAAAGTGTACATTGTTGTTGAAATTCAAAAGTATTTTGTTGAAGCTGTGTCTTTGGCCTTGGAATTGGAAAATTCTGAACCACAGACAGTAAACAACGTAATGAATATCGCTAGCAATAACAGAAAAAAATGATACAAGAAAGGTAAACGTTACAACAACCAACGGTATAACGAAAAGGACAATGGAAACAATGACAACATTAGGAACAACTATGATAGAGGGTAACAAAATGTATTGTAGAAACAATTACAATAACAGGAATAATGTTGATGATAGATCAAATAATAAGGTTCTAATAGAGCTTCCAACAATAGTAATTATAGAAGTTACAAAAATGATTCAGCCAATAGAAGATATGATAACAGGTATTCTCAAAACCAGAACAATTGTAGTAATGTGAGGTACAAAAAAGGTCCGCGCAGGACTGCAGCGATGGTGTGCTGCCTCGGCGAAAGAAGATGGTAATGTTAGCCGAGATTAGCCTTGTATGGGGACGCGTGAATGCGCTGGCAGGCTAGCATTGCGGTGTCGTGGGGCGGGTTCATTCCCCCAGCACAAGGACCCACTACAAAAGAGTTTCGAATTCACGAATTCTCGGGTCTCAACAGGAAAGATCGACCGAAGTCGAAATAATGTAGGTAACTACCTAAGGACGGAATTGCTTGTTCAAAGAACAAGTCGAAACAAGTCAAAACAGACGGACTTAGGGGAACTTTGTCGTTACCTGACGATTCTCATGGCCCACAAATAAGAGTGGGGCAACCGGATGGTTGTGGTGCCCCTCGCACCCGCCCAACCGGATCAAGATCCAAAATGTTGAAGTGGCCATATATATCCCAGTTGAGTGGAAAACTTATACAAACTTGCTTTGCATGAGCCTTCCCATCAAAAAAGAAATATAAATGTGACCAATTTATGTCATAGAGCGATGTGATCCGATCACATAACCCTACGCTTTGAAAAGGGCACTTAAACTGGAGGTCACCCAACCCGGCAAGAGGTACTGAAACTAAAAATCAGATGAAGCGCGCCCGATGGCTAGCTCATTTTTTTGTGAAAAGCCTTCCACCGTTCCGGGTACTGTACCCGGTCAGAATGAACAAAATGAAAAGACCGACGGTCCAGTTTAACAATCCAGCGTTATTATTTCCATCAATCAAAAAATTTATAACCATTATAATTTCAGATGTACGTTTATAGATAAAAGAATCTAATAGTCAAAAGTGTAGTGTGTTTGCATTTCTCTTTTTTTTCATCCAAATCGATTAAAAGTTAATAGATGTCATTAAGAGTGTGCAATACAATTTCAGTTGTGTTATTGGATGATCTTAATGATTTACAAACTACTAAGAAACCTAATCTTTTTAAGGTTAAAAGTTAAACACAGATGTATAAAACTAACAGAAATACAAGGGAACAGAAGTATGATTCTATTAATGTAGATATAAGAGGTTAATTTTCTTTTTCATAAAATATGTCACATTCTTTCCTTGTGAAATTTGTGGTTTCGAATATATATATATATATATATATATATATATATATATATATATATATATATGTATATATATATATATATATATATATATATATATATATATATATATATATATGTATATATATATATATATATATATATATATATATATATATATATATATATAAATTGAAATGTATATAAAAATTTGACAGCAATCAAAAGGGTACTCACCCATCCTCCTCGACGAGCGCTCGTTGATGGGGTGGGCAGTCCTGGAAGCTAAACTTTTATTAATTATTTTAAGTGGCCTTAATATTCGGTCCTTCCTCTGCTTGAACACCACGTGGCTAAATTCTTGCTACCATAGAAATCCGTATGCTCGACTAATTCATCCAACAAAAGATTTGCTGCATGATGATCCCAAAATACTCCATAGTTTAATCGATCATCCAATAAATTTAACAGTTCGTCAATGTAATTATTTTCAAGGAAGGATTGAACCACAGCATGCCCCGACGTAGGTAAAGTGTTAGAAGTCCCTTCCGTCAAGCGCAGTTTGTATAATAGATATGAAACTTCATCGGTGTCTAAATTATCATTCAATTTGTTGACAATTATATCAATGTCTATAACACTCGGCTTTCCATGCTGGTTGAAACTTTGTTCAATATCATAATAGAGAGAATCCAAATTCACTTTCTGTATGTATTCAGGCTGCAAACGATTTTCCCATGCCTTTGTGCATTGGTAGCTTTAATTTCAGTTAGTAAAACGCGACGCCTCTCCCTATAAAATAATTCGTCCCGCGTAAAGATCCAATCAAAGTGCGACACTTTCTCTTCTTTTCTGATTTTTAACGTCGTTTCTACTTGCGCCAGCAAATTCTTAGGAATACCGTCAATTAACATGAAATTCACTCATATTATTTATAATAGGGTTTCACTGAAAATGACGATCTAACGGCCCAAAAGTTTTCATTCGCTAATTCTCAGCATAGAGTCATGAGTATACAGCACCTAAGTGGGTAACAGGTACTTCAATATTATATTCGCGAATCTAACATATGCGAATGCATCACTTTATGCAGACGAAGTTCCAAATTTCATTAACTTGCATTACGTGCCTTCAACTAATCCATGATTTATAAACCAACTGCAGTACTTGTCGGAAACTACCTTTAGTTCCGAATTTCATGATTTCACCAACTTAGTCGTATGCACTTGCTTCAAGAACTTGTCGAGAATTGAGTCCAAACAAGCACAAAAACCCATTAGCTCCACATGTTCATGCACATTGGGGCACAATACTCGCGCATGTTCCTTGCTTGGCGATTCGTATCAGAACAAAATACTTGGCCAAGCCGCAGCAGCCAACTTGCTGCTAACTTTTTCCTCTGGAATTTCACGATACACAAAAACGGGATGAAAACTGCACGGAAACGGTCAATGCGACAATCCTTGTTTCGAAATTTTCACGGCTAATTCATAAGCCCCACTCACGTTCACATCTTTGGAACCGTCCTCAAATGCGGCGTTCGTCACCATCAATCTCGCAGTGCATACATCATAACCGCTCTTCATTTCGCGACCACTTTTCATTTTTCCATCGCGCATCGAGCCGTCCCGTACTTCCGATGCATCACTGTCGCGGTTCCAAGCAGACTTCTCCATTTTCACGTTTGGATCCGTCCAAAAACTTGTCTTTGCTTTTTAATCCCGTGCCTAGGGTGAATTGCCTCAGCTGATTTCCACCGCTCCGTTTCTTCTCTTCCATGATGTACTACACCTTTGAGGAGTAATACATCAGCGTTCCTCAAAACCGGAATTTTATATGCAAATTGAAGATTTTTAAAATAAAATTTAATTAACGTAGAAAAAAATGAAAATGTGGCAAGGAAATTTGCTATGTGGACAAGACATTTAAATGAGGTAAATAAAATTTAAATTGGATGAAGAAATTTAAGTAAAGTGAAGAAATTTTAACTGTAGTAGGGAAACGAAACTTTTAATTTGTTACGAAAAGTATTGCAAATAAAATCAATTACATATTTTCTTTTCAATCTGCCACAAAACTCCGAGTAGGAGATAGGAAGGTTTTCGAGCAGTTTGATTGTGTGACTGCTCGATTAATACAGGGCAGCTAATTTTCTCGCGATACCACGGCGACTGGGGTTGCGAAAAAGGAGCTGAAGGATTTTATTAGAACATCGGTTGTCTTCGGCGTCGGAACGCGGAGTGACGAATAATTAAAAAAAAACAATTGACGGCCGGACAGACTGACACGTCAATTTACGTTTTGCTATGAGTGTGTAAGCTGCGTGTGGTTGAAGCTGAGTAAGGACGGACAAAGCAGACGTAGATATGTAATTATAGGCGCAGATCTTTTGCGTGATATACCCCGACTTCTTTCCCCGATAGGTTAGTTAACAGGTAACGATTGGGTCCTACTACCTTCTGTATGCGGTTTTTCAGGAAACGCCGGTCCAGCTTGGCATTGTAATGCCCAGCATTGTAATGCCCAGCGGTGTCACTTTGGCGAATATTACACCGAAAAACCTCATCTCCTTCTTCAAAATTTGAACGTCATGACCTGAGGTTGTACGGTGCCTCATTTGCACGTCCTGCGGTCTTTATCTTCGACCCGATTTGTTGGCGGAGGTCTCCTAAACGCTCGTGAGGCTCCAGCGCAACGACGGGATCTCCCAAACACTTTAATTGCCGTAATAGCCTGTATGATTTACCATGGCAAATCATGTGCTGTCCGAAGGTGGCAAAGTAAGGTGAGACACCGGTGACAGAATGATAGGATGACTGCAGAGCGCAAGTGATGGCGGGCAATCTGCGGTCCCAGTCTTTCTGAGTTGGGTGAATATAAGAACGGATCGCTGCTAACAGACCGCGATTCAAACGTTCAGATGCGTTAGATTGAGCAGAGTATATGGGCGTCAGTTGGTGTTCGACGCCGTACTGTTCGAGCAGGCCCTTAAACTACCGAGATCTGAGCTGTACTCCGTTGTCCTAGTACACACTTTCTGGAACCCCGAACACGTGGAATGCTCGACTCTCTAAGAGTTTCACGAGAGATGGAGTCGTGAACTTGCGAATAGGTTCCACCAGTGGGAATTTCGAGAGCTGGTCTAACACAACGATAGCTCCGATGTGTCCCATAGAAGAACGTTGAGTTGACCCATAGGAGGTCGAAGAGGCTGGTTGGGTGCTTCAGTGCCTTTACAGGTCTCACGGGCGCTCCATCTGATTTTTAGTTTCAGGGCCTCTTGCCGGGTTGGGTGGCCTCCAGTGCCCTTTTTGTGGCATAGGGTTTTGTGACCCGATCAGGTTACGATTTCATCAGGCACATTAGATTTAACTTTACAAATTGGGGAAAGCGAAGTGACTAATTCTTTTCATGTTGTAACCAAAAATTTTCCAATAACCACATATGGTATCATAGGAAGAGACATACTTACCGAGTATATGTGCAAGATTGACAATGAAACAAACACCTTCTCGTTTAATATTAATGATAATGAAGTCGTTTTACCAATGTGTACGAAAAAAACCCAGCAGTTATTGTATTAACGTATCTGCTAGAACAGAAGCTATAATCCTGGTAAATCTGAATGCAGAAATACAGGAAGGTATTTTTGTTGCTAGTACCGTCATATCAGCAAAAGGAATTCAACATGTGAAGAAACACCACAGACAATAATGTTATGATAAAGGATTTCACAGCAAAGGTTGAACCTTTGAGGAATTATAACATCGTTGTAGAAGAAAAGCAAGAATGCACTAAAGCGCGTTTTAAGATATTGCTAAGTACAATCAACAAAGATAATTTTGATAAATCATCCATGAAAAGTTTGTTGAAAATACTTGAAGAATTTCAAGGTGTGTTTTATTTGGATGAGGAAAATTAACAAAAAACAATTTTTATAAACAAAGATTACAAACATCAGATTCAAGCCCAGTATATATAAAAAACTACAGATTACCTCAGGCTCAAAACGATGAGATTCTACAACAAGTGAACGACGTAGAGTCTAATGATATCATTGAACCATCCATCAGTCCTTACAATTCACCACTCTTGGTAGTACCAAAAAAAGGCGACCAATGGAGAGCAAAAATGGCATTTGGTAGTAGATTTCCGTAAACTTAACAATAAAATAGTTAACGATGTTTCCTTTGACCAGACTTGAGGACGTTTTGGACAAACTAGGAAGGGCAAAATATTTTTCCACACTAGACATGACTAGTTCTTTCCACCAGATAGAACTTGAAAAAGCGTCCTGACCATTGACAGCATTTTCAACAAACGATGGTCATTACCAATTTAAGAGATTACGATTTGGTTTGAAAATATCATCCAATAGTTTTCAACGGATTTTAACCATAGCACTCAGTGTTTAAGTCATATATGTGGACGATATCATAGTTTTCGGATGTAGCATCAAACATCACAACGACAACCTTTGCAAAGTACGAGTATTGGGTAGGTTGCGTAAGTATAATTTGAAACTGAGTCCAGAAAATACGAATTTTTGGAGACCGGAAGTAGTGTATTTGGGACATTTGATCACCAGTGAAGGTGTGAAAACAGACCCATCAAAATACGAAACAATCAAGAAATACCCCGTCCCAAAAAATTCAGATGAGGTTCGCAGGTTTGTGATATTTTATTATTATTACAGGCGATTCATTTCAAATTTTGCAGAGACGGCAAAATTCCTCAATTCTTTATTAAAGAAGAATGTTACGTTCGTATGAACAAAAGAGTGTCAGAAGACTTATGAGACATTAAAAGCAAAACGAGCTAAACCTCAGGTTTTGCAATATCCAAATTTTGAAGAACCATTTATTTTAACTACTGACGCATCTAACTATGCGTTAGGCGCAGTCCTATCTCAAGGTGAAATTGGTTCCGATCTACCGATATCTTATACCAGTAAATCATTAGCAAAACATGACATCAACAAACCAACAATTGAAAAAGAACTTTTAGCAATCCATTGGGGCTTTTTCAGATCTTATCTTTATGGCAGAAAATTCATAGTGGTTACTGACCACAGACTACTTGTTTCTTTATTCAGTCATAAAAATCCTTCATCAAAGTTAACGATAGTCTGTATAAAAGGAAGCATGAACACCAATGCGGATGATTTGTCTAGAATCGAGCTAGATTCAGATATACTCAAATCATTGATACCTCCGGACACTGATGAAAAAGTGAAACGTAAGTTATTAGTAATAACCAGAAGCATGGCAAACAATATGAAAAATAAAATCACAGTCAACAACGAATGCACCACCACAAAAATAGAACCTGATCAATTCTATTATTGGAATTGCACTAGTTTTTCTGATATTACGTGCATACCAAAATTGAAATTCACTATATTGCGCAACACATATAATAAAGATAAAATAGTACGCACTTGAAGTATTTTATAGCGATAAATCTGGCAGGAAACACGTTTTTGCCAATGATAAGCTATTAAAAGTAATACAAATGGTACCATTCATTCTAATGAGAGCAATAGCGATAAATCCTAATTTGGAGAACATAAGCGAACTCTCATTATCAGAAGATGATGAAATATTTAAATTCATGGATAAAAATGAATTTAAACGAAATTTTAATATGTTGCAACACAACAATACGCGTCAAACTTAAGAATATTAATTTACAAGCCACCAAAAGTAATAACTAATAAAGATGAACAAATGAGGTTAATTGAAGACTATCACAATACACCACATGGTGGACATTTCGGTGTTCGGAAGACTTTATTGAAATTAAAACAAAGATTTTGTTAGAAAGCTATGAGTGAAATGGGAAAATTTTATGTCAACAATTGCAAAACTTGTCGCATAAGTAAGCAAGTTAGGCACACTACCGAAAAAATGGTAAAAACTGACACACCGATTACAAGTTTTCAAACATTTAAAGGCGATACTGTAGGTCCACTCCGCGTCGAAATCGTTAAAGATACATATTAACTTTGCAATGCGAATTGACAAAATTCGTGGTTGCATTCCCTATAGAAAATAATGAAGCACATATTGTAGCATTAGGTATAGTTAAGGAATTTATTTTAAAGTTTGGACATTTTAATAGATTAAAGACAGATTTAGGGACTGAATTTAAAAATAAGCTTATGTCAGTAATATGCAAATTTTTGAAAATAGAGCAGATTTTTTCCACTCCGTACCATCACCAGACTCTAGGCGCAGCCGAACGTAATCATCGAGTGCTAAATGAATACATGTATTCTTTCGCTGATGATTACGGATGGGATAAATGGGTACTGTTCATACCTGCAATAACTTTTAATTTTTGTATTGTAATTTCATATCATAAAGTTCACTTACCTACAATTCAATTATCACATTGCTATTAAATCATATGCTTACCTTGTTCAGTTATCTTTTCGATATCGTGAAATTGACCTATTGTAAATGTAATTCACACTGACGATGCATTTCATGTTCACTCACCTTTAATTGTTTTGATTTCAATCGTTGACCTAGTCAATTTACTTTTGATCGATGTACTTGTACATTTTGCATATTCTTGAATTCTTGTTATGTTGAAATAGATTTAGACTAAGCATTTTTATTATATAAATGTTTCATGTTATGAAGAATAAAATCATTATTTTGTGACAATCGAATCAATAAGTGTTCATTTCGCGGAAGATATCGCAGTTCAAGTGCTGCTGATATCCTTTTGTATACTTATAGTATATTGTGCGTCGATAGTTACACGGTGCAAGTGCCGCCGTAACTTAGTTTGATCATAGGTGTTTTTGGTGGACATTTAATAATTAACGTCGATAGTTACACGGTGCAATTGCCGCCGTAACTTAGTTTGATCATAGATGTTTTTGGTGGATATTTAATAATTAACGTCGATAGTTACACGGTTCAAGTGCCGCCGTAACTTAGTTTGATCATAGGTGTTTTTGGTGGACATTTAATAATTAACTTCGATAGTTACACGGTTCAAGTGCCGCCGTGACATAATTAACTAATTATAAGAGTTCAAATTGTGAGCATTTAACAAGTACCATATTATACCTTTGCATACCATACTACTTTGCATACCATAGATGCAAATTATACACCCTATAAATTAATATTCGGAAAACTTTCATGCTTTCCTAATAGAATAGTTGAAGATAAAAACAAAATTTATAATTTGGAAGATTATGCAAATGAACTAAAAGTTAGATTGAGAACGTCTCTTCGGAAAGCACGAGAAATGATTGAAAATGTCAAATTAAAACGAGTAAATGAACAAAAATCTATACATCCTTTGAACATAAAAATTGGAGATATGATTCTATTGAAAAATGAAAATCGCAAAAAATATTAAAAACCCTATAAAGGCCCTTACAATGGACTAGACATAAAAGATAGTAATGTTTTAATAGATATAGACGGAATTCGTAAATTTGTACACAAAAATAATATAAAATTATACAAATAAGAATAATTTTTAGTAAATACAAAGTCAATATATAAATCAAACATTATGATTCGTCTTAATATATATAGCATTTAAACTAATACATATAACAGGGCAATTGAAAAGTCCCTGGTCTAATACACAGATGGCGGTGCTAGTATTAAATCCATATGATTTTAGTCAAGATTTGACAGGAGTCCGACCATTAGTTTGTGAGATATTGCATTGTGAGTGTAGCTACTTTTGTTATTTGAAAAAAGATGAAAAAAAAAGAATTTCGTGTGCTGATAAAATATTGCTTTTTGAAGGAAAAAATACAGATGAAGCAAAATCTTGGCTTGATGAAGAGTTTCCGGGGTCTGCACCAGGAAAATCAACCATCATTGATTGGTATGTCAAGTTTCAACGTGGTGAAATGAGCACCAAAGACGGCGAACGCAGCGGACGCCCAAAAGAGACTGTCACCGACGAAAACATCAAAAAAGATCACATAATAATTTTAAATGATCGTAAAGTGAAGTTGATCGAGATAGCAGACATTGTGAAGATATCATCTGAACGTGTACATCATATCATTCACGAATATTTGTACATGAGAAAGCTGTGTGCGAAATGGGTGCCGCGCGAACTCACAATCGATCAAAAGCAACAACTTGTTAATGATTCTGAGCAGTGTTTAAGCGCAATTAACCTGAATTTTTGCATCGATATTTGACAATGGATGAAACAAGGCTCCATTATTTCACTCCGCAGTCCAATCGACAGTCAGCTGAGTGGACTTCACATGATGAACCCAAAGCGAGGAAAAACACAACAGTCAGTTGGCAAGGCTATGGCATCAGTATTCTGGGATGCGCAAGTTATATATAATATATATATAACAACGATTATTATGTAGCGTTATTGGATTGTTTAAAGGATGAAATCGTTAAAAAACGGCCCCATTTGACCGGGGACTTTTCAATTGGTGCATCAAAAAAGATGGTGTCGTACATATTCACGATAATCTAAAAAGCAAAATAAGAAAGTAATCTTGTTATTAAATTTAATTCACATAAACTTATATTTCACTTCACCTATAGTATTAATACAAACATTACATCACTTTCCATGCATTTATACCCGATTACATATGCACCATATGAAAGACATGTAAAATTGTATTTGCAGTATTAATTTCTTCCAATGACCTTGCTATGAATGTATGTACAAATGAAAGAGATCACATTTCAACTCATCAAGTTCAACGCTAAAAAATGAAGCACGTGACTATCATATGTATGTTTGCACAAATGTGCATATGATTACGAGTACAGAATGAAAAGTCATTATGAGTAACAATTAATAAAGTCATTTGATACGAGTAATGTACATGCAGGGGCATTATTTTGAAAGATCGAATATGGGGCATTTGTTACTCCAAATGATGACTAAAGTGTAAGACCAAAGTTATGATTTCATTTTAATTAGGACACACTCAATAATTAAATTGAGTATTCATTGAAAATCATGGTAAAGTGATTTTAGTTAATAAGCAGATTGTGATTTTAGTTTTAAGGTATATAAAGAAAAGAAAATGTTAAATATACTCAGCTCTTGATTAAGTATTCAATGAGTTCGTTTCTTTTGCTGTGTTTTGCAGGAAGTTAAGTTAATCAATTTCATCCACGATTCCTCGCCGCGGATTTAGTAATCATAGCGTAGTGGACAATATTATGTCCTCGCTAAAATATTTGCAGACGCAAGACCGCTTGCATAGGTATAATTTAATTATGAAAATATCTCGTACTTAGACATCTATCCTATCCCCTTAGCGCCGATCATCACGAGAACGAGAAATTGAAAGAAAAATCATTACAACAGAACTACCTTGGCGCTGTTAATGACCTTTAACAACAAGCTGGTCAATATAAATTAAACATACTGGCAATCCAGGATACGAACTGGGCTAGCAGTGATATTGGAGATATGGGACTAAATGCAATGTTTGAAAGTGAGAAGCTTGCTGGAAAGTAGGAATTCGTAGTAGCCTTCTTTGTGGGTAGGGAGCTCAAATCATATGTCATTGGTTTTCAGGAAATCAATGAATGATTGTGTGCGATTCTTATAAAAGCAAAGCTCTTTAAAACTTGGCTGATAAATGTACACACCCTGACTGATGAAAAGGACGAAGAAATTAAGGAAATGTTCCACAACCACCTAGAAAGACCAGTCAATTCATTAGCAATGACACAAAAATAATTCTGAGTGATTTCAATGCTAAGGTTGGCGATGAGCTATCTCATCGGGGAACCACTGGTCTCCACGATGAAACAAATAACATCGGCCAGAGCCAGTATCAGAAATCTAGTCATACTTTCGACTTCTTTCCCACAATGACGCAAACATAAAACAACCTGGGTATCACCGGAAGGAAATACACAAAACCAAATCAATCACGTTCTGATCCAACAACGTTGGGCCTCGAGCATACTTGCCATCCGTATGTACCCAGGAGCTAATTGTAACTCAGATCATTACTTGATCAAATTAACTTATCGATTTCATTTGTCAAAGGCGTATTCGGCGAAGATCGTCCCTTTACAGAAATTCAACATAGAAAGGCTCCAAACGGCGTCTATGGCAAAAATTTCAAGAAGACCCTCGACAACCAGTTAGCTCCCATCCTATTAGATACATCGCTGGAAATAAGCAACGAGCTCTGGATGGAAGTGAAAGAGGCTATTAAGGCCGTGGCAGAACAGACAATCGGACGTCAAGCCTCTCGTAAGACGAATAATTGCTTCATTGATGAGTGCCAGAATGCGTTAGACAAAAAGAATCAGGCGTACAAACAATACTTAGGTAGGAAAACCAGGACAGACTGTAATGATTTTCCGTTTCAAATCGCTCGAATTTCCTGAAGGAAATCTGAACCGACATCTCATCAGTTCTAGACGTGAAGTCCAACCAAGTACCAACCGGTTATCTAGTCTTTGCACCAGTAATCCATTTCGCGGTGGCTGCTTGTCGGCCAACTAGTTCGGAGAGGATTTCGGTCGCAGGTCTTTCAAATGGGTTACGCTCGATTACATTGTTTCAGCCACCATCAAGTGCCAGTTTCAAACGCGTCAAAAATACAAACATACGGAAAAAAACCTATCCTCACGTTATTCCGTATTCAACTTCCATTTAGTCAAGTCAGACTGATTTAATTTCGCGTTCCCGAATTTTCTGTTACTTTTTGCCGACGCGGTACCGAAAAATCTTCTACTCTAATTCGACCGTAAAGTAACCGACTCTAAAAAAAAAAACTCAAATCAAACTATGGTACCGCGTACCAAGCGCGACGCGAAACCGGCCATCTGCGGATTCCTAGAACCCTACCCTTGTATCGGCATACTTACCGTTCGCTGCCATTCTTGCTGGAAGAGAAGGGCATGCTGGAAAGGAAAGACTGAGTTAGCCTAACAATTCATTTTATTTGTAACCTGTAACATAGCTTGGTATCATTCTCCTTTTATATTTAAGTTCCTCTCTTCACTTTTTTTAACTCATTCTTAAATATTCATTTTGCATTCAAAAAATAAAGAAAAAAATAAATTGAAATTTTAGCATCTATTTTTTATTTGGTAATATTTCATGTTAAGTATTGGTGGCTTTCCTTACTTTACTATTATAGAAATAATTGTGTGTAACACAAAAAAAACAAACTGATCTTTAATAGTAAATTAACAAGTACGGAAAATGCAATGAGCTTATATCAACAGTTATGAGTCTACGAATGGGAACATACTAGAATATCTTTAGTAGTTAATCAGAGAATAATTGTCATTAAACTTACCATTCAAAAGACATTTTATACACATTCGACAGACGACAAGTTTCACTCTGCTTAATCAAAAATGTTCACCAATTATTTAAATATACTTTTTACAAAGGAAGTTAACTAGAAAAATAAAATTTATAGAAAATTTTTGGTGCACTATAGGCTTCTAAATTGTATATTAAACGGGTAAAAAATTGATTTTTATTTTCGAAACATCGTAACTAGAAATAAATTCGAATTATAATTGTTGCTTATTTATTCTAGCAAAATAGAAGTTCATTGAGACGAGAAAAGTGTCATTACTGTAGGTGAATTCTCGTTTCCTTCTGAGTGTTTTTTAAAATGATATTATCAGTCAAAAGAGTGTATTATTTATGGCAGTACATGCTTCGTATGGATTTATCTTCTTGGCCAGCCATAATGCAAAGTTAATTACTCAATTATGGATAAAATTATTGTTTACATAATTGCTTTATCATTATTTTTTACTTTTGCGCTTGGCACAACATATAAAAAACTTGAATGAGAATGTTTGTGCGCTACAATTTTTTTGCTTACAAACTTATTTATAAAAATAAATTCATTTGATGGACATACGAGTACATGAGCTCATCATAATCGTAAACGCAACATTAATAAGTATTGAGTGAAATGAGTAAACATTTAAGATGGCAAACGTTATTTGAAGTCAGTTATGTCTTGCCAAGTGGAAGTTTCTTTTTAAATTTACATGACACAGAAGAAATGTGAAGATTCAAAAGGAGCGTTTGTTTTGGAGTATTCGTATGTTGAGATTTTTTTCATTCTATGTATCGGATTCTACTTTAAAATTGCTATTAAGTTCATTTTAATTTCAGCGAAGTGTGCCGAAATAAGAGTATTATTCACCAATTATCGAAAGTGGAAACAATTAAGAGCATAATTCTAAATTTCTGAACATCAGAATTATAACTTAGGCCCAAACTTCTTCCCTAAAGTAAGTGTGCCGTTTTATTTGTACGAATGTTATACTCATTGGTTTTTTATTATCAAATTTTGCACGAACATTAAAGCGCATGAAACAAGTTGGGTAAACAGACCTAGCCTCATGTCAGAAGGGTTTTGTACTAAACTTCTCAGATATGCAGTTCTCCAGCAATGAAAAACGTTAACAAATATGTGAAATAGATGTGCACGTTTATAAGAAAATCCATTGTTTTTCTACTTTCAACGGCCGCCATTTTGTTGCAAACCGACAAAAATCACTCAAATCATGAATTACCAAAAATATTAATGTTATTAACCTTGTTTGAAAATTTCAAGAGGATCAAGTCAAAACTGCAGTGGCTGATTCGATGGAAAGGCCGTAAAATACCAAAATCATGTGTTATTGTTGTTGTAGTTGGAGAAATTTCAAATGGCTATTACTTCCGTATATATCATTCGATTTTCATCAAACTTACATAGTTTAAGGACCTTTTGTAGGACTACTTAAATATCAAATTTCGTTCAGTTTAAGGGTACCTGTACGATTTTATTGGGGAAAATGTAAAATTCGAATATCATACTATTATTAACATAGTTGAGTGAGTTTTGACTTCTAAGGTATATGTTGTTGTTGCACTCATAAACACCTACCTCCATAATTTTTTTCAGATTCCTCGGATCACAGGCACAAATTTTTCGTGTATTTCCCCTCCCTGTGCGCCCCTCGAAGCAAACTTTGCCAAACTAAGACCTGTTTTGGAAAGTTCTTATCAAGACCTTTCATTTGATACCCATATCGGCTACCTTTGATGAAATTTTTTTCGGGGGGTCACTCTCCTATATGGGGAGACACCCCTTAAATACCTTATAAACCCACTTTACACCTACATACAAAATTTGATGTTTCTAGCTTAAGTGGTTTCTGAGAAAAACTGCTGTGACACACGGACAGACAGATACGGACAGACAGGACGCGATTTTAGTAGGGTTTTGTAAAATTATTTTACAAAGCCCTAAAAATAATTCAATTATACTTTTCCACCAAGTATTTGGTTTAAATTTTGTGGTGTATTCTCGGGTATTTCGTATTTTTGCATAGAGATTCTAATAGATTATTAATAATAATAACTCACAATCTGAATATGTCAATGGTAACTTAGTACTTTATGATTGAATAAGAAGTAGTGTACACGGAAGGCCAAAAACAAAATATTGAATGGGTCTTAGTGCACGTCTAGAGCTACACCTTGGGATGGCTAGCGTACTTGATGGGTTCGAGATAACTTTATGTATTATACATTGTCAGTGTATTGTCTTTTTGTTTCGGTGCAACGATTTCAAAAGTATCTCCAGCATTGAAACGAATTTAATCAATTGTGCAATTTTGCTCGTTTTAACTCTTTCTTATAAAATTACAAGTGTGTCAATTATCTACACCACTTGATTAATATACAGTGTTATTTTTTTGGCTCTTCTAAGTCTAAACATACATAGGAGTTAATGGGAAGGATCCACAGTAATATAGATTTTTTTCGTCATGAATTAAGTTCCCACTTTACTAAATATCTTTTGCTTTATTTTACGTCGTAATATTGAAGGACATTGTCACGTTTAATATTTGACGATATATAATGCATGTATACATGCAATCAGCTTTGATTCTTCTATAAAATAGCTTTCAAAAATATAATCGGTTATTTCATATTTAATTCATTTAATGTTGTTCCATAGCGACGATTCTTGAAACTGTATAATATGAAAATTCGCCTGACTTTTGGCCGCCAAATTGTTTCCAACTGAAATTAGTGGGGTAAGGGATGGATACTAAATTATTCCAAAATGAATAATGATGTGTTATTCCTTTTACTGGATTTAGTTTTTTCAGTTTTGTTACACAGTGTATTAAATTAAGGCGACTTATTCAATGTAGTATTTAATTTTAGAAATTAGTTATCCTACGAAAGCATTTTGGAGCAATACTTTTTTTTGTATCCGACGGCTTAGTAGGTTATTAAATATTTAAATGACGCAAGCAAACGCAGAGAAATCATTAAGGCAATTATTTTAAATTCTATCTGAGCTGTAAACTATACTTCATCGACTTTTCTTAACACAATTTATAAATTATGTGTGGGTTTAATTGTACTTTGTTCGTCATTAAAGCAAATTAAGATGAGCATTCTTACATAACATTGAGCGAAAGGATCATACAATTAGTAAACTCAAGGTGAAGGGATAAATATATCGTATTGCATACTCACTTCTCTTCAAAAACACTACGAAGACGTTGAGACTGTTGTGCGACCGACGATGATTTTTGTGCTAAGGGCTGACTGATCACGTAACTTTGCTGAAATGAATTCGGGGCAACAAACGGAGGATTTACACTGTTGTTTCGTCGTGGAGATTGTGGCATGCACTGGGTAGATGAAGCAGATATTTCTGATGGTATGATTTCGCTTGTCATACTGCTGAAATCACTTACTACTGAGCTTTTATCATCAGCCGTAGTTGCTCTACACTTGTTGGTGAGCCCATTGAGCTTCGCCGACTGAAACATCAATGGAGTTGCTTGAGCAGAACTTACAACAACTGGATTTGCTGCAGAGGATGCCACTGTCTCCAGACAATTGTCGCTGCATTCATCCGCCTGTAACCCCTTGTCTGCATTAAACAAGAAGCAGCGCCACAACGCAAAAGCGAAAAATGGTTCCAGCAATCGCCTGTCCGGAAGTACAGTTATTTAAAAATATAATCAACTAGGGTTGCACTTACTATACAGGTACAGGTAGATATCTCTTGGCCACATGGAACCGCCTACAGTAGATTCACCAAACGAATTTATCGAAGAGCACAAACGAAAACTGAAGCTGGTAAACTTTCGTCAGAAAGCGGTGGCGCATTCAAAATCAGGGCAGAGGCACTTCAATAAAGCTAAATTAAAGATGGAAAACTCGAGAGCAACTTCGCTAATCCTTACTTGTAACACCATGAGCAAACTCCTTCGCTTGCTATAAAATTGGAAATCGCGTAACTGTTACACCGCCTATCACATTCAATGCGTTTCCGATAGTGAAATTTGAACAAAATTCGGAAAGGCGTGAACTGTTCTGCGTCGCAAAACGAATTACGTGACACTCCCAGACAAAACTGACGTAGGATGGGAAGTCATACAGCGGCACATTGCATATGTATAAGTCGCCGATTAATGGTCATGTGGGTGGCAGTGAAGTTTGCTGCCATCTGGCTTCTTGTCCAGCGTCAAGTTCCACACACATGATCACCTACCTCTCAGCTTACCAAAAGCAGTTCAGGAACAGTGAGAGGTTATTTCATCGACGTCGATAACGACTGACTAATAATTGCCAGTGGCGTATGGCCGATTCATTACAAGACCTCCTTAATCTTCCACACAGCTCCAGCACATCGGAGCCCATAGATATTCCCGAAGAGCTTCTATTGACCCCCCCTACTATGGATAAAATTTATTGCACCAACAAAGCCCAAAAGAATAATAAAGCACCGGGCATCGATGAGATTTCAGTACTGCTCATTAAATATGGTGGCAGCTGTGTTCACAAAGCACATTTGGCAACAAAAACGTATGCTGAACAAGTAGAGCAAATCAATTATATTCCCTATTCATAAAAAGGTAACAAGCTACAGTGCGAAAGCTATGGAGGCATATCACTGTTATGTATGGCGTACAAAGTATTTTCAAAGACCTTAGCAAATAAAATCAGATCATATGCCAACAGTATTATTGGGAAGTATAAAGGTGGCCCTAGAGCAGGTTGATCGAAGATAGACCAACTGTGTACAGTCGAGCAGGTACTTGAGAAATGCTGGAAGTTCAAGATAGAATTCAAGCAAGCAAACGACAATTTTGATCGTGACATATAGTGCTAAATAATGCTTTGCTTTGGTATCTTTGCCAAATTAGTCCATCTTAACAAAATGGCAATAACGTTGACAACCTTTCAAGTCCATATCAATAATAAACTGAATGATGCCTTTGACACAAATATCGGACTAAAGCAAGGAGATAGCCTGGCTCCATCGCTATTCGATTTGGCCCTGGAGTACGTCATCAGAAAGCTACCGGTCTGTACATGAGGTACGTTACCATACAAGTCGAGCTAAGTGGCGGCCTCTCCGGACGACATCAACATTTTGTCACGGTCGTTAACAACTGCCAAAGAACTTTTCCTGAAACTCGCTATTGAAGCAAAGCTAGCAGGGCCACAAGTCAATAAGAATAAAACAAAGTTCATGACACAATCCAGGAACAATACCCCAAATACCCAAAATTTCACACTTGGCGAAAACAATATCAAAAATGTGGGCAAATTTGTATATTTGGGCGCCAAAATAACGAGAACTGCTAATGAAAGAGACGAAATATGCCGGAGATTACAGTTCGCAAATAAAATATTTTATTCAATTTTGACGATCTTGAAGGTCAGCTGCATACACGGGAAAATAAAGCTCCAAGTAAACAAATCTGTGAGAAGACCTATGCTATGCTATTGGTGTGAAAAATGGACTTAACCCAAGCTTCCGCTTGCATATTGAAGGCCTCTGAGCAACGGGTCCAGTTGTGAATCATCGGAGCAAAGCTAGACAGCGACCAATGGCGAATTCGATGAGCTGTATGAAATTTTCGAATAACTTGGTAACGGTTGTAAGACTGTGGGAGCTGCAATGAGCTGGGCACGTGAATCGTATGGACGAAAGTAGGGGTAGAATGCCGATTCTAATTCACTTTTTTCATACAAATTTCAAATGTTGTCAAGGGTGTGTGTCTTGGATGTCCGTATGTTCCGTTTCATTTCGTTCCCATTTAGAGTGGCATAAGTGGTTGCCTGGGGTAGTAAGGTGCGAATCCGCGATAGATGCGGGTTTCTTGGGTGGTTGCCGGGGAGGATGTGTGTTTTGGATGTCCGTATGTTCCGTTTCATTTCGTTCCTATTTAGAGCAGCATAAGTGGGTGCCTGGGATACTAAGGTGCTAGTCCGGGGTAGGTGTGGATGTCATGGATGGTTGTGGGGAGGATATGTGTCTAGGGTATGTAGGTGTATGTATCAGATTAGTTTAGGTATAGGCGGATACTAGGGATGAGAAGGTGCGGGTTTAAGGTAAGTAAGAGATCAGTGTCTTGGTTGAGTAGGTAAGCGTTCCGGGTTTTAGTAGCCTCTAGCGGTTAGTAGAACTAGTATTGATGGTTGTGTTCTAGAATAGACATATTTCTTTAGATGACGGGTGCGCTTTCTTAGCCTAAGTAGCCTCTAATAGTAAATGGTGAAACTAGGCATATTGATTATAGTCTAGGGTAGGCCAATAATTTCAATCAATAGATAAGAGCTCTAGATTTCTCAGCGGGCATTTATATTGGGTTAATATACAAGTTTGAAATTAATGGGAGCTAGCCTTTGACGCTTTTAGCGATAGATAATTATACTATTCATGGTTGTTATTTCTCTATAGCGGAAGGATTTCTCATACATTCGTTGCTTATAGTCTTTGCATAGTTTCGTTATTCATCTTTGGTGGAAGTGTTTCTCGGGTCTTAAACGCTCCTATGTGGTTGATAGTTTTTTATCCATGGTCGTTTTAATGTATATGTTAGGAGGTCCATGTCTAGAGTTGATACCTTGAAGTATTAGGGTTTTTGATCAATTAGGGAAGCTCTGTAGATAGGAGGCGCTCTGGGCGGTTGTTCGCTGGTTGTAGGGCTTGAGATCCTTTAGCGTGTGTCACTTATTAAAGGCGTTTGGGGCTAGCGATTAACTTGATCACGTTAGGCGTGCTGGACTTTTTTATGATGCGAGTGGTTGCGTGGCGACGGAGGGCGCTGCTGTAGATGGGTAACTTTATATTATGGATAGACGATGGGTTTGCCTTTCGACGGGTATTCTAAGGCGTTACAATTTGCTTCATGGGTGCTTGGTTAAGGAGCGCGTTGCTCATCGATTGGTGTCTTTGGCTATGGATCAATGGCCGCGTGTGGAAATGACCGATTCGCTTGATCATGGTAGGCGTGCCGGAAGTTTTTATGACTCGGTCAGTTGCGTGGTGATGGAGGGCGCTGCTATAGGCGGGTGGCTTTGCATTATGGATGGGCGACGGGCTTGCCTTTCGACGGGTGTTCTAAGGCGTGAGAATTTCCTTCATGGGTGCTTGCTTAAGGTACGTTTTGCTCCTCGTTTGATGTCTGTGGTTAAAGATGGATGGTATTATAGATGTGATGCGCGTCGCTTGTTGGAGGAAGTAATCTGAGGTGTATGTTTCCACCGAGCCGTAGAAATTTATCTCGTGAGCGTTTGGTTAAGTTTCCGCGTTTCTCATCAAAGGATGCCTGTCTTTAAGTATGGACGGCCTTGTCGACGATTCGGAATGATTTGCATCGCTTTTTGGAGGATCGTGATTGGGGTGTAGATTTGTTCGGCGGTGAATGCTGTAAGGCATGGAAATTGTCCTCGGGGATGCGTGGCATGTGCAAGTGAGTTTGCTTGCTAAGTGTAGTGTTTCGTTCGCATAGACTTCTCTGTTGGCGGGAGTTTTAGGGCATCGGAATCTACAGCGTGGAAGAGAAGTGGCGTGACATACACTGCATTGCAATATGGTTTTGCTTGATGGAGGCGGATTTTTTGTTGTATTGGTCGTGGGCAGCGGGTAACGTGATGCGCGGCATTGAGACGTGTTTTCAAAAATGTCCATTCAAAGATGCGCCTGTTCTAGTTTGCTGATTATTATTTACATTGATCGTTTTCAGTTTCTTTTTGCTTGGATACGTCGTTGTTTTTTTTGTTTTGTGATTCATTGCTATTGTATATTATTGCTTTTATCGGTTTCATGTCAATAGTACTTTAAGAATCGTCTACAATGTATTTTGTTCGGTTAGACTACTATGTTGATTGCTGAAATCTATGGATGCAGGGAAAAAGATCTTAATGTTTGTTGTAATGCGTTCTTGATATTTAGTATAGTTTTAAATTTCAGTTTGCTTGTAGCAGCATTTTGTTTGTCTGCATCATCATCACTTATTTCTTAAAGCAGTTATTATACTTCATTCTCTGATTGTACTATTATGTAGAAGTATGGCACTATATTCATTCATTTTTTTTCTTTACTATAGGATGCTCATTGGTTTTGTTCAAAAATTCTAATAATTTCTTCCAAGACGAGTTATTTTTTCAAATTAATGATCTTGTAGTGCATGAGATGGTGATAATTTTGTTCGTACATCATATGATTTGTCCCTTTTGATAAGTGCTTGGGTCTATTTTTTAGATCACTATGTTGAGATGTAAATTTTGGGTATCTATTCTAAATTTGAGATTATTTATGGATGTTGTATAGGAAAGATATTACGGTTTATGGCTTCGGGAATGCTACTTTTTTATGGAGTTTATGTATGATGGATGTAGAAATCATCGTGGTGGTCCTAATGAGTAGGAATATAGACGCATTTTCATTGATTAATTTTGGGTACGTACTGAAAGGAAGAACCTAATATAGAAAAAAGTGAATGCGCTAGGTCATTGACATTAGGGGTTTGTTGGTATTATGGTATTATTCTTTGTTTATGCTTATGGTATTATGGTATTATTCTTTGTTTATGCTCATAATGCATGGGAAAATATTTTTGGTCCTATATGATGGCATTATAGGCATGCACTAGATTGAATAAATTTTTATATTTACTCTGAATTAGGTGCTGTTATTATGGATCTGTATTATTTAGTTTAAGTCGTTTCATGAGTGTCAGTATAATATAGAGTAAAACTGTTATTTTATGCTTGTCTCATATTCTACACAGTATGTATGATTTTTTGACATTTCCGAATTTCTCTAGGTATATTTTCATTTAGAATTTGTTGATGTTTTTTGAGTATGATAATTTTTAATTTGTTATCTCCTTAGGAAAATGATGCTTGAATGGATGCATATTATCGCTTTTAATGCCTATATGATTGCATGAGAATTTACAAACCTCATACTTTGTGTGCTTGTATTAAGCGTAAAGCCACTTCTGCTATATTCATATACATTTTCAATATTTGTGCATTAAGTAAAATACGTATTTACTACATTTTAAATATACTGGATTTATCATCATAGCGGTTTGAGGGTATACTCATTCACATATTCAAGTATTATTTTCACATAAGTAAAATATATTCTTGTTGAGTTTTTTCTTATCAGAATTTTTTCTGCTGGATGCATGATTGATTTTTTTTAGGTTTGAAGAAGATCTAATTAGTTTTCAACATAAAGAGTATGTTTTATGTTGGCGCACTGCTACTATAGATCACTTAGGCTAATGTTTATGTAAGATAGTTCGGTATAGATAACGATGTGTGGAAGCATATGAGTTTATGGTAGGCTATTTTTAGATCGATCTCATCGTATCTTGTATAGACAAGTAGCATATGTTATAAAGTGTTCTTGATAAGGATGGTCACGAGTCATTGTAGGATGTTAAGATATGATCATTACTTTCAGGAGGTGTTTGTCTGCTAGTAATTTGATGAACAGATGTATACTTGAGTTGAATGAACTAATGAGGGTTTTTTTGTCCCTCATTAGATATTTTTGAATGGTAAAATTGAGTGTTTGATACTTGGGAGTTTCGAATATGCTAGGAATGTTTAGGTTTTTTTTTTGGTTTATTGTTTGAGGAATTTGTTTACTTGAGCAGTGTTAGATTAGTTGTTAAAATAAAAGATTGCGTTTCTTTCTAATAGAAATCATTTATTGAGTAATGCTATTTTTTGTTATATATATAAATAAATTTTCATACAATTTACGAACATCTAATATATGGGTTGATATATTATGAATTCTATAGCATATTGAAGGTTTATTCAGCTGCACTATTTCTGCTTTAGGACCATACAAATGTATAGTAAGTCCTCTCACGTCTTTTATAATGTTTATTATACAATTTATATAGCAATTCAATATCCTCAGCATATAATTGTAGCTTATGTCCCCTTCACTCTAGTGCAAACGGTTGATGTTTCAATTCGAATTTCGTTTTAGTTGCATTTTATGAGAATAGTATGAATAGTAGGCCCATATTTTCAATCAATAGATAAGAGCTCTAGATTTCTCAGCGGGCATTTATATTGGGTTAATATACAAGTTTGAAATTAATGGGAGCTAGCCTTTGACGCTTTTAGCGATAGATAATTATACTATTCATGGTTGTTATTTCTCTATAGCGGAAGGATTTCTCATACATTCGTTGCTTATAGTCTTTGCATAGTTTCGTTATTCATCTTTGGTGGAAGTGTTTCTCGGGTCTTAAACGCTCCTATGTGGTTGGTAGTTTTTTATCCATGGTCGTTTTAATGTATATGTTAGGAGGTCCATGTCTAGAGTTGATACCTTGAAGTATTAGGGTTTTTGATCAATTAGGGAAGCTCTGTAGATAGGAGGCGCTCTGGGCGGTTGTTCGCTGGTTGTAGGGCTTGAGATCCTTTAGCGTGTGTCACTTATTAAAGGCGTTTGGGGCTAGCGATTAACTTGATCAAGTTAGGCGTGCTGGACTTTTTTATGATGCGAGTGGTTGCGTGGCGACGGAGGGCGCTGCTGTAGATGGGTAACTTTGTATTATGGATAGACGATGGGTTTGCCTTTCGACGGGTATTCTAAGGCGTTACAATTTGCTTCATGGGTGCTTGGTTAAGGAGCGCGTTGCTCATCGATTGGTGTCTTTGGCTATGGATCAACGGCCGCGTGTGGAAATGACCGATTCGCTTGATCATGGTAGGCGTGCCGGAAGTTTTTATGACTCGGTCAGTTGCGTGGTGATGGAGGGCTTTGCTATAGGCGGGTGGCCTTGCATTATGGATGGGCGACGGGCTGGCCTTTTGACGGGTGTTCTAAGGCGTGAGAATTTCCTTCATGGGTGCTTGCTTAAGGTACGTTTTGCTCCTCGTTTGATGTCTGTGGTTAAAGATGGATGGTATTATAGATGTGATGCGCGTCGCTTGTTGGAGGAAGTAATCTGAGGTGTATGTTTCCACCGAGCCGTAGAAATTTGTCTCGTGAGCGTTTGGTTAAGTTTCCGCGTTTCTCATCAAAAGATGCCTGTCTTTAAGTATGGACGGCCTTGTCGACGATTCGGAATGATTTGCATCGCTTTTTGGAGGATCGTGATTGGGGTGTAGATTTGTTCGGCGGTGAATGCTGTAAGGCATGGAAATTGTCCTCGGGGATGCGTGGCATGTGCAAGTGAGTTTGCTTGCTAAGTGTAGTGTTTCGTTCGCATAGACTTCTCTGTTGGCGGGAGTTTTAGGGCATCGGAATCTACAGCGTGGAAGAGAAGTGGCGTGACATACACTGCATTGCAATATGGTTTTGCTTGATGGAAGCGGATTTTTTGTTGTATTGGTCGTGGGAAGCGGATAACGTGATGCGCGGCATTGAGACGTGTTTTCATAAATGTCCATTCAAAGATGCGCCTGTTCTAGTTTGCTGATTATTATTTACATTGATCGTTTTCAGTTTCTTTTTGCTTGGATACGTCGTTGTTTTTTTTGTTTTGTGATTCATTGCTATTGTATATTATTGCTTTTATCGGTTTCATGTCAATAGTACTTTAAGAATCGTCTACAATGTATTTTGTTCGGTTAGACTACTATGTTGATTGCTGAAATCTATGGATGCAGGGAAAAAGATCTTAATGTTTGTTGTAATGCGTTCTTGATATTTAGTATAGTTTTAAATTTCAGTTCGCTTGTAGCAGCATTTTGTTTGTCTGCATCATCATCACTTATTTCTTAAAGCAGTTATTATACTTCATTCTCTGATTGTACTATTATGTAGAAGTATGGCACTATATTCATTCATTTTTTTTCTTTACTATAGGATGCTCATTGGTTTTGTTCAAAAATTCTAATAATTTCTTCCAAGACGAGTTATTTTTTCAAATTAATGATCTTGTAGTGCATGAGATGGTGATAATTTTGTTCGTACATCATATGATTTGTCCCTTTTGATAAGTGCTTGGGTCTATTTTTTAGATCACTATGTTGAGATGTAAATTTTGGGTATCTATTCTAAATTTGAGATTATTTATGGATGTTGTATAGGAAAGATATTACGGTTTATGGCTTCGGGAATGCTACTTTTTTATGGAGTTTATGTATGATGGATGTAGAAATCATCGTGGTGGTCCTAATGAGTAGGAATATAGACGCATTTTCATTGATTAATTTTGGGTACGTACTGAAAGGAAGAACCTTATATAGAAAAAAGTGAATGCGCTAGGTCATTGACATTAGGGGTTTGTTGGTATTATGGTATTATTCTTTGTTTATGCTCATAATGCATGGGAAAATATTTTTGGTCCTATATGATGTCATTATAGGCATGCACTAGATTGAATAAATTTTTATATTTACTCTGAATCAGGTGCTGTTATTATGGATCTGTATTATTTAGTTTAAGTCGTTTCATGAGTGTCAGTATAATATAGAGTAAAACTGTTATTTTATGCTTGTCTCATATTCTACACAGGATGTATGATTTTTTGACATTTCCGAATTTCTCTAGGTATATTTTCATTTAGAACTTGTTGATGTTTTTTGAGTATGATAATTTTTAATTTGTTATCTCCTTAGGAAAATGATGCTTGAATGGATGCGTATTATCGCTTTTAATGCCTATATGATTGCATGAGAATTTACAAACCTCATACTTTGTGTGCTTGTATTAAGCGTAAAGCCACTTCTGCTATATTCATATACATTTTCAATATTTGTGCATTAAGTAAAATACGTATTTACTACATTTTAAATATACTGGATTTATCATCATAGCGGTTTGAGGGTATACTCATTCACATATTCAAGTATTATTTTCACATAAGTAAAATATATTCTTGTTGAGTTTTTTCTTATCAGAATTTTTTTCTGCTGGATGCTTGATGGATTTTTTTTAGGTTTGAAGAAGATCTAATTAGTTTTCAACATAAAGAGTATGTTTTATGTTGGCGCACTGCTACTATAGATCACTTAGGCTAATGTTTATGTAAGATAGTTCGGTATAGATAACGATGTGTGGAAGCATATGAGTTTATGGTAGGCTATTTTTAGATCGATCTCATCGTATCTTGTATAGACAAGTAGCATATGTTATAAAGTGTTCTTGATAAGGATGGTCACGAGTCATTGTAGGATGTTAAGATATGATCATTACTTTCAGGAGGTGTTTGTCTGCTAGTAATTTGATGAACAGATGTATACTTGAGTTGAATGAACTAATGAGGGTTTTTTTGTCTCTCATTAGATATTTTTGAATGGTAAATTTGAGTGTTTGATACTTGGGAGTTTCGAATATGCTAGGAATGTTTAGGTTTTTTTTGGTTTATTGTTTGAGGAATTTGTTTACTTGAGCAGTGTTAGATTAGTTGTTAAAATGAAAGATTGCGTTTCTTTCTAATAGAAATCATTTATTGAGTAATGCTATTTTTTGTTATATATATAAATAAATTTTCATACAATTTACGAACATCTAATATATGGGTTGATATATTATGAATTCTATAGCATATTGAAGGTTTATTCAGCTGCACTATTTCTGTCCTCTCACGTCTTTTATAATGTTTATTATACAATTTATATAGCAATTCAATATCCTCAGCATATAATTGTAGCTTATGTCCCCTTCACTCTAGTGCAAACTGTTGATGTTTCAATTCGAATTTCGTTTTAGTTGCATTTTATGAGAATAGTATGAATAGTAGGCCCATATTTTCAATCAATAGATAAGAGCTCTAGATTTCTCAGCGGGCATTTATATTGGGTTAATATACAAGTTTGAAATTAATGGGAGCTAGCCTTTGACGCTTTTAGCGATAGATAATTATACTATTCATGGTTGTTATTTCTCTATAGCGGAAGGATTTCTCATACATTCGTTGCTTATAGTCTTTGCATAGTTTCGTTATTCATCTTTGGTGGAAGTGTTTCTCGGGTCTTAAACGCTCCTAGTGGTTGATAGTTTTTTATCCATGGTCGTTTTAATGTATATGTTAGGAGGTCCATGTCTAGAGTTGATACCTTGAAGTATTAGGGTTTTTGATCAATTAGGGAAGCTCTGTAGATAGGAGGCGCTCTGGGCGGTTGTTCGCTGGTTGTAGGGCTTGAGATCCTTTAGCGTGTGTCACTTATTAAAGGCGTTTGGGGCTAGCGATTAACTTGATCACGTTAGGCGTGCTGGACTTTTTTATGATGCGAGTGGTTGCGTGGCGACGGAGGGCGCTGCTGTAGATGGGTAACTTTGTATTATGGATAGACGATGGGTTTGCCTTTCGACGGGTATTCTAAGGCGTTACAATTTGCTTCATGGGTGCTTGGTTAAGGAGCGCGTTGCTCATCGATTGGTGTCTTTGGCTATGGATCAACGGCCGCGTGTGGAAATGACCGATTCGCTTGATCATGGTAGGCGTGCCGGAAGTTTTTATGACTCGGTCAGTTGCGTGGTGATGGAGGGCTTTGCTATAGGCGGGTGGCCTTGCATTATGGATGGGCGACGGGCTGGCCTTTCGACGGGTGTTCTAAGGCGTGAGAATTTCCTTCATGGGTGCTTGCTTAAGGTACGTTTTGCTCCTCGTTTGATGTCTGTGGTTAAAGATGGATGGTATTATAGATGTGATGCGCGTCGCTTGTTGGAGGAAGTAATCTGAGGTGTATGTTTCCACCGAGCCGTAGAAATTTGTCTCGTGAGCGTTTGGTTAAGTTTCCGCGTTTCTCATCAAAAGATGCCTGTCTTTAAGTATGGACGGCCTTGTCGACGATTCGGATAATGACCCATCATCATGCATTATGACGCCACCTTCTGCTCACCAATCAACTCGAGTTGTAGGTGTGAAAGAGAAGGCTACCTTGAGTTCGTCAGGCAATTGGGTAAGCAGGTGCGAAAGAGAAAACATATTGGTGTGAAGTTGACCAAAGTTCAACTGCTGAACAGGCAACTCATGATCGTATCAGATGGCTCAACTGATCGGTGATTGTGGATAACCCTCTTTGCATGATAAAGAGACCAGTCGATCATATGATACTAATATATAGACATTTGATAGCTATTATAATGTACATATGTAGACACATTTGTCCATGATATTTAATCATTTCACAGGTTGTGAGTAATGATGCAGCCTCAAGTCTTCCAAACCATTCAAACATCTTCTGAAAATGTATCAATGACAGATTTTTAGTCAGTTGGAGGTATCAAAATTTTACTCAATTGTTCAATGATAGGGAAAAAATCGTTCCAGTCATAGTATATCCCAGATAATCCAAAAGGGTTGATCATACATGAGAACGCCAAGATGATTCAATATACTTAATAAGTTCCACTATAAACCCTTAATACATCGACTAAGCAACAGGCTGAACTAATTCATGTTAAGGCCCTAGCAATGGTTTGCATGAAGTGGAGATTTATTCAACAAGTTTGTGCTTTACAAAATGATTCAAATGGCTGATCCATGGGATCATATGATTTTTGGGCATATTGGATGAGTTCATAAGTGTAGCAACATAATTTCAATGCAATGGAACATTAAAGTGGGCAATAAGGGTCCCATAGGCCGCAAATCCTATGAAGACATGAAAACCTAGAGAACTGAAATCGAATTGCTGTAGAAAGAGGATCCTATAGATTAGATAGACAGAGGTCAAGAGAAAAACTGACGCAGATAAAAAAGAATGGTGACTTGACTCATTCTTATGAAGAATGCATCAGTGTGAAATAAGATCAATTAACTCTCGAGCAAATAACAATGGCTTGCTCCTAATCAAGATTTGTTCACCAGAAGAGCAACATAGACGTGAAGATTCTTGTCTGACCCATGTATGCCTACGAATAACTTGGAAGATGATCAACATGCAGTCTTGGTAACCAATAGGCCTAACGTAAATCGTGATGAGCATATGACATTTAAAGTAAATGTAAAAAAAAAAAGCTGACTGCAACTGTATGGAAAGTAAGAATTTTTTTATGGGTAGATAATTACCAACAATCAAATGAATTTACCGAATATCAGATAGCACGTAAGGTCAAACGCTCAACTTATTAACTAAAGATAGCTATACAGACAGCTAAAGAGATAGCATATCAACTAAGCAGACAGGGCATCAGCTAAAAAGAAAGCTACATAGACCACTTACCAGCTAGATAGACGGGTTTATCAGCTAAACGGTTAGCTCAGCAGACAGCATAACAACTAAACAGACAAGGCATCAGCTAAATAGACAGCTGCATAGACAGCATTATACATATAATAGACAGCTCATTAGCAAAAGTGACAGCTAAATAGACAGCTCAAGAGGATAGCATATCAGCTAAACAGACAGGGAATCGGCTTAAAAGACAGCATTACACATAAGATAGACAGCTCATCAGCAAAAGTGACAGCTAAATAGGTAGTTTATCAGATAAAATGACAGCTAATTAGCCTAGAAGCAATCTATTGTAGCCCAGCAGTACTCCTAAAAATTTTAAAGGAAATACGGAGCAAAGTATCATTTCCTGTTACTGACTCCTACTCCTTTTAGCTTGGTGGTTCAAATCTAAACTCCATAGCACTTTCTTATCTTTGAATTCAAATCATGAGAGTAAGCAACATAACAGCATTCAAGGGCTAAACATGTTTACTTATGCAATAGAATTATCAACACATATTGAACTTGCCCCCACTCCATCCGTAAATGCAGAGAAGTGAATATATATGCTGGTGTAACAAATATACATCTTTAGTTTTACTACTAGAAGCAGTCATTTAAAATGAACGGAGCAGATCCAGTAACTTCGTCAATCAGTCAGAAGCATGAAAAGGCCAGCCAGACTGACAAGGCTACTTCAGCCAGAAAAGTGAACAAGAAAGAGAAGAAACTAAAAAAGAATCGAGAGAAACTGCGAATCTATGAGAAAAACCTCTTGCTGAACTATACATACTATCTTGATGAAGGCTTCCACAAAAGCAAAGTAATACTTGGATTTGACCCGCTGACATTTCAAGCGAAAATAATCTTCCGATGCAGTGGACAAAATCAGTTGGAGTTAGATAACAGTCAATGAACTTCACTTCGCCAATACCTCATTGATCTCAAGGATAGAGTAGATGAGTTCCCTGCAAATCAGCTTGGACTTCTTGAACTCTTCTACATACCTATTGGAGGAGAGAGACTAATACTTAAACATCCCGAGCTCTTCACGCTTTTCATCTTGATGGATTTTTTCAACATTGTCATGCAATACAACAATTTGCTTACCGATTGTGTGAAGGAATACTATGACCAATATTGTGCAAGATGCAGAGAAAAAAGCGTACTTAAACTGGATATCAACGACTTCTTCACTCCAACTCAAACATCATTTGTAAATATAAACTACTCTAGGCTTTTTTATGAAATACCAGTACTAACTATTGTGAAAGGCTTTGAAATCAAGTATAATCTCTTGAGTCTATAAAATACTGAAATTTAATATTGAGAAACAGACCCTCATCTTGGCTGCACTGTACAAACTAGGACATGAATGTATGTTAACTTAAAGGCAGCACGACGTTTTTTCTATCACTAGATTACATATAATTCTATGGATTATTATGAGGTTTTTAAAATTCAGCAAACCAACGTAAACGACGTCAAGAAAACCAGGAAAACAGAGGTCAATACACTTTCACCGCGATAAGATCTATTACAATGGTTATCCTATACTTCATGGAAGTGTACCGTGATATTTTTCCTGAACACCGAATACGAATCGAGAATTATATGCTTAAATATGGTAATATGGGCGAGAAAGTATCTAATAAACATGGAATACACTACCAAATATGTGAATGGTCCAACTCTAATACGACATCAGGCACTGATACATGCATTTGTCATTCATACGATCAAGAGGCAAGAAATATTTTTAAACTAATAAAACAGTACATACTCCTGCAGTCTCGCATACATACGACAAAGTAATAGTTCATAGCATCGGGTAGTATAAATAGTCCAAACAAAATTAGAGCCAACTGGTGGCCAGCGCTATTAGAATGTATCGGGAAATCCTCACCAGTAACTCATCAAGGAACATACTATTCTCATAAAATGCAACCAAAACGAAATTCGAATTGAAACTAGAGTGAAGGGGACATAAGCTACAATTATATGCTGAGGATATTGAATTGCTATATAAATTGTATAATAAACATTATAAAAGACGTGAGAGGACTTACTATACATTTGTATGGTCCTAAAGCAGAAATAGTGCAGCTGAATAAACCTTCAATATGCTATAGAATTCATAATATATCAACCCATATATTAGATGTTCGTAAATTGTATGAAAATTTATTTATATATATAACAAAAAATAGCATTACTCAATAAATGATTTCTATTAGAAAGAAACGCAATCTTTTATTTTAACAACTAATCTAACACTGCTCAAGTAAACAAATTCCTCAAACAATAAACCAAAAAAAACCTAAACATTCCTAGCATATTCGAAACTCCCAAGTATCAAACACTCAAATTTACCATTCAAAAATATCTAATGAGAGACAAAAAAACCCTCATTAGTTCATTCAACTCAAGTATACATCTGTTCATCAAATTACTAGCAGACAAACACCTCCTGAAAGTAATGATCATATCTTAACATCCTACAATGACTCGTGACCATCCTTATCAAGAACACTTTATAACATATGCTACTTGTCTATACAAGATACGATGAGATCGATCTAAAAATAGCCTACCATAAACTCATATGCTTCCACACATCGTTATCTATACCGAACTATCTTACATAAACATTAGCCTAAGTGATCTATAGTAGCAGTGCGCCAACATAAAACATACTCTTTATGTTGAAAACTAATTAGATCTTCTTCAAACCTAAAAAAAATCCATCAAGCATCCAGCAGAAAAAAATTCTGATAAGAAAAAACTCAACAAGAATATATTTTACTTATGTGAAAATAATACTTGAATATGTGAATGAGTATACCCTCAAATCGCTATGATGATAAATCCAGTATATTTAAAATGTAGTAAATACGTATTTTACTTAATGCACAAATATTGAAAATGTATATGAATATAGCAGAAGTGGCTTTACGCTTAATACAAGCACACAAAGTATGAGGTTTGTAAATTCTCATGCAATCATATAGGCATTAAAAGCGATAATACGCATCCATTCAAGCATCATTTTCCTAAGGAGATAACAAATTAAAAATTATCATACTCAAAAAACATCAACAAGTTCTAAATGAAAATATACCTAGAGAAATTCGGAAATGTCAAAAAATCATACATCCTGTGTAGAATATGAGACAAGCATAAAATAACAGTTTTACTCTATATTATACTGACACTCATGAAACGACTTAAACTAAATAATACAGATCCATAATAACAGCACCTAATTCAGAGTAAATATAAAAATTTATTCAATCTAGTGCATGCCTATAATGACATCATATAGGACCAAAAATATTTTCCCATGCATTATGAGCATAAACAAAGAATAATACCATAATACCAACAAACCCCTAATGTCAATGACCTAGCGCATTCACTTTTTTCTATATAAGGTTCTTCCTTTCAGTACGTACCCAAAATTAATCAATGAAAATGCGTCTATATTCCTACTCATTAGGACCACCACGATGATTTCTACATCCATCATACATAAACTCCATAAAAAAGTAGCATTCCAGAAGCCATAAACCGTAATATCTTTCCTATACAACATCCATAAATAATCTCAAATTTAGAATAGATACCCAAAATTTACATCTCAACATAGTGATCTAAAAAATAGACCCAAGCACTTATCAAAAGGGACAAATCATATGATGTACGAACAAAATTATCACCATCTCATGCACTACAAGATCATTAATTTGAAAAAATAACTCGTCTTGGAAGAAATTATTAGAATTTTTGAACAAAACCAATGAGCATCCTATAGTAAAGAAAAAAAAATGAATGAATATAGTGCCATACTTCTACATAATAGTACAATCAGAGAATGAAGTATAATAACTGCTTTAAGAAATAAGTGATGATGATGCAGACAAACAAAATGCTGCTACAAGCAAACTGAAATTTAAAACTATACTAAATATCAAGAACGCATTACAACAAACATTAAGATCTTTTTCCCTGCATCCATAGATTTCAGCAATCAACATAGTAGTCTAACCGAACAAAATACATTGTAGACGATTCTTAAAGTACTATTGACATGAAACCGATAAAAGCAATAATATACAATAGCAATGAATCACAAAACAAAAAAAACAACGACGTATCCAAGCAAAAAGAAACTGAAAACGATCAATGTAAATAATAATCAGCAAACTAGAACAGGCGCATCTTTGAATGGACATTTATGAAAACACGTCTCAATGCCGCGCATCACGTTATCCGCTGCCCACGACCAATACAACAAAAAATCCGCTTCCATCAAGCAAAACCATATTGCAATGCAGTGTATGTCACGCCACTTCTCTTCCACGCTGTAGATTCCGATGCCCTAAAACTCCCGCCAACAGAGAAGTCTATGCGAACGAAACACTACACTTAGCAAGCAAACTCACTTGCACATGCCACGCATCCCCGAGGACAATTTCCATGCCTTACAGCATTCACCGCCGAACAAATCTACACCCCAATCACGATCCTCCAAAAAGCGATGCAAATCATTCCGAATCGTCGACAAGGCCGTCCATACTTAAAGACAGGCATCTTTTGATGAGAAACGCGGAAACTTAACCAAACGCTCACGAGATAAATTTCTACGGCTCGGTGGAAACATACACCTCAGATTGCTTCCTCCAACAAGCGACGCGCATCACATCTATAATACCATCCATCTTTAACCACAGACATCAAACGAGGAGCAAAACGTACCTTAAGCAAGCACCCATGAAGGAAATTCTCACGCCTTAGAACACCCGTCGAAAGGCCAGCCCGTCGCCCATCCATAATGCAAAGCCACCCGCCTATAGCAAAGCCCTCCATCACCACGCAACTGACCGAGTCATAAAAACTTCCGGCACGCCTACCATGATCAAGCGAATCGGTCATTTCCACACGCGGCCATTGATCCATAGCCAAAGACACCAATCGATGAGCAACGCGCTCCTTAACCAAGCACCCATGAAGCAAATTGTAACGCCTTAGAATACCCGTCGAAAGGCAAACCCATCGTCTATCCATAATACAAAGTTACCCATCTACAGCAGCGCCCTCCGTCGCCACGCAACCACTCGCATCATAAAAAAGTCCAGCACGCCTAACGTGATCAAGTTAATCGCTAGCCCCAAACGCCTTTAATAAGTGACACACGCTAAAGGATCTCAAGCCCTACAACCAGCGAACAACCGCCCAGAGCGCCTCCTATCTACAGAGCTTCCCTAATTGATCAAAAACCCTAATACTTCAAGGTATCAACTCTAGACATGGACCTCCTAACATATACATTAAAACGACCATGGATAAAAAACTATCAACCACTAGGAGCGTTTAAGACCCGAGAAACACTTCCACCAAAGATGAATAACGAAACCATGCAAAGACTATAAGCAACGAATGTATGAGAAATCCTTCCGCTATAGAGAAATAACAACCATGAATAGTATAATTATCTATCGCTAAAAGCGTCAAAGGCTAGCTCCCATCAATTTCAAACTTGTATATTAACCCAATATAAATGCCCGCTGAGAAATCTAGAGCTCTTATCTATTGATTGAAAATATGGGCCTATCCTAGACTATAATCAATATGCCTAGTTTCACCATTTACTATTAGAGGCTACTTAGGCTAAGAAAGCGCACCCGTCATCTAAAGACATATGTCTATTCTAGAACACAACCATCAATACTAGTTCTACTAACCGCTAGAGGCTACTAAAACCCGGAACGCTTACCTACTCAACCAAGACTCTGATCTCTTACTTACCTTAAACCCGCACCTTCTCATCCCTAGTATCCGCCTATACCTACACTAATCTGATACATACACCTACATACCCTAGACACATATCCTCCCCACAACCATCCATGACATCCACACCTACCTCGGACTAGCACCTTAGTATCCCAGGCGCCCACTTATGCTGCTCTAAATAGGAACGAAATGAAACGGAACATACGGACATCCAAAACACACATCCTCCCCGGCAACAGACCAAGAAACCCGCATCTATCGCGGACTCGCACCTTACTATCCCAGGCAACCACTTATGCCACTCTAAATGGGAACGAAATGAAACGGAACATACGGACATCCAAGACACACACCCTCGACAACATTTGAAATTTGTATGAAAAAAGTGAATTAGAATCGGCATTCTACCCCTACTGACGAACAACGGATACCCAATAAGGTATTCGTTGGGAGAACCGAATGGGGAGAGAAGGGGGAACCGAGGAAACGTAAGTCTGACTCGGTCGACAAAGACAGTTCATCACTGCTCGGATCACAAAATTGCAGGACGCGGTTAATGGACCGAGACAGTTGGAGGCACTTGTTGCAGAAAGCGGGCTGTTATTGTATTAAATTATGAGTCCATGAGCTGTGCTTTTAACTGACATGCAACCCGTCCCTTGTAGTAAGTTTGCGGAGGCATCGTTTTGGCGGGGAATTTCAGAACTCTTCTTCTATTTTATAATTTTTTATAATATTCTCGGCTATAAATTGCCTTCTATCCTCTATTTTCTCAATTCCTCCAGTAAATCGCTTGGTTTGAATAAACTCAAATCATTTCATTTTCCTCTTGGTAGTTTCCTCTGCCTGCAAGCGGAGATCGCAACTTTACAAACAAACTATAAATACAAATACGTTCTGCCTCCTGTGAAATATTCAACGTTAGCTTCCCGTTGTATTTTTAATATAAGTTTTGGCAGTTTTGCAACTTTCTTAATGTAGAAACCTTTTAAAACTAGGTGATTGAAAACCGATGTCCAGGCAGGAACGTGCGATTTAAAATATGTTTGTTGCTTTGCAGAAAACGGTGTTATTGTATTAATATTATTTTTAAAACATTTAAAACCCTCAAGATGAAAATTTGTTTTCTCAAAGGAATGAAGCCAATATTTTCTTTTGGATTTGTGTTGTATTATAGCTTATTTTATACATCAACTAGCTACGAGCCAAAACTTTTGTCCCCCACAGTACAATCAGTGCGCATTGGCAAGATATTTTGGCAAAACAACTGTGGTCACTTTAATCAACAACTCATTGATGGATTTAGAAGTGTAGTCCTTTGCTAGAACCGGGCGGGAGTGAATACGTATTTAAGGAACGGATAACGTTGAAAAAAATTATAAAATTCTTCGTTCCATGTCACATTCGATTCTTGCCTTGGCCGCAGATACAATCAATCCTAATGTGAAGTCAATGGAATATGCTGTCCGCGGACCAATAGTTCTTCGCGCTGCAGAAATAGAAGAGGAGCTTAGAAGTGTATGTACTTATTTCTTCTACTTTGCAGCTGAAGTTCAAATATATAACAGTGACCTTCAAATACTTAAGATTTGGATTGATCCCATGGAAATTTATTTTAATGGGGAACTTAAGAAATGGCCAGTTGTATCTTAAAATGGTTATATTTCATTCGCCTTTGAGTGGAGTAAATCATATCACTAGAAATATACATATAGGAATAAGATAATAGAAGGGAACAAATTTCACTAATACTACAAGTTTTCCACTAACACTATCATTTTCTCTGAATGTGATGTTCAAACTAATTGAATGCAATCATGCTCAGAAAATTTATACTTAAAAGCCAAAAATAGGTTCAAACAACATTTCTTGATCATCAATGGTAATGAGCTCGGGACATCTATAATTACTTCAGACAAATGTGATGTTGAAAATATGTTTTCAAGCTTGGTGAAGGAACCGTGTTTGCTGTAAACACTTGTGCGATATGCCCTTATTTTTTGCCAAAATTGGGGGTAAAAATAATACTTTTTAACCAACTTCCAGAGGAAATAAGTTATCAGTTTGACCCGTATATTTATTTTTGGTTACTTTTTTAGGGTTTCGTATTAAAATACAAAACGCTTTTGAAATCACCACCTGTGACTGTTGTATACATATTATCACAGCGAAATTTAAGGTGAAACTATAGAAGCTACAGCCATGAAACCTTTCCGAAAAGTCAGAAGTGGTGTTTTCTTGAAAGTTTTGGTGTGATAAAATTTGTTAGAGAGTTTTCAGGGGATCTCCCTATATAGGGGGAGACTCTTCAAAACATTTTTTCACCATTGATTATCAAATAGAGTGTCATGTGAAAGGTATTAATGAGATATTTTTAAAGGTCTTAAAATTGCCTAATCATCACCGAGGGGGGAAGGAGAAGGAGAATCGTACGAAATATCACTGTTCCGAAATGCGGAAAGAAATCAATGAATTGTGGAAAAATTCAATCACTCCACATTCCAATTGTGATTACTGCACTAAATTTTTAGTTTTTTTTATTGTATGAGTCTTTGCTGGTTTGATCTCGTATGAATCAAGATTTTTCATTGTAAATTCATTAACTTTGTAAGCGTTATTCGCTCTGTTGGTTAACCGATAATGATGAAAGGGTGCTTTTACCTTGATTGTTTTTTTTCGTCTTTATATGAATTTTCTATTTTAGGATTAGGTTCCCCGGGAAAGTATTTTAAAAGGCCTAACTCTGAAACTTTAACTTTGAATTGATACAAACTGAGCATATAACTTAAGCCCTGTATCAATTTTCAACTATTTTGTATTGCAGCCAAATAGCGACTCCTTGCACCACAATCAAAACTATTGATTTCCCGTTTATTCTTTTATGCTTGTTAAATTTTATGATCACCTAAATGTCTGACTTTTCAATGAGCTCACTCTCTACTAGGCGTATAAAAATCGCTCTAACTTTTACGGTTCTGGTTTTTCATTTTATTTTGTTGAAATACTTATATGTTTCATTATTTTGGCACCAAGATCGCTTTAAATTACACTTTAGTTTTTTAATGATATCACTCTCTTATCTAGTTCACTTTCACTACCACCACCGTTCACCTCTATCTTACTATCTACTCCTTTTAATTCTAGAAAAATCCACTGCTAGTTTATTGTTTTCTTCTTCTTAGCACATTTTTCCCTGTTCGCCTTTAACACAAGTAATTCTCACTCAATTTCTGCTACTACCTTTCGCTATCACTTTACTCACAAATAAAACTCCACGTCCGATATCCGGCCCCCATTATCATCCCGCCAAAACTCTCTCGAGCCTCGGTCGAAAGTTCATCAGCCGGCAACTGCCGTTGACAATGCATCCTATTCGAAAAATACATAGCTAATGCTCCATGACACTTGTTTGGCTGGTTCTTTTCAGCTGTGTGCTTAACAACATTCCGTGCCGTCCCCACATCAGCAACCGGCTAGTGCAAGCTATAAATAACGGAGGTGGATCCATTACCAAATAACTTAGAGGTTGAAATTCGTTGAGCTTTGCTAATAATAGTAGGATTTGTAAATTTAACATTTTCGTCAATTAAACTGTATAAGTATCATTAAATTGGATGAAATTAGACATTTTAGTAGTCCTTTCAAGTTATATTCTACAAGTTTCAATAAAATTTACAGAAGTTATAGCCGTTTGAATTTTCTCCGATTAAAAAAATCATATATGGTTTGCCCACTACATGGACCATCGAACCAGACACTAAACTTTTTATTGGATCTTCTTCAAATGTTCAGATAAGATGAACAACAAAAGTGCATTGACGATTCCGCTTAGTCAATGTTTTAAACTACTGTTAATGTATCAACATTAGAGCAATGGAAAGGAGTATCAATAGAAGCATCATAAGCTTTCTCGTTCCAACTTGTCTTTGGGAGTTAATTAAGCAGCCCTCATATATATATATGTATATATATATATATATATATATATATATATATATATATATATATATATATTGTATATATATATACACACACATATATATATATATATATATATATATATATATATATATATATTGTATATATATACACACACACATATATATATATATATATATATATATATATATATATATATATATATATTGTATATATATATACCCACACACATATATATATATATATATATATATATATATATATATATATATATATATATATATATATATATATATATATAGTGAATACTAGGAAATCGTGTTGTATGTTCACTCCGCCAATTTTGTATCAATTAACTTTCTTAGCAGATGTAAATCCAATAGTCGAGATTTCTAATATTTCGCACCTTGAACAATTTGATTTTAATCATAAAATATGAACTAAGTACTTGTAGATATTTATTATTTACACCTTTAACATAAGGGCACGACAATATTCATACATAAATAAGAACACCAGAAAAACATTAAATTCTCAACTTACAAATTAATCTCTGTACATCATAGAAATCGTTGTCTTTGTTGAACGTAACATTGATATACAACATTGTAATTTCCATCGCTTGTACAGTGCATGAATATGTTTTGTAGTTTTCAGCCATTCCACCCAGTAAGAAACAAACGTATATTAATACTCGTATTTAATCTTAATTTCTTATCTCGCCATTTGGGAACGATGGTACAAAGTGGTTGACTCAACGACTTATCCATGGCCACGAGAGTCCCACGTTCACAATTTTGCATGTTTGTCTGCGGAATAAAGTCTGATTATTCTGTTTTGGGTTTCGTTCTGTAGATGAAAAATTATGCAACTTCAGCGGATTGGCATTCCTGCCAGGGGAGGGAAAATATTTGAACGAAATAAGTGATAAACTTGCACAAGATAGAGAGCGGGTTTATCCTCATTTGCTTCCATTTGAGATAAAACGTGAAAGCGCTACTTACTTGGGACTAAGCTTTCATGCAGACAATTGGTTTGCTTTTGTGTTTGCATGTATGTACACTTAATGAAAGGAGAATATTTTGCTCATCTAATCAAAATGAAAGCTCATCGTCTTGCATTCCGTTCAAGCGCCTATGCAGGGCAATAGTTTTCGATTCAATTTGTTTCTTATATTTCCCCAGGAGAGCGTCTGCGAACACTTATACATACTCAAATCGATCTTTGAAGGTTGAATACCGTTAAGTTGGGTATTTGTTCTATGTGAACTAGCTTGTTAGTTCATATGCTCTAGTTTGCCAGCGTTTAAAGGCACAACGGAGTAATTGTGTCTTAAATTGTGTAGTCACAAATAAAAGGATTTAGGTTGTGTGTTAAATTGTTTAGCATAATAAAGGGCTGTATGTTTAATTACTTAGGCAAAATAGAGGAGCTTTTGTTGAAATCTGGGATAAAGGATTTGTTGAGATCTGGAAGAAAGACTGGGACAAAGGAGTCCCAACACAAAACAGCTATACTGCAACAAAATGTTGACCGGTTAAAATGGAGTTCTTTTAAAGCAAGAATATATTTGTTGTGCATGTCATGCAAGTTTTTCTTGATGGAAATCACTTTATGTTTTTGCATATTGTAGGCCAAGTACAAAACCCCTCTGACATGAGCGCATTCCTCTTTAACAAACTTGTTTTAACAATAGGAATAGATAGAAGGCTCCTGCTTCAAGCAAGTGATACAACTTACTTTCTATTAGGGCCCATTCAAAGCACATGAGAATCAAATTCCGGTAAAGATCCTTTACTGTTAAAACTAAAAAAAAAATTTAGTTTCACCATAACTGGCGCAAAGATTTTGATAGACGGAATTGTGAACGAAGGACAAGATATTGCACTAAAATATTACGTCACAGAATTGTAATCCTTTCAAGGACTTTGTAGATATTAACAGTTGAATATGGTACATTGAAGTCGATAACTGAATTTTAATATGCCAATCATTTTGTGACTCTTCAAGGATTTGATGTTGGACATGGAAACTTTTGGTGATAGATGTTAAAAATGATCACAATCCTTAATTTTTTTCAATTAACGGTACATTTCAGTTGATGAAATAATTCTAAATGCAGCATAAATGCTACCATTCAAGACAATTTAGAGCAATATCATTGGGGGGATTTGCGACATAAAATGACGAAACATTTCTTCTATAACTGATCATTACTTTAAAGATGAACATGAAAATGTACAGTTGGGTTTTCACATATCACGCTTTCTATTTAAAATCAACTCAAACCAGTGTATTCAAATAAATCAACAAGTCAAGCAAAACAAACGCATCAAAAATTAACTTCAAATGAAGTCAAATTTAAAGGAACCAAAAACAAATACAGAATTTACTCACCCTTTTTAGGGTTTTGTAAAATAATTTTACAAAACCCTACTAGTTTCGCGACCAGTCTGTCCGTCTGTCCGTCCGTCCGTCCGTGTGTCACAGCAGTTTTTCTCAGAAACTACTTAAGCTAGAAGCATCAAATTTTGTGTGTAGGTGTAAAGTGGTGATCTCTTTAAAGTTCAACTACAAAAAAAATTTATAAGGTATTTAAGGGGGGTCTCCCCATATAGGAGAGTGACCCCCCGAAAAAAAATTTCATTGAAGGTAGCCGATATGGGTATCAAATGAAAGGTCTTGATGAGAACTTTTCAAAACAGGTCTTTGTTTGGCAAAATTTGCTTCGAGGGGCGGAACAGGGAGGGGGAGTACACGAAAAATTTGTGTCCCCCCCCTCGCGATTGGACACCTGTGATCCGAAAAATCTGAAAAAAATCAGGAATGTAGGCCTTGGTGAGTACAACAACAACAAATACGTTAGAAGTCGCAATTTACTCAACTTTGTTAGTAATAGTATGATTTATCGATTTTATGTTTTCTTGAATAAAATCTTAACGGTACCCTTAAATTCAATGAAATTCAGTACGTAGATGTCTATTTATAAGAACCATATTTAGCGAAGTAATAGCGGTTTGAATTTTCCTGTATTACTATGGAACAATATGCGCTGCAATTATTACTATGGCAACATATGGCTATGGAACAACATGCGCTTTTTACCGACTCAGACACTACAGTTTTGCTAGGATTTGCATGAAAATTTCAGGAATGATAGGTGTCATGTATATCTTTGAGAATCGGTTCAGGTCGTGGTATCAATAATCGTAAAATAAAATAGTGGCTGTTTTAAATGCGAAGATTGAATCATTTTGAGTTATTTTTTCGCAACTTCAACGTTTAAGGTGCATGCCTTGAACACTTGATTCAATTTAATGAATGACTGAAGATGAATACCTACAATTAATGCATATAAGTGAAACAAGTCAAGGAGGCGGGAGAGAGCTCCTAGCAAAAGGGTTTTGTAACCATTCTAGGATTCGAAAAAATTGGCCATTAATCGATGATAACAGTACAGGAGAGTGGCCCCTGAAAAAAAATTCATCAAACGTAGCCGATTTGAGTATGAAATAAAAGTTTTCATGGGAGCTTTTCAAAACAGTTGTTAAACTGTCAGTTACATGAAAAATGTGTTTCCTCCGTCGCGGATGGACATCTGAAATAATTATCAAGGGAGATATTTATGAGTATAACAATACCAAAAACCTCAGAAGTCGAAATTCGTTCAACTTTGTTAATAATAGTATGATCTTCGTATTTCATATTTTCTCTAATAAAATCGTCTTTGACAGGTTTCTTGATTTGATTCGATCTGGTGACTGCATTTTGTGTGAATACAAAATCCTTCTGACATGAGCGTAGGTCTGTTTACCCAACTTGTTTATGCTCCCGAACGCTCTGCAAATAAATGAAATTAAATAGGATATAATTAATTTTAGTACAAAATGAAAGCAAACTTGACCTGCCAGTAATCCGCGTGCCACCGCCTCGATTATTTTTTTTCTTTGTTTTTCCTCGTTTTTTCAGTTTCGGAACTCCGACACTTGCTTGTCTAGATGTAAGGCTATTGTACCAAATTTTCAATTTACTCAACTTTTGGCAAATTATAAGTACCACAGGAGTTGTTTTATTTTTCTCTCATCACTAATCAAAATCCCTGCACGACACTCTTCCCAATTTCGGTCACTAAAACTTTTATACCCGAATTCCAAATTAAAAACGTTATCCCCCGAATCCCAAATTAAAAACTTTATCCAGAAATTCCGAATTGAAACTTTTTTCCCAAGTTCCCAATCAAAACTCACTCTGACACCGTCAAAAAACTCACTCCCATCTGAAAATCAAATCCAGACTAACTCCCCAAAACCAATCTCGCAATTCTTTTCTTCCCAATTACTGCCGCTGTACCGAGGTAACATAATTGAAATTCAATACACATCGATTCTGTTTCTCATAGATGTTTTCAATTTCGACAAATACAACAATAGCCATTTGCAAATTTGGCAATTTGCGTAGCCATGAAGCGTTTAGTTATATGCAAATCGTCATTCACAAGAAAACAATCGCGTTTGCCGAAATTAAAAAGAGTGTTCCTGCGCCCGGAGAACTTAAACCCAGGGGCACAGCGGCCCCCAGATTGAGAGTCAACGGCACTAGCACCGGAGCCACCTTCTGACAATTTCCCATCCATCCAATAATGAAAATGAAATTGGTTAGTAGATAGGCGAGAAAGAATTTTTGCTAGTTTAACAATGAATAAAATTTTGTGAGTGGGAAATAAAGAATGGACGTTTGTTAGTAGGGAGGAATGAAAATGATGTTTTGTTAGGGGGAAATAGTGAATGAAGTTTTGTTAGTGGGAAGGATCGATTATTTGTTCTTTTTTATAAAGAAAATAAATAAAGGTAAAGGGTAGGTGTGCCCAAGAGTTGGTGGAGATGTTAATTAGGCAGTTGAAGTTGCGAATGGGAGAATGCACAATCTATAAATATATATATATATATATATATATATATATATATATATATATATATATATAGATATATATATATATATATATATATATATATATATATATATATATATATATATATATATATATATATATATATATATATATATATATATATATATATATATATATATATATATATACATGCACAGCTGGCATGCGTTTTATGATTAGCTTGGTTTGTCATTTCATCATGAATTCGTTTTGTGGCCCGCTTTTTAATACTACGTATGGTGTGTAAGCTGTCATACGTTTTATGGTTAGTTTGGTTTGCCATTTTATCATAAATAGGGTAGAATGGAAGACAACATTCGCTGTATTATTGGCGAGATACGGCCCCAATTATTGGTTAGAGTAGTCGAGAATTGGACTTCTCGTTTGCACTTCTTCCGCGCCAGTCGTGAAGCTTATATCCCCAAAATCATATTTAAATAGAAATGACAGAGAATTATCTTTTCAATAAAAAAAATTTCATGGCAATCAAAACAATTTATTTATTTTGTTTCATTTCAAAGCTCTATACCTTTTATAACAATATATATATATATATATATATATATATATATATATATATATATATATATATATATATATATATATGTATATATATACATATATATAGATATATATATATATATATATATATATATATATATATATATATATATATATATATATATAAATATATGTATATATATATATATATATATATATATATATAAATATATGTATATATATATATATGTATATATATATATATATATATATATATATATATATATATATATATATATATATATATATATATATTCAATCATTTATTTAAATCCATTTAAATTACAAAAATCCAATTACGAAATAGACTTAGACAATGAAATATAGTTTAAAGTAAGACATATTCATACAACAAATTGAAGCAGAAAAAGTTAATTAAAACATGTAAGAAAAGAAATTAGAGCCTAAATGAAAGTTTGAAAAAATTTAGTAATAAGGAATCATTAATCACAATTCACAAAAAGTAACGTCTTTAGTTTATTTTTAAAAACAAAGTAGGACGTGGATAGAGAACCAAGCTCGAGGTTGTTATGCTTTCTGATGATTCGCGGCATAATTAACTGAAAATATAAATCTGTCCGGGCGTACGGAACCTCGAGAATGTTATTAGACCGACTAGGACGCGGATACAGTCTGTAGTGCAAGTCTTCGCTTAGAGTGGAAGCAATTTGTTGGTGGTACAACTTATAAAGGAAACATTGATCTAAGAAGGTTCTACGGGACGACAGAGAAGGAAGACGAAGTATGGATAGACGACGCTTATAAGACTCGTAGGCTAAGTTGAATTTGAAGAACAAAATACGGATAAACTTACGCTGAACAGCTTCTAGTGAGCTCATAAGGTATAAATGTCTAGGAGACCACGCCACTGAGCAGACTCAAGAAGCGTGCGGACAAGACATGTGATCAAGCGAACAGCGGTAGCAATATTTGCAAATTTGTGCAAATGCCGCATAATCAAACCCGAAACTTTTGATGCATTGGTAATTACTCGTATACTAAAAATATGGATATCGAATTTAAGCTTGGGGTCAAATAATATACCAAGATCTTTACATGAGTCTGCAGAGGAGAGAAAAACATCACATAGAGTGTAATTGTAACTTAAAGGGACAATTTTCAAAGTAAAAGTCATTTTAAAACATTTGGAAATATTGACTCGAAGGGAGTTTGTATTACACCAGTTATAGAGGTTAAAAAGATCAATTTGGAGTTGCTGACAATCTTCAAGGGATCTAACTATCCGGAATACCTTGAAATCATCAGCATACAGGAGACAAGAAGAGGAAATTGTAGAGGGAAAATCATTGATAATCAGTACGAAAAGAAGCGGTCCAAGGATTGACCCTTGAAGGACGCCAGAAGTAGGATTGAATGGAAAGTAGATTGTGCCATAGAAGTTAACACGGCATGAACGAGAGGATACGATGAAATACAAGAATGTAGGGAACCGGATATGCCAAGCAAAGCAAACTTTTGGCAGAGGAGAACATGGTTATCTAAAGCTCTTGCAATATAATCTTCGAACTAAGCCACGTTCGAGGAAGTTGAAAGACCCTTCAAGAATCCATGTTGCTGTGGTGTGACAAATAAACTCAATGACTCAAGAACCCTGTTGTGCACAAGTCGTTCCAGCAGCTTAGAAAAACAGGAGAGGAGTGATATGGGACGATAGTCTGAGGCAGATGATCGGTCGCCGTTTTTAAAGATAGGAACAATATTTGCATCTTTCCAGTACCTTCGAAAGTACCAAGACTGAGATTAAATATAAGGGCTAGAGGAAAACACAAAGAGGAACAAAGTGGCTTTACAAATATATTAGGCAATTCATCGGGACCAGAACTAACATTCGGAACGAGCAAGTTAATAAGGGATTCAACTTCAGAAGCATCAGTAGAATAGGAGGTAATTGATGCTGGAAAAGTTTGAATTCAGTTTATGGGGGAGTGCGGTATATCAAAAGAGGAAAAAGTAGAGGAAAAATAATCGGCAAATAGGTTAGAAATATCCTGAGGGGAGGCTTCAGTATTATTCCAATTAACAGTATGCGGGATGGTAGAGGAAGATTTAAAGGATCGGATGTAGGACCAAAAGGGTTTAGCGTTATTTGCCAGGAGGGAACTTTCTAAACTGCTAAAGTAGTTTTTCATGGCCGTTTTGAGCTCTTTTTTAGTCAAAGAACGCAGTCTAAAGAATTCTGTTTAGCATCATCATTTCCGGTCAACTTATGATGCCTATGCCCCTTGTCTTTGGCTTTTAAGGCACGAACAACTCTTCGAGTAAGCCAAGGCATCATTTTCGCTTTGCGAGGAGCTTGGAGTGGAGTATAAAGAGCAATCAGATTATTAAGGTAGCCGTTAACTTTATTCAAAGTACTATCACAGTCTAGACGCGTTAAGAAGGTGCACCAGTTGACCGAGTTCAGATTGGGTTTAATTGCCTCATAATTTGCTCTAAAGAAGTTGTAACGATAAACTGAGGCAATTTTCTGGGGTTTTAGGGTATCAACGGTTAGTGCTAGAGACAAAGGTGAATGATGGAGATCAGGTTGAATATAAGGATGTAAAACAGGAGCTATTGATAGACACTCAGCTTGAACATTTGACACCAAGGTCCAGAAGGCGACCATTAGGTTTACGGATATGATAAAACTGTGAAAAAGAACAAAGGGAAAGAAAGGAAGAAAAGAACAAAGAAGGATTATTTGTTGAGGAAATGCCAGGTGTTGTTAAGGGGTCCCATTCCACTGCCGGTAGTTTGAAGTCCCCATAAATTATAATTTTAGAATGTGGATGACGAGCAAGAAGATAGGCAGAGAGTTCATCGAAGAAGGCTTCATACACAGTTAAAGGAGAATTACAGGGAATAAACACAGAGGATATTAATAAAGAGGAGTTATGAGGAAGAGGGAGTTTAACAATTACACACTCAACAGCACGAGAAAATTTGAAGTCAGCGCAAAGTAAACTTCTAAGGGTTTTGCAGACTTCAACCAAGGCTCCCCCACCATCAGATTTATTTCTGATGTCACGGTCACGGTCGCATCGGTAGACTAAATAATCAGGTAACATTTCTGTAATTGAAATATTTTCGTTCAACCACGTTTCAGTTAAACAGGTAACAGAATCGTTAGTTAATTGAGACAAATAATAAGTCCTCAAGTTTGGTTCTTAAGCCTCGAATATTCTGGTAATAAAAAGAAATAGTTGAATGATTAGGATGGGAAGAATTCCTTTCAGTGTTCAATGATCCTTGAAGGTTGTTGAGGTTGTTTGGAACCTGTATCGGGACGAAATGGCCGCTTAGGTTGCCTTGTACTGAATGCTTTGACGTGGGTCCCCTTAGGCCAAAAATCGGGACGAAGTAGGATAGAAAGTTCAGCCGGAAGTGTCAGCTTGAATGAACTTATAACCTGGTCAGGAAGGTTGTCTTTTGTTAATTTTACGCACCTAAAAATACTAGGCATGTAACCAAGCCTCAATGTTACGTGGTTGGCAAGTGTATCCTTGGTTGTGTTGAAAGCGATCCTTGATATGAACAATTGTAGAAGTGGGGAGACAGCTCGCAATACTCCGTTATCAGCTAACACACTATCTATATAGTTTTGTGATGCTGAAGACATAACAATGTTTTGCTGAAGATTATTAGTCGTTGATTATGTTTGGCAAAGCTCGGATTGCGGCTGAATTTATTGTTGCTGTTGAACAGGCAAGATAGACTGCTGCATGCGATTATTTTGTTGCAGGTCGTAGCTTTATTAAGTGGAGCCGGAATTGACTCCTGACTACCTGCTTGCTGTTGTTGCGCAAGCACACTGCGCGTATATATATATATATATATATATATATATATATATATATATATATATATAAATATATATATAAATATATGTATATATATATATATATATATATATAAATATATATATATATATATATATATATATATATATATATATATATATATATATATATAAAGTATATATATATATATATATATATATATATATATATATATATATATATATATATATATATATATAAATATACATATATATATATATATATATATATATATATATATATATATATATATATATGTATATATAAATCTTTATATGCATAATTATATATATAAATAAATATATATATATATATATATATATATATATATATATATATATATATATATATATATATATATATATATATATATCTATATTGTTACATGTACAAAGAATTCTGCGAGCTACTGTCGCAATTGTTTTCACAACCATTAAGAACCTCATGATCAACAAAATGAATTTACTCGATACCACGAGAACCCACCAAGCATGATCAACATTTGGAAGTGAGTCACTGGGCTCCATTCATTAATCTGCTCGAATTTACCAGATACCTCTCGGCAGAACATTCGCCAATGTACGAGAAATGCATTGAACGGATGGAGACCCTATATAAAGGCGAGCTGGATGAATGGAGAGATCATTCATTACAACCGCGATAGGAAACTGCGATAAACAGATAGTGGAACGCGAAGTAAAGACGATTGATCCCTGGTAGAAATGATCAACAAAATGAATTTACTCGAAACCACGAGAACCCACCAAGCATGATCAACATTTGGAAGTGAGTCACTGCCCCATTCATTAATCTGCTCGAATATACCAGATACCTCTCGGCAGAACATTCGCCAATGTACGAGAAATGGATGGAACGGATGGAGACCCTAAGGCGAGCTGAATGAATGGGGAGATCATTCATGACAACCGCAATAGAAAACAGCGATATACAGATAGTGGAACGCAAAGTAAAGGCGATTGATTGTTTGAGTGCGAAGTGATTTTAAGAAGACAGTTGTAAGAGGAATTAATTGACATGTGAAAGTTAGATTTTACTTAAAATTGTGAAATAGTAAAATAAGTGATTGTGCATTTTTAATCGATTTAATAAACTCTTTTAATTTAATTTAAAAGACATTGCGTTTTCACTTTCCCGGAACATTAAAAATTATTGGCCGCGAACCATAACACGCGACAGTGGTGTCGAGAAGTAAGAAAGAAAATTTTGGAAGTGAAAACTTTTAAACATTTTTAAAGTGCACAACAGTGAAAATCAACGTAGAAACTGGTGGAAAAATAGCCAAAACAATCAAAATGCCCGGAAACTTACATCTAAAAATTGACCAATTGACCATATCGGAGCTCAAGGAGGAGTTGGAACAGCGTAATCTGGCCATACAAGGAACAAAGGCCATACTGATTGCACGCTTGCGTGACGAGATAGAGTCGGAAGGCGGGAATCTGGATTCGGGTGAGCTCTCAGATGCGGAAAAAGGCGCAGAAGTTGGAGAAGTGGAAACACCAAATCAAAGGAGCCAGAAAATGCGCTAATGCAAATGTTAATGCTGATGTCATCCAGTCTAACTGCGAAGCTAGATGAACAATCAGCGAAGCTAAATGAGCAATCAGCGAAGCTAAATGAACAATCAGCGAAGCTGGATCAACAAGGGATCGAAATCAAGGCAGATTTTCAAAAACAGTCCACCGAAATAAAAGCGGAGCTTGGTAGTCTGAACAAACAAATTAAAGGTGTCGAGGAAAAGGTTGACCAGGTCGAGGAAAAGGTTTACCAGGTCGAGAAAAAGGTCACCCAGGTCGAGGAGAGAATCAACCATGACGTGGAAAACATGAAAAAGGAATTAAAAGCAGCGAAGGCAGTAGTAACCACCTCACCAGTCCCGCTTATAACCGCAGCAGAAAGCACATCAAGAAATGTAATAGCACCAATATTCGACGGGCGAACGGTCTGGAGCATTTACAAAACCCAGTTTGAAGCCGCCGCTAGGGAAAATCACTGGGATGAGCAGGAATGAGCAACAGCATTAATTCTTGCTCTAAGAGGTTCAGCTGCCGAGCTTTTGCAGACTATTCCCACCGAGTTGCACTCAAACCCTGCTGCTATAATGAATGCGCTCAACATGCGTTATGAAAACGACCATCTGAAGCAAATTTATCGGTCACAGCTAAGGCATCGAGTGCAGAAGTCTGGTGAAAACCTACAGCAGCTAGCCCAAGACATTGAGCGACTAGCACTTTTGGCTTACCCAGCCTACGACCCAGAACATCGAGATGATGCAGCAACAGAAGCATTCATTAGCGCACTAAAGGACCCGGAATCGCAGCAAGCTGTGCGTTTGGCTCAAAAGCAAACGGTTAAGGATGCATTGGCTTACTGTCTGAACTTTAAGGCAGCGAAAAATGTGACTCGTACCACTGCCCGGGCTCGCGAGGTAGTGGCAGGTGAGTGCAGGTGTGAGCGCATCGAAATTGAGCGAGAGCGTCGAAATGGTGCGCCTAGGTGCTGGAATTGCGGAGAGAAGGGGCACCTGCAAAGAGACTGCAAGAAGCGAAGAAAACCGAGCTATTGTCCAGGGTGTGCAGCTAGGAGAAGAGCTAGACCGAGTCAGGAGCCCAGAATGGAAACCCTTCAAACTGAGGGGTCGGAAAACATGTAAGAGCCAACTTCGTGTGACAGAGGTTTGCTAGGAGGATCGACGTCCCCAGCACCATCATCACTGTATCAAGACTACATCGTGGAGAAGCGGACTTATGCCTTCTGGGTCAAGTTGATGGAGAACATTGCACCATAACCATCGACACAGGCACAACCCGATCGATCATCCGACCAGACCATGTGAGGCCACAACTACTTCACAAGGGCAGGATTTTCTCACTACGGACAGCTACGGGAGAAACTGCACCTGTCCATGGAGAGGTCAACCTCCAGATACAGTTGGGAGACCTGCGTTCCGACACAATTATCTGGTCGCGAACATTATGGATGACTGCATTCTCGGAATGGATTTTCTGCGACCACATGGAATCACGTTGGACTTGAGCAAACGGGTATTGAAATGGCGGAATGTCGAAGTATTGATGGAGGGTCCCAGCGTCCCAATTCCCAACACTAATGTGGTAGTATGTACCGACACTGATGTACAGAAATCTTCCGAGAGCATTGTATGGGCCAAGCTTGATGGTGATTCTGGAGACCACCAATCTTATCTGATAGAGCCAACGAAGAAGTCCGCACTGCGCAGTTTGATTGTAGGACGAAGCCTTGTAAGATCTTTAAGGAACGGATACGTGCCGGTTAGAGTCCTTAACACCGCAGACTCAACCACGAGCATCAAAGCGGGAGAAATCATCGGCAGCTGCCAGCCTGTTTCCACCATCACCTCCATGGAAGCTACTCACGACCATCATTGGAAAAGGAAGAAAGACGCAGACAAAGCCCGGGAATCCACGTCTGCAATATTGAAGCAGGTCAAATTGGCAGTGCAGCTATTCAAACGAGCCTCTGATCTGGTCACCAAGTACAGTGACATCTTCTCAAAAAGCCCAGATGACCAAGGCCGAACGAGTCTGGTAACTCACGTCATAGATACACAGGGAGTCAAGCCGATTTGACAAGCACCAAGACGTCTCCCTATAGCCAAACAAGGAGAAGTGAGCGGACTGAATACCTGGGACACGTCGTATCAGCAGAAGGGGTCAAAACAGACCCTGAGAAAATTGAAGCTGTGAAAAACTGGCCAACACCAAACAACAAGCGCCAACTACGAAGCTTTCTGCGTCTGGCAACCTACTATCGAAGATTCGTCAAAGATTTTGCCAAAATAGCAAAGTGTCTCCATCAGCTAACCGAGAAAAATCGTCCGTATGTCTAGAATGAACAATGCCAGGTAGCCTTTGAGACCTTGAAGGAGAAGCTGTGTGAATCACCCGTGCTGGCATACCCGAAACCCGGAAAAATGTTTGTAGTTGACACCGATGCAAGCAACGGCGGTATTGGAGCTGTACTCTCCCAGCAGATTGATGGCGAAGAAAGAGTCCTCTCGTATTCCAGTAGAGTTCTTTCAAAAAGCGAGAGGAACTACTGCGTGACCAGGAAGGAGCTATTGGCTATAATACAGGCCACCAAGCAGTTCCACAGGTACAGAAATTCGTTCTTCGAACGGACCATGCATCATTGAGATGGCTACTCAACTTCAAAAACCCGAGGGACAAATTGCGAGATGGATCGAAAGAATGCAGTCATATGACTACGAAATTGTTCATCGGAAGGGCGGAGTTCATGGAAATGCTGACGACCTATCGCGCCATCCATGTCCAGCTAACCGCAACAATTGCCGACGGATTGAGGAAAAGGAACCACCCGTTGATCTGCGATTGATAACGACCGAAATCGATGAAGGTTGGTCACCGGAGGAGATTCGAAATGCCCAGTTAGCCGATGAAGACATCGGACCATTGCTCGTGTGGAAGGAGACAACTGGGCGACCGGAAAAGCTATTGGGCACGATGGAACTCTCTTCAGGTGGAGGGTGGCGTACTCAAGCGGAAATGGGAAACTGTGGATGGCAGCTCCTAAAGGATGCAAACTATACTTCCCAAAAGCCGAATCCACGATGTGGTTAAGGAGATGCACGAAGGATCCTCGGGAGGCCGCCTTGGCGTTAACAAGACCTTAGCGAAATTGCGGGAAAGGTTCTACTGGCTCCACGATCGAGAAGACGTAGAGGGCTGGTGTCGCAGATGCAGAATTTGCGCTTCCGTCAAAGGCCCAAAGCGAAAACTGATAGGACAAATGCAAACCTATAACGTGGGCGTGCCATTTGAAAGGATTGCTGTTAACATCGCAGGACCCTTTCCTGAATCCGAATGGGGAAATCAATACACTCTGATTGTGGCCGATTATTTCAGCAAGTGGCCCGAGGTCTACCCCATTCTGAACCAGGAAGCAACTACCGTAGCCGAACAGCTAGTGTGAAATTGGGTCAGTAGGTACGGCGTACCTTGTGAACTACATTCAGATCAAGGTCGAAACTTTGAGTCACTAGTTTTTAGCGAGATGTGCGAGCTGCTGGGAATACGGAAAACGAGGACAACACCACTGCATCCCCAATCCGATGGAATGGTCGAACGTTTCAATGGCACTCTCAATAAGCACCTGGCCAAAATGGTTGACGAAAACCAAAGGGACTGGGACCGACACATTCCACTATTGTTGATGGCGTACAGAGCTGCCGAACATGCATCGACGGGCCAAGTCCCAGCCAAAGTCATTTTTGGAAAGACTATTCGTCTGCCGGCTGATATAAAGTTCGGAACACCCGCCGAGAAACCCCAAACCATCTCGGAGTACGCAAGTGAGCTAAGACAACGGTTGACCCAGATACATCGAACAGTGCGAAAACACCTCGAATCGGCTACTGACCACATGATGACCAGGTATGATCTAAAGGCAAATTCTACTGGCTTCCAGCAAGATGACTTGGTGTGACTATATAAGCCGCAACGGCGAAAGGGTAGGTCTCCAAAGTTGCAACATAATTGGGAGGGACCATACCGAGTTACAAAGCGAATCAACGACGTCGTATACCGAATACAGGAATATCGTAAGCCAAGAGCCAAAATGAAAATCGTGCACCTGGACCATTTTGCCCCACAGTACATCCAGGGAGAATTGACTACAACTGACGACACATCTTTTCGGGGCGAAAAGAACTGAGGTGGGGGCAGTGTTACATGTACAAAGAATTCTGCGAGTTACTGTCGCAATTGTTTTCACAACCATTAAGAACATCATGATCAACAAAATGAATTTACTCGAAACCACGAGAACCCACCAAGGTGAAATAGATCTCTTTTTATCGAAGTTAGAGAAGCTGACATTGGAAACGATTGAGAAAGTAGTTCCCAAGGTTAAACATCGAAACAAAATGAAATGATATGAACCACTAACCATTGCAAGGTTTAAAAGATTGAAAAGCCTTCTTCTTACATGCGTCAATAATATTTATCGGCCATTTTTGAACTACAACATCTCTCGTCGGCTCTGTTGAAATCACACCTAAAGAATGTCCATAACTTAATCCGTTCATACTTGAGGAGTGAGGTTAGTAATAAATGGGCGTAGAAACTGAGGGGTATTAGCCCACTGGACCTAGATGGCGTTTTCGCAAAAGTAAAAAACATATTCTGTAAGGAGTCTCGAGTGAAGGTATCGAATCTTGAAGTCGCTGGGGTGAGATAAATCTTCTCGATAAAGTTGGTATCAAAATTGATTGTACGATCCCTGGTAGAAATGGAAACAGGATTATATGTCATGAATTGCAGAAACTTGCCCTCATTGGAACACATTTTGAATTGAGTCATCCACAGAACCCTAAGAAAGGGAACTAAAAATTTTTTCAGAGGTCTTTGAAGCAAAAGGTTCCGACTTCAAACCATACCTGAATGGCGAATTAACTCTTCATTTCAATGAAACATTAACATCTGCCCTCATACCGAGCTTGAATTTCATTGATTATTTTGTCAGCTATGAAGACTTGTACTACATTATTGGCAGGATAAGCAACAACAAATCATGTGATACTGTCTGTATTCCAAACATTTGCCTGAGGTTGCTATTAGGAATTATTGCATATTGTGTAGTGAATTCCGTTCAGAACTGCAGCGATGGTTTGCTGTCTCGGCAAGAGAGGATGGTGGGCCTCGCCGAGATTGGTCTTGTCGAGCACGCGTGAATGCGCTGGCAGGCTAGCGTTGCGGTGTCGTAGGACGGGCTCTTTTCCCCAGCACAAGACCCACTACAAAAAAATTTCGCATTCACGAATTGAAAAGATATAATACCTATCGACTGGTGTCGAGGCCGAGGTATCCTACTGAGGGTAGAAATTGCTTGAAGGCAGTAACAAAGTGGGCCTGACGGACACAGATGGACTTGAGTGGACTTCGTCTTTACTGACGATACTCGTGGCCCACAAATAAGAGTGGGGCATCCAGGTGAAAGTGGTGCCCCCTCGTGCGCCCCAGCTGGATCAAGATCGAAATGTAAGCATGGCCATATATTTTCTATTTAAGTGAAAAACTCATGCAAATGAAAAACATAAACGTGGCAAATTTATGTCAAAGTATTATGTGAGGGAATCACACAGCCCTATACTATAAATAGGCACGCGGACTCACCTGGTGGCTAGTCCATTATAGTGGAGGGGCCAGCCAACGTGCCGGGTCCCATACCCGGTTAGATTCAAAAAAATGAAAATGCAGAATTTTTGGGTTCAATTAATTCTTCATTCGCATCATTTCTTCCAGTAACAAAACTATTGCAATGCCAAAAAGGAAAGGATTATTAATGTCACGTTACAGTTTTTTTCTTTGTTGAAACTGAAGGCCTTTAACCAATATTCTGAAGGGGTGAATTATTAAGACAAGTACATATCTTATATTAGAAAAGAAAGATAAACAAAATTTTACCCCAATAATAATGAATAAATTTCGTTTTAAAAAATCTAAGCAAATTAATAATCATATGAAAAGACAACAAAAGGGTACTTATCCAACACCCTCACCGGGCGCCCGCTGATGATGTGGATGAATTACAATGATGCTATGTTTTAGCTTTATTGATATAATGGCATGCACACTAAATATCTAATTTTTAAACTTGACTTTATGTGATATATAGTTACATACGTAAAAAGTTAGCGTTAAAAAAAGATTGGAATTATGCTTTATTTTCTCGTCTTCCCGCGCCTTCTACATGAATGTGGACTCTGAAATAATACACATTCTCTTCTAGTGTTTAATAGATAATGTTTTTCACATATTTATTTTTTTCTTTTATATTTCATCATTTTCACTCAAATAACACATCCACTAACTGCAGCAATCAATATGGAGTCAAATGCATCACTTTTAATTAAATTCCCTATAGAAACCTCCGTTCACCAAAGCAAAGCCGCAAAGTTTCCGAACTTTCACTGAATTGCCAAATATCAAAAACGGAATTGCGTTCCAATTCACATCAACACGATGCAAAACCTGATTCATTTAATCACATACAGAAAACCCTTTTTTACGTATTTATTAGCCCTTTTCAAGGTTATTTCAGCGCTTATTTTTTCTTTAGGTTTAGAGCACACTATCTAGCATGGAATTGAAACATAATGTGTATTTTCACGCAACTTAGGGCAAATATGTCCACTTTTAAGCACTTAATGGTTTTCTTTTTTTTTCTTTCAAACTTGCGTTACCACTTTTACGTGCCCAAAACATACACTTGAATCAGTTGCGGACTTCGCGAAAAATATCAGACGTTTGATTTTCTTCCATATAATTCAATTCTCGCCAATTTAATTCCCCTCATTTTTTATCATGTTGACAATTACAAAGCAATGTCCTTAGTTAATTGAATCAAATATGCGATCGCTTAACAACTTGCTGTTACAAAACTAATTCCTTCGTTCTTTTATAAACACAAGCAATCACCGAACAGATGGCGATCATTAGCACTTTTTTAAATAAACCTTCATCTGCCGTTTTCATATAATTGATTTGAACCCAAGTTGAGCTAATCACAAATCACTTCAATCTTCATCAAGATTAAGATCGAATAACTAGTTGTTATACTATTTGGACACTTTTGGGAAAAGGAAGTAGCATGCGTATACTTTTACCACTGCTAGTACACCTTTAATTCTCCCCCAAAACGACAATTAAATTATACTGAACTTCACTGGTATCCTTTTAAGTGAAAATTTTCCACACTATCTTTCATTTATCAGGGCTGCACTTCTTCCCTTCCAAACAAGCAAACAATTTCACATACACGGCTAATCGTTTCTCTCTTCAATACCGCGAGGATGGTATCTTTTATCAAAATATCTATCAGAAAAATCGCGCACGTAGCGGTTCGATCTTGCTAAGAACCTGTTCTTTCTTCTTGACCAATTCTTCACTTTCGTTTATATTAAGACACGGAACAAATTGTAAAACAGCGATGCAATCCTTTCCAATACGTCCAAAAAACAAGAAATAAAAGAAAGTGACCCGAACCAGATGTATATAAATCCCGTACGCTTCGCTGCTTGTTTTCCGCCGGTACGGGATCACATCCCAATTGATTTCAAGTTGGCACCAGACTCACTGTCTCGATTCACCCAAGCAGATCTCTCCAGCCATCGTACTGTACATGCCACACCCGTGGTTTGTGTCAAGCCAATTGTTTATTCACTGTAGATTGCATTCGGCAATGCAATCCGTGGATGTGCTTCATTATATCAGTGTTCCCATGTCCAAATTTTAATTGCAGATTTGAATTGTTAAATTAATATAAAAATAATAATATATAGAAAAATTTTAATCACAATGAAAAGATAAATATCATAAAGAATAGAAATATAAAGAAAAATTTAACTTGAAAACAAAACAATATAAAGTTTATATTTATGATGAAAAATAATTTTTTCCTTATAAACTTTATAATTTATAAAACTATGAATTTGAATAGTCAAAGTTTTCTGTTACAAGACTCTGGTTAGATCAGTCTTGACTTATGGATATCAGATCTGGTGCAACCAGATTCCTAGTACTATGGAAAATTTTTCGAAAGGAAATGTCTTCATGCATGAACTAGTTTGTACGGAAAGCCTGAGATGGATTGGAGGCATCATATATCGAATGGACGAATTTATCAAACTGCTAAAGTGACAATAGTCGATGTCTTCATATTGAAACTTCTTCGGAATCATATCGCAAGATTTGTAGATGTGATTGAGCCTCGCTACTTACTTCGTCCCTCCATAAGCATTCGTGTATTTGGACGTGAATCGATATGTTTTTGATTCTGATGGCGTCTCAATCATATATCACATATATAGACGGGCCACCGATAAGAAGATAAAATATCCTCCGAATTTGAGTTCACGAGACCAACAATTCCAAAGGAGAAACTCATTTGCTAGATTCGTTGAGGCTGATGAAGCTGAGACGGAGCAATCTACGTATTGATACTGAATGACAATTTCTAAATTATTCGTTTCTTTTCTTTTTTGTCCTTTTCGTTACTTAATTTTTGAGTTTCAGCTCATATTTGCTACATTTCGTGTTATTAAAATTAGGGATAGGTTTCAATATTACGAAAGGTATGTGTTATGTTTAGGTTTAGCGAGATAAGGTTTAACGTTTAGGTTAGGAATATTGTGATAGCATTTTTTAGTATAAAATGATGGTTTTGATTGAATTTCATTAGAAATATGCTATAACATTTTAGATTTAGGATAAAAGTTCAGTTGTATTGCAATTATAAATAATTTGTGAATGGTGTTGGTTGGTTTTTTTCTCCTTTTTCCTGTTGAATCAGAAAATATGTAATAATTTTAATTGATTTGAAGTTGCTATTGTATTTTTCTTAAGAATTGTGTTTCATTGATAACGTTTAAATTTAGAGCGCCATTACGTTTTCGTATTTTGATTGTTTGGAATTTGCTTTATATTCTTTTAAAATTTATAACGATTAATATTGAATAAAGCGCTTTTGACTTTGACGTTCACATGGATTATCGAACTCCTCTCACTTTTTAAATATTTTTGTTCTTTTGATTCACAACTTAACAGCAAGGTTAAATTTTTGATATTATACCACCATGTGTGCAAGATATTTACAGAAAAAAACTCATCCGGTCGAAAATTGTATTTCGAACATGCGACAACCATTGCCTTTGCGATTTGACACTCTTATTTTTCGATTCTCATATGCGCGAATTATCAAGTAATCAATGAAAATCCAAAAAAAACTTTATTCGATTAATCATACCGATTCAGCGCTCGCTCTTTCGCTGTATCGCGAAGAACTTACTTTAGTTCTCCTGAACCTTTTTCAATTTCTCAAAATTTCATCAATTCATCAATTGTTTCTTGTTAGGTTCATCAACATGCCTTTTATTCTCCTACCCAGGTCAGTATGTTGACATGCGCCTCACAACCCCTATACTCAATTCAGCTTACCGTCTCTTAGTTATGCTGATGATAAAGTTCATGATCACTCTAAGGAGACAACGATTTGAACACCAGCAAACGATACGAAGATCAGTCAGAGCGAAAATCGCGATCACGATGAGCCTCAAGATCCGAACAGAGCTTATAGTTTATAAGCTCTGGTTCGAAAGTACGCTATTCTTTGCTTGAGATGTGTAGCACCGCGAATTTTCAACCGCAATGTACAAATGTAAATTCTCTCTCACTGTGACGTACAAAGAAAAGTTCTAGAGGATTCGACTACGATACGTCGACGCGTACGGATCGAGCAAAACTTGAAGTGTAAGATTATCGTTTAAATAAACTTCATTGTGTCCTTCGTTATCTCGGTTTTTTTGCGCCATTTAAAAAATTCTCCAAATTAATGTTCCTTCAACTTTTCCAGAAAAAATGCAAATATTGTAAATTCAATGTTAAACAAATACATATTTCAGAGGTAAAAGGTCCTCCTTCATCAGCCACCGGCAAATACGAGACCTTAAAGGCAAGGCTATTATCCGTATTCACAATTAGTGACCACGAGCGAATCAGACAATTGATGCACGGCTTAGAATTAGAGGAACAGCGTCTATCACAATTGCTAGCGCAATAGCAATCAGTGGCAGGAAACAACGTGTTCGACACCATGTTGAAATCGTTATGGCTTCAACGCCTTCCCACGCAAACACGACCGATTCTCGCAGCATGAGAGGTGACAGAGTTAAGCAAACTTGCGGTGGTGGCAGACAAAATTGCTAGAAGCTGAGCAGATGGCAATGTAGCGCAAGTGATTAATCACAATAATGCACACCTCACCACAAAATACTACGATGAATGCATTACCCCACAAAGGATGGCAGGCAGAGCTGAAGTTAATAGAATTCAGCGGTCAGATAAGAACGTGTATCCGCAATGTAGTCAGTGCCCCCACCCAACACGACAGGCGAACACCACACCAGTTACAAGAAAGCCGGACACGAAATGCAGCCTGCAGTTTTCGTGTACTACCACCGGGAAACTACTCGAATCATTAGCTTAACTGGCGACGACTAATGATCCTCGTCAGAGTCACCTAGAAATATGGGACCCAAAATCAAAAATTAAATTTTTAATCGACACGAGCGCAGATGTCTTGGTCTTCCCAGTTAACGCAATGCACAAGAAACGCAAACGCACCACAAATGGCACAACCATAGATACGTTTGGAAAGAAAACGCTAAAAGTGTCACTCGGCCTTCAGCGTCAGTACCAATGGCAGTTTCATATCGCACAACTTATATTGGGGTCCGACTTCCTAAGCCACTACGGACTACTAGTGGACATAAGAAACAAACGGCTACGCGATCCTGTTATAAAAAGTGCAGTGGCGGGTCAGATCAGCGCGATGCAAGACGAGTTTATATCGAGCATCAGAAGAAACTCGCAATACGACGATATACTCAAATATTTTCCGAGTATAACAAATCCGGCCATTAGAACCAAAGTGACTACTCACTCGGTGCATCACCACATCGAAACTAACGGACCGCCAATATCGGAACGCCCTCGAAGGCTGAACTAGGAGAAATTGAAGGTCGCCAAAGCGGAAATTCAGTTCCTACAAGACAAAGGATTGTATCGCCCATCAAGCAGCCCGTGGGTGAGCCCACTGCACCTCGTAAAAAAGAAAGACGGTACATGGAGAACGTGTGGGGACTACTGACGACTAAACGCCGCCACCGTGCGAGATAGTTACCCAATGCACCACATTCAAGACGTAACCGCCGATCTAGCCGGTAAATGCATTTTTTTCGAAAATCTATCTTCTTAAAGCATTTTATCACATCCCAGTTAATGAAGAGGACATCCCAAAAACAGCGGTAACGACACCGTTCAGCCTATTCAAATTCACCGCAATGACATTCGGCCTACGAAACGCAGTGCATTCTTTCCAGAGATTCATGGACCAAGTACTTCAAGGCCTGGACTTCTGTTTTTGTTACGTCGACGACATCCTGGTCGCTTCCGAGTCAGAAGAACAACACAAGAGGCACCTTCGCTTGGTCTTTGAACGCCTCGCCAAAAACGGTCTGAGAATTAATGTTCCAAAATGCTCGTGGGGTGTAACAGAGATCGAGTACCTAGGCCATTTGATCAATGCGCAAGGCATTTCGCCACCACCTTCTCGCGTTCAATTAATCCGAGACACTCCAAGACAATTGCAGGACTCCGTCGTTTCCTGGGATGCATCAATTATTATCGACGCTTCATCCGAAATGCTACGAGCTTACAAGCGCCGTTAAATAATTTCTTCCCATCTTCAAAGAAAAACGATAAGACACCCGTCGCGTGGACAGCAGAAGGTGAAGAAGCATTCCAGAATTGCAAAGAGAGCCTGGCCCACGCTGCGTGACTTGTTCACTTTCAGGCAAATAAACCACTCAGATTGGCCACAAACGCGTCCGGCGTAGTGGTGGGCGCGGTTCTAGAGCAACTGCAAGCAAACAAATGGCTACCACTGGCTTTCTTCCAAAGGAAATTATCCAAAGCGGAAACAAAATATAGCGTTTATGATCACGAACTGCTGGCCATATACAGCAGCATCCGTCGCCACTTCGTAGAAGGCGCACCATTTCACATCCTCTCAGACCACAAACCGCTTGGCCACGCATTCGCGCAACTCTCAGACAAGGCTTCGCCATGGCAACTCCGACATTTAAACTTTATATCGCAGTTCTTCGCAGACATACGATACATAGCCGGAACTGCTAACAACGTCGCGGATGCATTATCGCAAATCGAGGAGATTACCGTACCAACTGCAGTGGACCTGGAAGAATTGGCACTTGAACAACAGACGGATAAGGAGCTACAGGAATTACTACAAAGCAATACCTCGTCACTCATCTTACAACGTGTCAACATGGGTGATAATCTACAAGTAATAGTCAACACAACACTAGCAAGCGTTCGACCGTTTGTTCCCTCAGGATTGCGTAGAAAAGTCTTTCACATCTTTCATCATCCATCACATTCAAGTGGTCGAGCAACGTGCAGATCCATTGCGAAAAAATTCGTCTGGACAGAGATGAAAAGGGACATTCGAATATGGGCACGTAGTTGTATAGCTTGTCAGCGATCGAAAGTTGGCCACCACCAAAAAAATCCGTTGCAGGAGTTTCCGATGCTCGACGAACGGTTTCAGCACGTGCACCTAGACATTGTTGGACCATTGATCCAGTCTCAAGGATATAAATACTGCCTTACAGCAATCGACCGATTCTCAAGGTGGCCCGAGGCAATACCGCTGACCACCCAAACCACCGAGACGGCCGCGCAAGCATTTTACAACAACTGGATTGCTCGTTTTGGCGTGCCGCAAACCACAACAGATCAAGGCACTCAATTTGAGTCCTCGCTGTTCAAGGCGCTTACCCGGTTTATGGGATGCAATCGTACCGGGACGTCACCCTATCACCCCGCTTCTAACGGACTCATCGAGCGATGGCACCGCACGCTCAAAGCAGCAATCATGTGTCACAAGCGGAATCCAGCCTGGCCGCAAATACTGCTCACGGTATTGCTGGGATTACGTGGGACCTCGAAGCATCATGTGCCGAGATGCTATATGAAACTAGACTCCATTTTCCTGGAGAATTAATCGTACCACAGCAGACAACCATTAAGTCACACGAATTCCTACGTAAGCTGCGAGAGACCATGATGCAGATGCGTCCTTCAGCTACAGGGCAACGCAATACTCAAACGCTATTTATAAACAAAGATCTTAAAACTTGCTAACACGTCTTCATGAGAATCGACGCAGTTAAGAGACCTTTGACTCAGCCGTATTCAGGACCGCACAAAGTTATAAAAAGAATTAGTGACGGCTAAAATCGGAATAGTAGCTCCATTCACAGCGGCAAACGACAAGAGGCTTCCCGAATCTAACTCAGTCAGGTTTGTGTGAGACGGCACTCCTACTTGTAAATATAGTCAGCTGATCGTGACATTCCATCCATAAGTAATGTCACCTTGGAGGGAGTGGTGTAGTGCCGCAAATTTGCAACTGTGATGTACAAATGTAAATTCTCTCTCACTGCGACGTACAAAGAAAAGTTCTAGAGGATTCGACTACGATACGTCGACCCGTACGGATTGAGCAAAACTTGAAGTGTAAGATTATCGTTTAAATAAACTTCATTGTATCATTAAACTATCGCTGAGTATTATTTCATACGCTCGCCCGTACAGATGTCAGCCGGTCGCCTGAACCCACTGCGCCACGCCAAATTGAGAATCAGAGCGGTGGAATCGCTATGATAACTTGCATCTCTGTTTATACCATCCATAGATACCTGAGAGACTGGATGCAAAATGCATTGAGAGAGTTGGAACATTTCATAATGTGGTGTTCAGTTGGCAATTTATTAGCTGTTGATTGGAATTTCAGATCTCTGACGTGACGTCTCGTGCAAAGTTTCGCATCTTCATTTAAATTTATTCTCTGCGCGCTTTTTATAATTCAAACAAAATAAAAGATTCAATTTTGCTTACACTACGAGGAATACGTATTTTATTTTCGTTCCCGCAAACTCAAAAAAAAAAATTGAAGTTAAGTACTATTTCGTCACTATCCCAGATCTTTTATTAAATTAATTTGTTTATGCTGCAACAATGACATGAATCTATGCAGATGTTCAAAAGTCATTAATATCATCTATGATTTATATTGAACATGAAATGAAAGTATCAGATAACATTTCTTTGTGAATTCTATCTCTAAATCATGCATCTAACTTGCTAAAGTTTGGATGTTCGCAGGTGTTCTTGTTCTTTGCCTTGGATAATATAACTCCTCCCCCCTTGCGATCAAATTCGTTCTCAAATTTACTATTAATATTATTAATTTTAATTTTTAATGTTTTTCGTTTGAAATAAAAGTATACAAAAACAACAATGAGAATGATGACAATAATAATTCTGATCGATATGTTTCCAGCCAAATGGGTTCGCTTTACATACTTTATTTCTTTGATTTCTTTCAAATTTTCCAGATGAAAGTCCTTTAATTCATTCTATGTTGGTTGTTATACATAATTTGAAAAATTTCGATTTATTTCTGGAGTTGTTACTCGAGCTTTATATTCTGGTATTCTATTAGAAAATTTTATATTATTTAATATAATGGAAAAATTATTAAAAATGAATAAGTAATTTCCATTTAACTCTTGATCTCTTTCATGACATGTATTATGCCAATTTATTTTGGATTGAATAGCTAGAACTGTTCCTACCTCTAATTCGACAATTGTGGACCTTTCTCTTTTTATTGTTGTACATGTTTTGTTTATGAAAAAATACAACTGTCTTTGTTCGAGGTCTTTGACATTATTTTCGTTATTATAAGTATATACAGTTTTATTTATTTTTACAATATTTTCTGTTTCAAATTGAATTGCATTATTGTTTTTATTAGGAACAGGCAGAACAATGTATTTGTGGCATTTAAAATTTTATGAGGAACCTTAAAAGCAAATAGTAATTCGAAAGGATTTTTATTACTAACAACTATTGCTATTTTTAAATGTCCCAGTTTGTCTATATCCATTTCATACTCAACTATTTCTGCCGTTGTTCGCATATTCCTACTGATAAGTCCTAATCTAGCTGACATTAAATTGTCCTGTAAAATTTCTAGCTCATTTCGTATTATTTGAATATTAACGACTGTTGCTAAATATGATAGTTCTGTCCTCCATTTTTCTGTAGTTGGTTTAATGATTGTTCTATAAGTTTTGTATCAATTTGGATGGATTTTATTGCTTTATGAATTTGTTCTTCTAATCTTTTATTTATTTTGATTTGCTGATATATTCTTTGAATTAATTCATAATTATTATCATCTACTGCCTTAAAATGATCTTCAATATCTTGTCTATGGTTGGCATCCATTGTACCAAAGACCCAATTGTATACACTGCCTATGGGATCTATAAGTCCTCTACGTTTTCGTACTTTTAAGTCTAAATCTTTTCTTTTATTTTCACATATTTCTTTATATACAGGTGTATAAGCCAAGAATTCTGCGTTACAAATTTCAAAAAGTTTGTCAGGTATATTTGGTAATTTGTTTGGATTGTTTAATTTGTTATTTACAATTCTGTCGAGCATAATTTATGTCATATTATCTTTGCAAGTTTGTTTTTCTCTTGGTTTTGGTTTGTGTTCTTATGGTATCAATGTATATAGTTGATGTTCCTAGTCATCTAGCTCTTGATCTAATGTCCATTGTCTATGGTCATGTATTCCTAACATATTTGTCTGTCTTACTTCATTAATTGCTGTCAGTACATGTTCTAAACTTATTTTATGCAAAATGATATGCCTTTCTGCGACTAATTGTGTCCCCTCAGTTTTGATTTCGATGTATCCCGTTTCAGAGTTGATCTTGTCTATCACCAATGTCCCCGACGTTAGGTGTAATAGAAACATTAGATAACAATCTTTATTTGCCTCAGGATTATCTTGTTAATTTGAACCTGTAATAATTATATTCTTTTGGGTCTCTTTATATTAATTTTTGCAATTCTATTATTATAAGATTGTTTTTTAAATTTAGGTTGCAACTTATTTCTAATTGCTTTAGGATTCTATACGAAAACATTCTTTCTCTATTCATTGTATTCTTCTCTATTCTTTTCCTCTCTTATTAGCAAAGAATGCTTTGCTTTTACTTTCCTCATGTATAATTTCTTGATCAATTTTCCCAAAATGACCGCCAATAGGTCTTTCATTGATAGTGGAATGTATTTGTTTATTATAGAATTCAAATGCTTCGAAGATTTCTTCTTTTGTAGTTTGTTTAGGTATACTTTTACATCTAGTTCTCATCTTTTCTTGTAAAGTTTCCTGAAATCTTACAATTTATTTACATTACTTACATTTCCTGCTCTTATATGAGCATATGGTTCTGTGATATGCAATTCTATATTCTTGATTTAATATACTTCTTTTAGAAAAATCGACTCAAAATCTCCATCTCCAATATGATAATAAGATTGGGTCGTCCTGCAGTGGCTAAAATTGTTAATAGGCTTTCTCTCATATCTGCCATATTTTTTGATTGTATGACGGTGCTTGAGGCGAATTTCCAGAATTTATCTATACTTGTCATTATTGTTAATCCATCGATAAAAAATAAATCCATGTGAATTATTTCTCCTGGATTTGTGGGTGTCTGAGGTAATTCGAATACTGGCTTGATTGGCTTTCTGTCAACTTTCATTTCATTACAATTTATACCCTCTGCTCCAATAGTATAACCCAAGAATTGTGTTTCTTTTTTAAAGAACACACATTTCTCGGTTTGTAGTTTTAAATTTGCTTCTTTTAATTTATTCTTCTTCTTCTTAGCACTAGAGCCCTCTCGAGCCTCCGCTTCCTGCAAATAACGCCTCCAACTGTCTCGGTCCATTGGCCGCGTGTTCCAATTTCGAAATCCGAGCAGCGATGATCTGTCTTCGCCGACCAAGTCAGACCAGCGTTTCCTCGGTTTCCCCACTGATCTCCTGCCTTCAGTTCTCCCAACGAATACCTTTTTGGGTATCCATTGTTCGTCCATATCATAGTATACTCAACTAGTACCCACACCTTTCATTTACCCTGTGTTGCACACTTTTTGAATTTTCCCAGGGGCACGTCAGCTGATCCCGGGCATGACAGCTGATCCCATATTTGGCGCGCTCAAGAAACAAAGCAAAATGCAAATAAAATATCCGACGCACGTGTTCTTTTACGCATTTCAGAACATAGGAGTGCTGCCAGATCCTAATAAAAAACTAAAAGATTGCATGGAACGAATTTGTTTTTCTGCAAAGTTATTGATTTTTTGAGATATAGCAATCCTGAAATCTCTCATCGAAGCACATGTTTATATTCACGCCAATCCTCGCCTCAGCATTTACCTATCTACCTGCTACCGAAGATTTATGGCTCGCTGTTCGGCTTGTGTTCGCATTTTCCTGGAGGGTTGATGGAGTGTGGTAACTAGTTGCTATTTATGCACAGAGTGTGGCACTCCCATGCGTGACTGGACTACCCACTAAACACCTCCCCTGTCAACCTGAGAACCCAGCCTGCAACCGTTTGACACATTTCTTCGCGCCAGGTCTCGTTTTGTTACGCCGTGGGTGCCTTCAAGCTGGGGAGTCCCTTTCCTAGCGGGAGGGGAGAGGGGAAGAGGAAGTGCCAGAAGAGCAATCCTCCGGGACAGCGCCGCCGGCTGCTGTGAGTCCCTTTTATATTTTAGGACTGCCCGAGTATAATGTGCCACCTTGTTCCATTTGTCAACCGATTCGAGCATCACCACAACTATATTATCCGGGGTGAGCTCTCCCGTCTCCTTGTAGCGTTCCTTTTGCAGCCTGGCCCATTTTGCACACGAAAAAATGTGTGACAGGCATTGTCCTCCTCTCCTGGGCAAAACCGACAATCGGGAGACCGTGACTTACCGGTCTTGTGCAGGTAAGACTGAAAACACCCATGCCCACTCAAAAGCTCGATTTAGCCACGGTCTCACATCCGGGATGAGGCGTGCAGTCCACCTTCCCTTCGCGCGATTCACCCAAGACTGCTGCCAATCGTTGAGCGAGCGCTGTCTCTCCTCACGGACAACTATCTCCCTCTCATCCTCGTTTCGGCGCAGGTAAATAGCGCGGTGCTCTCTAGCAAGGAGGGCGACACGTATCACGCCTGCAATAGCTCTCACTGCCTAGCCAGCGACTGTTGGATACGAAGATGCAGTTCTCAGTGCTCCTCTTCTCTGTACCTGTGCCAAGCGTTTTCGGTATACCTCTTTGCTGAGAGCGTCGCCCCATACCTCTGCTCCGTACATTAGCACTGGCCCTACAGCACTCATCAAGAGGCGTCTTCTAGATGGGCTTGGTCCCCCTACGTTTGCCATAAGTCGACTCAGAGCCGATATTCCGGAAGAAGCCTTCTCAACCGTGGCCCTGATTTACTCAGAGAAACTCATCTTCGAGTCGATCAGTAGCCCCAGGTACTTCACCGATGGCATCGATTCGATTTGTATGTCTCCAATACTGATCATCCTTTCTCTAGGGATTCTCTTTTTTGTCAACATGACCACTTTGGTTTTTTCCAGTGCTAAACTGAGTCCGCGAGCAGTTATCCAGTCCCTCACTAGGTGCATTGGCATACCTAGCCTAAGTTGCGCTTGTTCAACGGTGCGTCCAGCGACCAGAGCCGCAACATCATCCGCATAGCCGACCAAGCGTGCCTCATCTGGCATCTCAAGTCTCAGTAGCCCGTCGTAAGACACGTTCCACAGATCTGGACCAAGGCTAGATCCCTGGACAACACCCGATGTAATTTCCATCCTTCGTCGGCCCTGTGTCGTGTCGTAGAGCTGTAACGTTATGCTTTACCTATCGGGGGTCCTGCCGGCCTCTTCCGGGGAGCCCCGCGATACTGCCAGCACCTGCACTCACCTACGCACCTGTAAAGCCTGAATGGTCTTCCTTGAAATGGAAACGCAAGAGTTATGTTCTCAGTTTTATCTTTATTCAATTCTTTGTGAATCCCTGCTTACAATAAGTTGATCGTCGGCGGGCGCTGCGATGTCGTCTGTGGCTGGAGCACCAGGACTTGCTGCCGTGTGGTGACGGGACGCGATCTCCCGACGAATCCCTCGACGTAACTCCCGTGCTTGGCGGCGAAAGAAGGCTCGCTCCGTGGGTGTGACAGCTAAACGGGCTAACCGCCTCAGCTCGTAGAGCTCCCGCCGTTGACGCTCCCGCCGGCCTCCTCGTGGACGTCTCTGTTTGGCGGTGTTATCTTTGGTGTCCAAAGGCGCCTTCAACCTGCGCAGATATTCGTCCTTGCTAATGGGACGCGGGCCGGCTCGGGGTTCCTCTTTGAGCACCTGCTCTAAACTCCGAGTGGGAGCCTGCTGCGGTCGCTTCGATTCCACCACCTGTCTGGTGCCACTGGCCGACAGGGGATAGAGCGGCACGCAGACGCTGTTTAATCCAGCTCCTGTTGACTTTGCACTGCACGCTGCTGCGTCGGCTGCCCTGCCGCGGTGTCGCTCCTGTGATGCCTGCAATTAATGAGAAGATTATCAATGGTAGCCAGCAGCGGTTACGCTATAAGGCATAGAGGAACGCGGCTAACAATGCCAACACCTCACCATTTGACTCTTCGATTCAGTTCTGCTGATGTTTTTCCGTGGATGCGCGTCGTTACGCATTCGGCTTCCAACTGCCTTTCCCACCTCGCTCAAGAAGTTTAAGTACTATTCTTTGACCTAAATTCTCTTAAAATGCGCTGAGTAGTCAAACACGTGCGCTCTCGTTCCACGAACGTTTTTCCTCCCCGCTTCGTCTCGCTTGCTCGACTGGTGAATTTGCGAAACTGGGAAATTGAGCGAAAGAGTGTTTCTTGCTTAAGCTTACGACTTCGAGAGAGTACTTTCGGGTTAAGCTTTCGGCTTTCTCACTATCTCCTGAGGTGAAATAGCGAAACTGGGGACATTGAGCGACAGAGTGTTTAAGCCAGAACTTTCGGCTTTCCCACGATCGCTCGTGGTGAAATAGCGAAAGTGGAAATACTGAGCGAAAGAGTGTTTATGTCGGAACTCTCGGTTTTCCTCTCCGCTTACCTCACTTCGAAGCACCCCGTTTGTTCATGATGTAAATATTGTTACGGGTTGAGCTTTCTCGTTCACTTAACTGCTCGCTTATTTACTTGCGCATGTGTTTCCATGGCTAATTTTCATTGGCGAAGTGCGAGTACATAGGTTTTGTTTGCTGGCTACTATTGCAGTTATGAGGTGGGAATATATCCGAGCATGTTTGTAGTAATCTAGGAGCTATGGCTCTAAAAGCAGCGCTGACACAGGTACACAGCACGAACGCAATTTAACAAGGATTGAGTCGATTCAGTCACCTTCCCCATCGCAACACTCGTTTTTTTTTCTTTCTCTCTCGCAGGAAAAATAAGTGGAAAGATTTCTTTTGTACTTAACACCCGGGAAACAAAATTCTAAAAATGTTAAAAAAATTTCTAATGTGTAGTATCTTATTACAATATCTTTTGAAGATAATTTAACGAATTGCGGTGTAACGCGGTATACAAATGCTTAGAACGAAACGATTAACCCTTTTAATTATATGAACGCTAAAATCATTGTATCAGTTAATCCTTTAAATTATATGAACGATAAAATCATTGTATCATTTAAACCCCACAAAATTTGTCAAATTTTACCCATTCCAACCATAATATTAATTAAAAATTGTTTTGTTTGTCGGTAATTAACGCGTGCCTGTCTTATTCTTTCGATTTATTTCCCTCTTCATTACGCCTAATAATTATAAACATAAATTGCTTTCAATTGATAATTTAAGGGACGACTTAAAATTTTAAAAAGAAACCGAAACGAGTGTGCATTATCACCACCGCATGTTCACCCATAGATGGCATTATTAAACGAAACTTTTGCTGTTTCGTTGCTCGATGGCTCGGCCCCGCCATGCTAGTTCGCAGTTGCACAAGATCCTCGTGAGAGGAAGGCGAGTGAATAATAAAAAATACGCGTGGTGGCCATTGTAGTGTAGTGGACATGGTTACAGTAGTGGAGGAAACCTTTTAAAACCACAACAAAATCGTGGTGGATGGTTGTTGGCAGATAGATAACTCCTACCATCCTGTTGATACACAGCGAAAAAAAACTTCACAAGACTGCTATTTATTCTACGACAGTGCCTGTAAAAAAAAAAAAAAAAAAAAAAAAAAAAAAACGATAGCAGCTGCCAATATCGCCATGAGCCATCAGCATTAGGTCACCACGTGATGTGCAACAGGTGGTTGGAAGGCCGATGTGAAGATTTTCATTGGAAGGAGCGGCACATGTTGATTGGGAAACGGCGGGACCATACTTCCTGTTTCTGGGAAAACACACCGTTTGGATGCAAAAAGGCGCATTGTGTATTCAAACATAGTTCAACGAAGAGTGATAGATCCACTGAAAAGTTAGATCCAGAAGAATTAGTCAAATCACTCAATCCATATAGTGACCAACGGATTGCATATAAAGGAGCTGATAACTTATCTAGAGAGACTAACAATTCGTGGAATGAAACAATCAAAAGTTTAAACGCTGAGGAAGTCGATAAACTTGTGAATAAAATTGAGACTCAAGACGCCACTGAAAACGAAATATTAAACATTAAAAGCAGTAGAAGAAGTAGCAACGAGCATTACCACGTTCGAAGACCATACGGTTGTGATATTCAAGGAAGTCTATATGTATTTACACTTTGATAGCTGAATTTTTATACGATTTTATACACCCTTAGGATCTATTTTATGTCTTAATACTCGTGTGTTAATATTTGATGTATGAACGCGATTCTTCACTACCAAAAATTCCAGGACTTGCTTACCTCCACATCGTCAACGAGCGCTCGTCGTCGAGGGAAAGGTACTGTAAGTAACTTCTTAACATTTTTTTAATTAAATATTTATTGAATTTTAAAAAAAAATATTTATTGAATTTTTAATTAAATATTTATTGAATTTTTAAAAAGAAAAAAAAAAAAAAAGAGAAAATATCAGATATATATAAATTAATATTTACTACACATAGAAAATTATATGACATATATATACAAATTTAATTTATTAAACGATCAAGATGAAAAATGTAATAGGACGACAATCGTCATCCCAATGCATCCGTCTATTTAGATGAAAAAAAAAAAAAGAAGAGTTGTATAAAATCGCTTTTTTTAATTTCGTATAAATCTATGTAAAAATTTTTTGAAACATAATGTATGTAGGGTGAAAGTGTGGCATCTACAAGAGCTAACCACAATAATTATAATACTACAGGAAATCGGAGTAAAATGAATTTTCTTCTAATGTTAATCTTCTTTTAATATCAATTTCCCTCTTTCAATGATTAAATGCTTTTCAATATGGTGTTGTAAATTGCTGTGCTGATTGCCATAGAAAAATCATATTGTGGAGATATATCAATTTCATTTCATTAACGTTGTTCGAATAAAAACAAAAAATGATGGATTAAACGGAAAATCGGTCTTCCCTTCCGGTCTTTTCCAATCGGGTATAGGACCCGGTACGGTGGCAGGCTTCCACCCCAAAATATGAGCCAGCCGCCGGGTACAGATTAATTCCTTCTTTTGTTTCAGGTGACTTTATGGGTTGAGTGGCCCAAGCAAAGTGCCTTTTTATGGCATAGAGTTATGCAATTCAATTGTATAATTCTATGACATAAATTGGTCACCGGGGTACTCCCCTTCTGATGGGAAAGTTCATATAATTCAAGTTATATGAGTTTTCCACTCAGAAGAGGAATACCTGGCCACTTCAACAGTTTAACATTGGATTTATTCCGGTTGGGTGGGCATGAAGGGGCTCCACCACCACCCGGTTGCCCCTCTTTCATTTGTGGGCCCTGAATGTATTTGGGTAAAGACGAGGTCACCCCCAAATTAGTCTTTCTTGTCAGGTTGTACTTGTTCTCGCAACAAGTCGTAATTCCTTCGTGGAGGTTATCTACAGATTTGCGACTTCGGTCGTCCTCTTGATCTCTGCAAGCAATTCGTGAATGCGAAATGTTTTGTAGTGAGTCCTCGTGCCGGGGAAACGAACCCGCCCCACGACACCGCAATGCTAGCCTGCCAGCGCATTCACGCGTCTCCGGACGAGGGCATTCTCGGCAGGAATCAACACCTTCCTCTGCCGAGGCAGCAGAACATCGCTGCGGTCCTTTACGGACATTAAGGAAACCATTATTCACTACATGTTTTATGTGTTCGCTCGCAACTAATTACTAATTGCAGTAGTTTACCAATGCAACATTCCTCCGGCATTCAAAGATAGGATTTAGTGTACTTGGAGAGTACAATAAATCGTCGCTCTACTCCGGTGATCTGGATTACTTAATGTACCCCAAAGAATTACGCTCACTCTTGGTTTTTTCGCAGTTTTTGAAGTTGGTTGATTCTCGCTACCTTCCCTTTTGTGCAAATCATTCGCACTTATATTTCATGCTGTTACCGCCATCGCTGTTATCCACTGTATTTCTCGCAACGTACCTTTAACCGTTGTTCTGCTGCTTGTTTGAACTTTCACTAGATGGTATCGTAGTTCTATCGTTTAATTTCGTATCCTCATTGGTAGGCGTTTTAACTTCTAATTGTCGTTAACTTAAGTTTGATTCTGTACAATTTTACATTCCGTTTGATTCGATCGTTGATTTGATGTACTCATATTTTAATACTGGGTTTGGTACCGTGAGTTAAGGTTAATCAACATCTATTACATGTCAGTGTTTATCTATAATTTATTACAATTAAAAATTACGAAGTTGAGGTTCGATTTTATACATCTTTTATATTTTGTTTGGTACCTTCAGTTAATGTTAATTGACATGCATTACATATTCATGTTGCTTTCATAAGCCAGTACAATTATAAGTAATAAGTTGAAATTTGATTTTATACATCTTTTATATTTTGTTTGGTACCTTGAGTTAATGTTAATTGATATGCATTACATATTCATGTTGCTTTCATAAGCCAGTACAATTATAATTAATAAGTTGAAATTTGATTTTATACATCTTTTATATTTTGTTTGGTACCTTGAGTTAATGTTAATTGATATGCATTACATATTCATGTTGCTTTCATAAGCCAGTACAATTATAATTAATAAGTTGAAATTTGATTTTATACATGGTTCTGTTTGATTTAATCATAGGTTACTGTAATGATGCTTAAGTATTACTTTAGATACAATGAGCTAAGATCCTGTTTGGTTTAATGATTTGTTTGCTTCAAACACTAAGATGTTACTATTTCATTTGGTTCTATGCAATAATGGAATAGTGCTAAATTGGTTTCTGTCGTAAATTACAGGATTATAAATTATTTCGTTTTACTATAATATTGTAAACCATACTGAACATATTTTCCGACCCTAAATTGTTTTTTCTTGACAATAAACTATTATTTTACAATTGAAAAATAGCGGACTACAATTTCTTCCTTTAATTGGCTTTAATAATATGGTTACAACTTCTTTTAAGATTCATATTCAATGCCGATCTTTTTTATATTTAGAAGTTAATGGTTTTCTCTTATTTTTAACATTACTTATCGTCTTGGAATTTTCATTCTACTCGTATATTTTTTGGCTTTTGATTTCCTCAATTCTTTCAAATAGTATTAAAGTTCTCTTGCGTATATTCAAATATTTTAATTACTAATTAATTCGATGTTGCTTTCGGTTATTGGTTATTATTCGTATTAGAGTATTACTATTTGTTTAGTACAGGTTTTAGTAAATTATAACAGTTAGCGTTAGTGAGGATTTAACTAGGGGTGCGATGGCATTTTTTTTTCATTTTGTTTTTCCGTGCAATTTTCCCCTATACATCTATTTTCCCTTTTAATTTCTATTCAACTAACGTACCTATATTACTAATGTTATTATTATTCCCTTCGTTTACCTTTCGCTTTTCATATTTTGACTACATTACCTAGTTTTCCATCTTTAATATGCCATTGGATTAGTGGGAGTTTCTTTAAGTATGTAGGCGGGAGTTTCTGTTAGTATCTTAATGGGGTGGGATGTGTGAATATGTACATGGGTATAGTAAGTCGCTTGTACGGCATCCCATTTGCCCATACTCGTACGGGTGATAATATCGTTCCCTCCAATCGCTTCTTTAGATTCACCCGAACGAGAACTTTGTATTACGGCGCCGGCGAAGATCACTTCGTCCAGGCTTCGTACAAGTTTCTCTTCACCTATTCCCCATGGTTTAATAGCAGGCATCATTCGAGCCGACCGTTTGCATGCTCGTTTTATCAAGTGATAACGTTCTGCGCTCTACAATGCATACTTGCATACATTCTCTTTACCTATTCCCCATGGTGTATTAGCAGGCATCATTCGAGCCGACCGTTTGCATGCTCGTTTTAAGCATGTTATCTAGTGATAACGTTCTGCGCTCTTCGATGTATACCTGTGACTCGAAACGCCACTGAGAAAACTTAATATTACGGCACCGACGAAGATTACTTCGTACAGGCTTCGTATAAGGTGGATCGAGCTGGGGAGTTGTGTCGCATGCATTGTCTTTACCTATCCCACATGTTTTACTATCTGCTATCACACGAACTGACTGTGTGCATGCTCGTTTAAGCTTGTTATCAGATGATAACATTCCGCGCTCTTCGATGCATTCTTGCAACTTGTAACGAGTGATTCGGTGCAAGATATCATTCATACGTTATCTATAGGAAGCTTGCTAATATATGGGTATTAAGTAAATCGTTATCAATCGTATCGTTCCTAGGGACTTAGCTTATTAGTAAATGGTTGGATTATGCTCATAGTGTGCGAGGTGTTAAAAAAAAATAACAGATCATGGGTGCTGCTCGTTAGTAGTGGTTTGGTTAGTATTAAATTAGTTGAAATTAGAGCATTCGTTGTACAAGATTAGTTCTTCTTAATATGCTAGTGCTATTACCATTCATTATTACTACTTTTTTTATATTGTTCTATATATATATACTTTTTCCCAATTTTATACTGTTGCTATAATTAGACTAGCTGAAAGGAACGGGTGGAAAAATGCGCGGGAATTTGGGATTGAGTACTACTTGGGGGATTGGCTGCTTGTGTGTTTGAGCTAGGCGTGGTTGTTAGCTGCTCCCTATGGATGACACCATTCCGGGACTTATCTGTTGCTAGTGATGTCGGTGGAACCCGCTGGCTCGTCTCCGCAGTATGGATCTGCAAGGCAATACCCGGGTTCGACACCTCTGTAGAGCCTCGATTGCTTGATTTCGTCCGACAACGCCCCTTAATGAGCCTGATCAAAAGGTATACCCCTATAATTAATATCGAGACTGCCGCTAAACTGGTCGAAGCCGTGGACAGGTGTACGTGCCTTCTGGCCGTCTCATTAAATTTGATCCGATCGAGGTGCGAATAAATTTCATTGAGGCCGTGGGTGCTGGCTGCGACATGTATGCCTCCGTTCTTAGCCGTTACTAGCTTCATTCGTGGCATGCTGTGGTTGCCCAACAAATCAGCAACGTCAAGCTCCAAAATCCTGGGGTCCACTTCGGGGAAATACTGCGGTTGAATTATATCGAACCGGTGAGTACTTTCCGCTTCGTAATGTATGGTCATCTCGTTAATATGAATTGTGCAGGGGAGATGGAGGGCTAGAATTCCTAGACCAATCAGCTTGTGTGTTGTGACGCTAGTATCGCAGTGGATATGGATGGGCGTTTCATTCTGTAGAAAATATATCCAACTGTTAGGTTTGCTCAGCTTGATCAAGGAGTCGGTTATTGATGTACTAACTCGCAGGGGAAGCACCGTCTTCAGGTTGAGTGGGTTGTACAGAGTGATATGATTTCATTTGTCGACGGTGGCGACTGAACAATCGGCGCAGTTAACGGTGCCACGTAAAGGTCACCCGGTACCGGATGTTTTATTTTCTTGTGACTTGCATTGTCCGTAAGGAGCAGAAATTGCTGAGTGGTAATGTCCGCTGCTATGAACGAGTATTCCACAGAAGGTATTAGAAACAGTGTTCCGTTGGTTCTGATTGGAAAAAGATGTATCTGATATAACCTCATAAGGGGCAATTGGAAAATAGGCAGGGTGATTAGTACCACTAGTTTGGTTTTCCTCCTGAAATGCTGCAACTCCGCCGCTTGTGTCAAGATTTGCTCGCAGAATTCAGGACTCTACTAGGCTATGGACGTGCCTTAACTGCTCCGCACATCCCAAGCCCTTACCAGCACAAAGCATTTTAACGAGGTGTTCAGCACGTTCCGCTACTCCTATTTGCTCTTGGATTTCCCCTAGATTTAACTCCATCACGACGCTCCAGGTACTGTGGTAGCTCAACAGACTGCCAACATCTTCAAACAGTATCCCCATGTTCGCTATGCTCTCCAGTGAATATGGTTCCTGATCCTCGTTCGCGGCTGCCAAAACACCAACGCAGAGCAGGCTTAAAATGACGATGCCAAAAGCCATTACTAGAAATACGAAAGAGAAAAAGGGAGAAAGGGATTAGAACAATTTATTCATAATATGGTTTAAGTCGATTGTTATGAACATTGACCAGTTTTTTCCTTATCGCAATCGTGGTGTTGACGGGGGAAGTAACGGCTTTGACCTCATATGGCCCAACCCATACTTGCACGAGCTTGTGCTTACGGTTCTCGTTTTTGAGCAAAACTTTATCCCCTATATGGAAAGTAACTGGCCTGACGTTGTTATCATAATGGGCCTTAGACTTTAATTTACTCTGCATTATATTCTTACGTGCCAAAGTATACATCTTCTGTAATTTGTGCTTTAATAACAGATAATAGTTCTCATGGTCATAGAGAGGGGCTGACTCCTTCTTTAAGTTCGACGGAACGTCTGCCGTGAACCCATAGAGACAGTCCATTGGAGTAAGTTTCGTGCTATCATGTTGACTGTTATTGTACACAAACGCGGCCGTACGCAAAAATTGATCCCAAACCTGCGGGTTGTCATCCACCATGGATCTCAAATATTCCACAAGGGGTCTATGGGCTCGTTCCAATGCTCCATTGGATTGTGGATGATAGGCGGTAGTTTGCATTTTCCTTATATTCAATAGCTTGCATGTTTGCTTGAATAATTTCCCTACAAAGTTAGCCCCCTGATCGGTAACTAGCTGCTTGGGTATTCTATACCTAGCTATAATTTCGTCAAAGAATACTTTGGCTACTGTCTCCGCCTCAGCGTTTGGTAAAGCGTACCAATCCACAAATTTTGTTAAATTGTCCTAAAAGGTCAAAATGTATTTATTTCCCGAAGTTGTCTCAATGAGAGGCCCCACGATGTCCAAATATACTTTATCAAACGGCCTCTCCGCTATGTCCGTGACAACCATTGGCATGCGGTGCTGGGGAGAAGTCTTCATAACCTGACATTTCTTACACTTCTTCACATATTTCTTAATGTCCGATAGCATATTCCTCCATTTATACTTCCTACGAATCTTCCTATACGTTTTCGCAACCCCTTGATGTCCCCCAAAAGGGGAGTCGTGAAACTCCAACAAGGCTGCCCCCACCTCTTCCGGGGTATTAAGAGGATCTCAGGTTGTACCTCAGTCTGGAAAGATTTAACCTTAATTGCCACCTCTCCATCAGCTGCACAGTCTCCACTATCCCCGTGGAGACCTCCCAGTCCTGGATCTACACAGAGCCCCTCGGAAGAGAAGTCGGGTAAATTCCGTTGCTCCGGCTCGATATGCAAAGAACCGGTATTATTTGCTTCATTGGTACCGGCGGTAGCGCCATCCCTGCTTGTCTGTTGGACTCGTTGTGTCAGCTCCGCTGACCCACCTTCCAGAGCTCGCCCAAGCAGTTCCCGCTGTTTTTGCGCTCGAGTTAAGGCACCGCACTGATACCTATTACCCACTTCATTTACCAAGTCCTGGGGGATCCTACTCAACGCGTCGGCATTGGTATTATACTTCCCCGGCTTGTACTCAATGCGGTAATCAAATTCCGACAACTTATGGTGGAACCTTACCAACCGGGTGGTAGGATCTTTCACGTTAAACACCCCCTTCAAGGGTTTATGATCCGTATAAATGGTAAAACGCCTGCCCTGCAAGTAACATCTGAAATTCTTCACTGCCCAAACCACCGCAAGCAATTCCCCCTCGATAGTGGAATAATTACGCTCCGCCTTGTTCAGCGTTCGACTTGCATAGGCTATAGGATGGTCCTTGCCAATTTCTCCTTGAGATAGGACGGCTCCCAGTACCTCGTTGCTTGCATCAGTGGTAAGATTAAACGGCTGGGAGAAATCAGGATACGCCAGCAACGGGGGTTCCACCAACGAATTTTTCAACAGCTGAAATGCTTCCATACACTTATCTGTCCATGTAAAACGAACGTCTTTACGGAGCAAATTTGTAAGGGGTTTAGCTATCTTGGAGAAATTCGGGATAAACTTCCAGTAATAATTAACTAGCCCTAGAAAGGACTGTAGCCTACGGACCGTTGTGGGGACTGGGAAATCACGTACGCAGCTAGTCTTACTCGGATCCGGCCGCGCACCTGTTTGAGAACAAATATGCCCCAAATATACCACTTCAGGCCGTAAGAACTGGCACTTTTCCGGTTGCAGCTTTAAGTTGTTTATCCTCAGTCTGATAAAGAAGTTTTTCCCATAAACCACTATGTCATCGAGGTACACAAAACAATCAAAACCCTGTAAACCCGTTAGTATGTAGTTCATAAGCCTCTGAAAAGTGGCTGGTGCCCCTTTCAAACCAAAAGGCATCCGCTTAAATTCATAGTGTCCATAACTAGTGCTAAATGCTGTTTTCGGCCGATCCTTTGGGTGCACCAAGACTTGATGATAACCGCTGGCCAAATCCAACGTACTGAAATACCGTGAATGCCCCAACTGGTCTAAAATATCCTCTATACGGGGTAATGGAAAAGCGTCTCCTATAGTTTTCTCATTCAGTCTCCTGAAGTCAACGACTACCCTCCATTTCTTGGCTCCGTTGGCTCCAGCCTTCTTGGGCACAACCAAGAGGGGGGAGTTCCAGGGGCTCTTGCTCGGCTGGACAATATCGCTGTCCAACATCCCCTTGAGCTGCTCATTAATAATGTCCTTCTGGGGCTGACTCAATTGGTACATTTTCTGATTTATGGGTGGTTGGTCCGTCAACAATGGAATCTCATGTGTTATAGCCTCCGTATAGCTCAACTTATCCCCCGGTAGGAAAAAGATGTCACTAAACTCCTGACATAACTCAGTAATAGCAGTCCTCTCTTCGGAGTTGATATGTTCATAAAGTGAGAGCTCCTGTCTCAACAATGCATTACGGTTAGCATCAGCCGAGGTAAGCTGATGCGCTGGTTTAGTACATTTGTTCCCTAACCGAACATTAGCTAACTTCTGAGTTCCTCCCCCAGCTGATACTAAACCACCTATCTGTTTTACGAGGGGACCCTTGTAAGACGCTTGACAGGCTTCCACCCCCTTATTCGTATCCTCTAGAATATCAATCAAATACTCATCCAACTTCTTAAGCTCCAAGACAATCTCTTTAAGTGCAACTGGCGCCTCACTCGAGTTCATTAACCCTATTACAGGGCGGACCGGATCTAGAAGAGCATTGGCTAGGAACACGCCATCCGCTATTGAACTTGCGGTACAAAGCATTTCCTGATCCAACCGAACCGGTACCTCCACTAGATGTTGTGTCCGTGGCAACAATGTGATAACCCCCTCGAAACTGACTCGATAGGTTCCATCGGAACCACCCTGGCTGCTAGTGTGCCCCTTGACAGAACTACAATTCACATCCTCAGCCCGGTCTGATGAGCACGCCGCGCTTTTCGCTACCCTCTTGGACAACGCGTATGCGCTATTCGGCGCCTCAACCGAAGACTGATGCAAATCTACTGTTCCCCCTTGGCACTCAAGAGGAACCCTGAATTCACTGCCATTTGCTTCCGTGCGAGGAAACACTAGTGACTGAACAGGACCTTCTATATTACAATTTTTTGCCAAAAAGTCATTTCCAAGAAGACCATCATTGAACGCCCCCTGAATTGCGTCTACCACATGAAAAGTACAAGGAAGCTTGGTGGGAAGCTCGAAATTGCCTTGCGTAGAACCAAGGGTTTCTCCTTCCCCAAAAGGGCTTGACAAAGTGAGCTTACGACTAACATCTATTGGACAAGTATCACGTATTGCCGATTTGCTAATTATGCTAACCTCTGCACCTGTATCTATAGTAAATTTAGTTTTCCCCTGTTTCCCAATATCTAAAGGCAATGTTGCGGTCATGAGGTTTGATTCCCTGTAACTGTTATCTACTGCGTCAGACCCGCCGGCCACTTCCTGTGACTCCCTAGATTCAACCTTCCTACTACACGTTCCGCTACTCCTATTTGCTCTTGGATTTCCCCTAGATTTAACTCCATCACGACGCTCCAGGTACTGTGGTAGCTCAACAGACTGCCAACATCTTCAAACAGTATCCCCATGTTCGCTATGCTCTCCAGTGAATATGGTTCCTGATCCTCGTTCGCGGCTGCCAAAACACCAACGCAGAGCAGGCTTAAAATGACGATGCCAACAGCCATTACTAGAAATACGAAAGAGAAAAAGGGAGAAAGGGATTAGAACAATTTATTCATAATATGGTTTAAGTCGATTGTTATGAACATTGACCAGTTTTTTCCTTATCGCAATCGTGGTGTTGACGGGGGAAGTAACGGCTTTGACCTCATATGGCCCAACCCATACTTGCACGAGCTTGTGCTTACGGTTCTCGTTTTTGAGCAAAACTTTATCCCCTATATGGAAAGTAACTGGCCTGACGTTGTTATCATAATGGGCCTTAGACTTTAATTTACTCTGCATTATATTCTTACGTGCCAAAGTATACATCTTCTGTAATTTGTGCTTTAATAACAGATAATAGTTCTCATGGTCATAGAGAGGGGCTGACTCCTTCTTTAAGTTCGACGGAACGTCTGCCGTGAACCCATAGAGACAGTCCATTGGAGTAAGTTTCGTGCTATCATGTTGACTGTTATTGTACACAAACGCGGCCGTACGCAAAAATTGATCCCAAACCTGCGGGTTGTCATCCACCATGGATCTCAAATATTCCACAAGGGGTCTATGGGCTCGTTCCAATGCTCCATTGGATTGTGGATGATAGGCGGTAGTTTGCATTTTCCTTATATTCAATAGCCTGCATGTTTGCTTGAATAATTTCCCTACAAAGTTAGCCCCCTGATCGGTAACTAGCTGCTTGGGTATTCTATACCTAGCTATAATTTCGTCAAAGAATACTTTGGCTACTGTCTCCGCCTCAGCGTTTGGTAAAGCGTACCAATCCACAAATTTTGTTAAATTGTCCTAAAAGGTCAAAATGTATTTATTTCCCGAAGTTGTCTCAATGAGAGGCCCCACGATGTCCAAATATACTTTATCAAACGGCCTCTCCGCTATGTCCGTGACAACCATTGGCATGCGGTGCTGGGGAGGTCTTCATAACCTGACATTTCTTACACTTCTTCACATATTTCTTAATGTCCGATAGCATATTCCTCCATTTATACTTCCTACGAATCTTCCTATACGTTTTCGCAACCCCTTGATGTCCCCCAAAAGGGGAGTCGTGAAACTCCAACAAGGCTGCCCCCACCTCTTCCGGGGTATTAAGAGGATCTCAGGTTGTACCTCAGTCTGGAAAGATTTAACCTTAATTGCCACCTCTCCATCAGCTGCACAGTCTCCACTATCCCCGTGGAGACCTCCCAGTCCTGGATCTACACAGAGCCCCTCGGAAGAGAAGTCGGGTAAATTCCGTTGCTCCGGCTCGATATGCAAAGAACCGGTATTATTTGCTTCATTGGTACCGGCGGTAGCGCCATCCCTGCTTGTCTGTTGGACTCGTTGTGTCAGCTCCGCTGACCCACCTTCCAGAGCTCGCCCAAGCAGTTCCCGCTGTTTTTGCGCTCGAGTTAAGGCACCGCACTGATACCTATTACCCACTTCATTTACCAAGTCCTGGGGGATCCTACTCAACGCGTCGGCATTGGTATTATACTTCCCCGGCTTGTACTCAATGCGGTAATCAAATTCCGACAACTTATGGTGGAACCTTACCAACCGGGTGGTAGGATCTTTCACGTTAAACACCCCCTTCAAGGGTTTATGATCCGTATAAATGGTAAAACGCCTGCCCTGCAAGTAACATCTGAAATTCTTCACTGCCCAAACCACCGCAAGCAATTCCCCCTCGATAGTGGAATAATTACGCTCCGCCTTGTTCAGCGTTCGACTTGCATAGGCTATAGGATGGTCCTTGCCAATTTCTCCTTGAGATAGGACGGCTCCCAGTACCTCGTTGCTTGCATCAGTGGTAAGATTAAACGGCTGGGAGAAATCAGGATACGCCAGCAACGGGGGTTCCACCAACGAATTTTTCAACAGCTGAAATGCTTCCATACACTTATCTGTCCATGTAAAACGAACGTCTTTACGGAGCAAATTTGTAAGGGGTTTAGCTATCTTGGAGAAATTCGGGATAAACTTCCAGTAATAATTAACTAGCCCTAGAAAGGACTGTAGCCTACGGACCGTTGTGGGGACTGGGAAATCACGTACGCAGCTAGTCTTACTCGGATCCGGCCGCGCACCTGTTTGAGAACAAATATGCCCCAAATATACCACTTCAGGCCGTAAGAACTGGCACTTTTCCGGTTGCAGCTTTAAGTTGTTTATCCTCAGTCTGATAAAGATTTTTCGTAGCTTATCAATATGATCCCTCAAGTTTTTCCCATAAACCACTATGTCATCGAGGTACACAAAACAATCAAAACCCTGTAAACCCGTTAGTATGTAGTTCATAAGCCTCTGAAAAGTGGCTGGTGCCCCTTTCAAACCAAAAGGCATCCGCTTAAATTCATAGTGTCCATAACTAGTGCTAAATGCTGTTTTCGGCCGATCCTTTGGGTGCACCAAGACTTGATGATAACCGCTGGCCAAATCCAACGTACTGAAATACCGTGAATGCCCCAACTGGTCTAAAATATCCTCTATACGGGGTAATGGAAAAGCGTCTCCTATAGTTTTCTCATTCAGTCTCCTGAAGTCAACGACTACCCTCCATTTCTTGGCTCCGTTGGCTCCAGCCTTCTTGGGCACAACCAAGAGGGGGGAGTTCCAGGGGCTCTTGCTCGGCTGGACAATATCGCTGTCCAACATCCCCTTGAGCTGCTCATTAATAATGTCCTTCTGGGGCTGACTCAATTGGTACATTTTCTGATTTATGGGTGGTTGGTCCGTCAACAATGGAATCTCATGTGTTATAGCCTCCGTATAGCTCAACTTATCCCCCGGTAGGAAAAAGATGTCACTAAACTCCTGACATAACTCAGTAATAGCAGTCCTCTCTTCGGAGTTGATATGTTCATAAAGTGAGAGCTCCTGTCTCAACAATGCATTACGGTTAGCATCAGCCGAGGTAAGCTGATGCGCTGGTTTAGTACATTTGTTCCCTAACCGAACATTAGCTAACTTCTGAGTTCCTCCCCCAGCTGATACTAAACCACCTATCTGTTTTACGAGGGGACCCTTGTAAGACGCTTGACAGGCTTCCACCCCCTTATTCGTATCCTCTAGAATATCAATCAAATACTCATCCAACTTCTTAAGCTCCAAGACAATCTCTTTAAGTGCAACTGGCGCCTCACTCGAGTTCATTAACCCTATTACAGGGCGGACCGGATCTAGAAGAGCATTGGCCAGGAACACGCCATCCGCTATTGAACTTGCGGTACAAAGCATTTCCTGATCCAACCGAACCGGTACCTCCACTAGATGTTGTGTCCGTGGCAACAATGTGATAACCCCCTCGAAACTGACTCGATAGGTTCCATCGGAACCACCCTGGCTGCTAGTGTGCCCCTTGACAGAACTACAATTCACATCCTCAGCCCGGTCTGATAAGCACGCCGCGCTTTTCGCTACCCTCTTGGACAACGCGTATGCGCTATTCGGCGCCTCAACCGAAGACTGATGCAAATCTACTGTTCCCCCTTGGCACTCAAGAGGAACCCTGAATTCACTGCCATTTGCTTCCGTGCGAGGAAACACTAGTGACTGAACAGGACCTTCTATATTACAATTTTTTGCCAAAAAGTCATTTCCAAGAAGACCATCATTGAACGCCCCCTGAATTGCGTCTACCACATGAAAAGTACAAGGAAGCTTGGTGGGAAGCTCGAAATTGCCTTGCGTAGAACCAAGGGTTTCTCCTTCCCCAAAAGGGCTTGACAAAGTGAGCTTACGACTAACATCTATTGGACAAGTATCACGTATTGCCGATTTGCTAATTATGCTAACCTCTGCACCTGTATCTATAGTAAATTTAGTTTTCCCCTGTTTCCCAATATCTAAAGGCAATGTTGCGGTCATGAGGTTTGATTCCCTGTAACTGTTATCTACTGCGTCAGACCCGCCGGCCACTTCCTGTGACTCCCTAGATTCAACCTTCCTACTGAGATATTGGCTTCCTGGTTGCACCGTCTTTATTGTAGCCGAGCCGGGGATTTTCGACTCGACTGTGTCTCGTTTCCCTGCTGCTTGGCTTCCCATCTTTTCTTTTGGAAACATGTACCCACGCCATGACCCCTTCGGCCACAAAAATCACATTTCACCTGAACACTAAAAACCCTTGGACCCTCATTAACAACTGGTGTTGCTGTAGCTGGCCTTGCCTTACAATCCCTCTGATCGTGGCCATACTCCTTACATTCTGGACAATAAGGAGTATTTTTGCGACTATAGCAGTCCGCATAAGTGTGGCCTCGCTTATGACAAAAGTTACACGTGATTTTCAGACTCTTTGCAAATTTAGATGGCTTCGAGCCTGAACCTGGATCGAGCGCCATTGCTACCTGTGGCTGGAAAGAAACAGCACACGGATTAGGTGTGTAACTAGCTTGTTGAGGCGTAAATGCATGTTGACCAGGCAACCAAGTACCGAAAGTGGGTTGTACCTGTGATATTTGTGGGTATAACTGCATTGGATTACCCTGAAGGAGGAAAGCCCCCTGCTGCAATTTTTCCATATTTAATCCTTTTGTAACTAAATCCTCGAAGGTAGACGTTTCCTGCTTCAACAAATACTGACAAAGATGGGGATTGTTAACACCACCCCTAAAGGCATTCTTAGCGAAATCCTCCAGCTGTGCGTTTGCAATTTTACTTACCTCTGAGCCATACTTAACCACAGCAGCCTCCTGGCATCGCTTAAGCATTTGCCTCAGACGTGATGTATAGGACAATACTGATTCCGTGGGGCTTTGTTTGGCTGAGATGAGTCCACTCACCAATTCCTGGTAGGTTTCCCTTGGCAAGTAGACGTGGTTTAAGAGCTCCTCAGCCGCCTCTAGAGTTGAAGGGAACTTTGATGATATCAGCTGGTAAGCTTCCCCTCGAAGACGAGTCGGAAAGATCTGCATGAAAGCTACCTGCTCCTGGCTATTCAAACATTTCCAAACTTGCCTGCTACACCCAATAAAGGTCTGCAGGTCTAAAACTATTGACGGGCTTGGGGCTCCCGAAAACAAAGGGATCATTTGCCCCATTAACTTAGCTACCTTAGCGTAATCGGCCATATTGCCTGCAAAATTCTTAACCTCTACCCCCTTACCAGTCATACAAACAGGACTAGAATGATTGGCTTGATCAATTGAAGCGTCTGTGGATGGGCCTGCCTCAAACGATAAATTCCAATCATGAGACGTAATCAGCGTCTTTAGCGATTGCGATAGATCGAAAGAACTGGTCTGGTTTAGCGAGACTCCGCCGAAGTGTTTGATCTCTTCTTTAAATTGCTTCGTTTGTTCGCGGAACTGACTAATTCGCTCTAAACGATGCACATGCAAATTATCAACCGTATTCGTTAATTCGATAATTGTATCCAATTCAACGGGCTCGGTTTCTCGCTTCACCTGTTGATTTGAGGTAGAACAAGAAGACTCAGACTTACTTTTTGGAGTCGAAAGTGCTCTGCCGCTTCGTATCACGAATCCGTCGCTTTCTTCTGGAGTTGTCCGCTGAATTCCTCCTACTGCCTTATTCCTATCACTCATTCGCGCGATTTAACAATTAATAATGACCGTGTCTTCGGGTTAACGTACAAGTCGCTAACGACACACCTCCTTCTGTGGTTGGTAAGGACTACAGTTTCTATAACGCCAACTGGGGGGTACTTGCTACCATTCCAAGGATATGAAGCCCAAGCAATCAGGATGCGTGGATGAGTGCGTTTATATCGAGAGTGTAAGTGTAAGATTCCAGTTTCGAACGTTTCACCAATTTAGTCTGTACCAAATTGGTCACTCTACAGCGAGTCGCCGTACTAGAGCTGTTCGGTAACTAAAACCGGCTGCGCCAATGTAACGTTATGCTTTACCTATCGGGGGTCCTGCCGGCCTCTTTCGGGGAGCCCCGCGATACTGCCAGCACCTGCACTCACCTACGCACCTGTAAAGCCTGAATGGCCTTCCTTGAAATGGAAACGCAAGAGTTATGTTCTCAGTTTTATCTTTATTCAATTCTTTGTGAATCCCTGCTTACAATAAGTTGATCGTCGGCGGGCGCTGCGATGTCGTCTGTGGCTGGAGCACCAGGACTTGCTGCCGTGCGGTGACGGGACGCGATCTCCCGACGAATCCCTCGACGTAACTCCCGTGCTTGGCGGCGAAACAAGGCTCGCTCCGTGGGTGTGACAGCTAAACGGGCTAACCGCCTCAGCTCGTAGAGCTCGTGCCGTTGACGCTCCCGCCGGCCTCCTCATAGACGTCTCTGTTTGGCGGTGTTATCCCTGTTGTCCAAAGGCGCCTTCAACCTGCGCAGATATTCGTCCTTGCTAATGGGACGCGGGCCGGCTCGGGGTTCCTCTTTGAGCACCTGCTCTAAACTCCGAGTGGGAGCCTGCTGCGGTCGCTTCGATTCCGCCACCTGTCTGGTGCCACTGGCCGACAGGGGATAGAGCGGCACGCAGACGCTGTTTAATCCAGCTCCTGTTGACTTTGCACTGCACGCTGCTGCGTCGGCTGCCCTGCCGCGGTGTCGCTCCTGTGATGCCTGCAATTAATGAGAAGATTATCAATGGTAGCCAGCAGCGGTTACGCTATAAGGCATAGAGGAACGCGGCTAACAATGCCAACACCTCACCATTTGACTCTTCGATTCAGTTCTGCTGATGTTTTTCCGTGGATGCGCGTCGTTGCGCATTCGGCTTCCAACTGCCTTTCCCACCTCGCTCAAGAAGTTTAAGTACTATTCTTTGACCTAAATTCTCTTAAAATGCGCTGAGTAGTCAAACACGTGCGCTCTCGTTCCACGAACGTTTTTCCTCCCCGCTTCGTCTCGCTTGCTCGACTGGTGAATTTGCGAAACTGGGGAAATTGAGCGAAAGAGTGTTTCTTGCTTAAGCTTACGACTTCGAGAGAGTACTTTCGGGTTAAGCTTTCGGCTTTCTCACTATCTCCTGAGGTGAAATAGCGAAACTGGGGACATTGAGCGACAGAGTGTTTTAGCCAGAACTTTCGGCTTTCCCACGATCGCTCGTGGTGAAAAAGCGAAAGTGGGAATACTGAGCGAAAGAGTGTTTATGTCGGAACTCTCGGTTTTCCTCTCCGCTTACCTCACTTCGAAGCACCCCGTTTGTTCATGATGTAAATATTGTTACGGGTTGAGCTTTCTCGTTCACTTAACTGCTCGCTTATTTACTTGCGCATGTGTTTCCATGGCTAATTTTCATTGGCGAAGTGCGAGTACATAGGTTTTGTTTGCTCGCTACTATTGCAGTTATGAGGCGGGAATATATCCGAGCATGTTTTATGTGCTCGCTCGCAACTAATTACTAATTGCAGTAGTTTACCAATGCAACAGAGCAGGCTTCGGCCCTTTAGGTAGTTCCTCAAAAGCCGCTTTAAATATTCTTGAACTTGAAAAGAGTTTTCCAGCGTATCCAGAATATCCACACATCTAGCGGAGTTGAAGGCATTCTTGACGTCGAGTGTCACCAACAGGACGATCCGTCGCTTGGTGCGACTATATGCCTCTGCCTTTTGGACCGCGTTCAACACCTTTGCAATCGCATCAATGGTAGAACGTCCTGCTCTAAAGCCGTACTGCCGAGGAGATAGGTCCCCAGCAGCGCGAATCGCGTCAGTGAGTCTTCCCTTGATGAGTATCTCTAGCACTTTCCCAGCCATGTCTAGCATGCATAACGGGCGGTATGCAGATGGCGATTCGGGATTTCCCTTCCCCTTGCTGATCAGCACGAGCCCCGCTACCTTCCATCGTACCGGGAAAACCCCGTCCCCTAGGCAAGCGTTGAATGTGCTGAGCAGCAAGTCAGGACAATGGTGATAGACGAGCCGCAACACCTCAGCTGGAACACCATCTGGACCTGGAGCCTTCCTCGCTTTCAATGAGACTAGTTGAGTACACTATGGTCCAAACGATTCATGTGGCCAACTGATTGCAGCTTCCGCAGTCTTATAATCGTTGAGACCTCCGGCTCGTCAAAAAAAATTCATACAGCTTATGGTTGTATCGAATTCACCATTGGTCCCCGTCAAGCTTCGCTCCAATTATATCCTGCTGCTGTGAAAAAAGCTGTTTTCTCAATATCTGATTCTTTCATGCGAATTTGATGAAATCCTTTTGCTAACTCCAATCTTGTGAAATACTAGGCTCGTTCTAATATTTCTAGGATTCCATCGATGTTTGGAATTGGGAATTTGTCATCCATTGTAATTGCATTTGGCTTCCGATAGTCAATAGCTTATCTCTATTTCTTTTGATCAGAATTATCCACCTTTTTCGCAACAACTATAGGGTTTTCAAGTAAGAGGTTTTATTTTGATATTAAAAGAAAAATGCCACCTTTTAATACAAATGATCGAATGTTTATTTCATTATAAAGAGAAAGGTATGTCGTTGATAGTGGAAAGTAACATCAAGCAAATGACCACCACGGCCACGCTTACAGGACCATAGCCTTTTCATGAAATTTTCCATAACCAAATCGCAAAGTGGCTGCCCTGTGTCCTCAATAGCCTCACGAATTCCATCTTTGAGGTCTTGAATCGACGCTTGGCTATTGGCGTAGACCTTTTCTTTCACGTGGCCCCAAAGAAAGAAGTCGCAAGGTAATACATCACAAGATCTCGGTGGCCAATTGTGATCACTTCTTCGAGAGATAACGCGGTCCGGAAACTTTTCCCGTAAGAGATCAATGGTTTCGTTGCTTGTGTGGCACGTAGCGCCGTCTTGTTGAAAGTAAACGTTGTCCAGATCAATACCATCCTATTCCGGCTATAAAAAATCATTAATCATCTCTCGATAGCACAATCCATTCACCGTAACTGTTGCTCCAGCCTCAGTTTCGAAAGAGTAAGGTCCAATGACTCCGCCAGACCATAAACCGCACCAAACAGTCACATGTTGAGGATAGAGAGGCTTCAACAATAATTCTGTGGACTTCCGAGCCCCAGATGCGACAATTTTGCTTGTTGACGAAGCCACTGAGGTAGAACTGGACCTCATCACTCAAGATGGTTTTTCGATGGAATTCCGGATCATTTTCATGCATTTCAAGGATCCAATCAGCAAACACACGACGTTGTTGATGATCGACCGGCTTGAGTTCTTGTGTTAACTGAACTTTATAAGGCTTAAGACCCAAATCTTTATGCAAAATACGGTGTAATGACGTTTGTGGAATGCCTAATTCCAAAGAACGACGAGGAATAGACAAATCTGGGATTTCTTCAACACTTTCGGCTACAGCAACATTATTCTCGGCTGTTCTTGAGTGAAGTGCACGGATTTTATTCTTCACATCACTAAGTTGTCCCAACAGCTCGAAATTTTCCACCAGTTTCTGTATTGTGGTCCAACAAGGTGCCTCACGATGACCAAAAAATGTTCGAGATTTACGAACCGTCTCTGCCAAATTTTCACAATTTTTATAGTGAATTTTTAATAATTTCATTGCGTTGTTGAAGGATCAATAGTTCACGTTTTATCAATGGCATAGTTTTTACTTGTCAAATATCAAAAAAGAACAGCTTCAAAAGTGACATCTACCGAAAAAGCGGGCTGTTCAAAATAACACCTCTTATTGGAAAACCCTCTATATACATATTATATACATTTATATACATATATATTCATATATATATATATATATATATATATATATATACACACACACACATCCACACACATATATTGATATATACGAGTATTTATATATATATATATATATATATATATATATATACATATATATATATACTCGTCTATATATATATATATATATATATATATATATATATATATATATATATATATATATGTTTCGGCAAATAGCGCCTCCAACTGTCTCGGTCTCGCGTTCTCCAATTTCAAAATACAAGCAGCGTCTTCCTCGAACCTGTCAGACCAGCATTCCCTCCGTTTTCCCACTGGTCTGAGGCCGTCAGTTCCCTATCTGATACCTTTTTGGGTATTCGTTGTTCGTCCATGCGATTCATGCAACAAGCCCATTATAGCTTCCGCAGTCTTACAATCGTAGAGAAAATGGGCTCGTCAAAAATTTCATACAGCTCATGGTTGTATCGAATTCGCCATTATTCCCCGTCTAACTTCACTCCGATTATTCGCCCCAAGACCCGTCGCTAAAAGGCACTCAATATACAATATTTGCGGGTGCTTGGATTAGGGTCCATGTTTCATATCCAGGGACGGATCCAGAGGGGGGGCACGGGGGTTCAGGCCCCCCCCGAAATTTTGAAATGAAAAAAAAACAAATATGAATATAAAATTTACGATCAGTTCAATATGTTGATAATCTTGTATGCAAATAAATTTAATGAACAAAGCCATTCTGAAATCGTATTTATATGATATCACTACGATTTCCCCTGAAGTCATAAAACCGTGATTCAAATAGCGCGCCGATTTCATTTAAGACCTCAGACCTCAAGATAGCGACTATGTCGCCTAAGCTGTATAGGTATCGCCAATTTGATGTGTGTTCAGTGTGAGTTTTCGTAGTAGTCGTGCAATTTCAGTGAGTCCTCATGGTCCTCATATTGAAAAAAAACCTCCAGTGAAAATAACTGCATTTTTCAAGCCGAAAAACCTTGATAAAGAATCGGTCAGTTTGGAACAGCCTGTTGAACAACCCGATGACGAACCAACGCCAGCAAAACGATCGAAACGAGACGAAACAGATAAAGTAGAGTTTGAGGTTAGTATTGATTTTTCTGACAGTGTAAAATTCGAGAAGTTCAATTACAAATGGAAATGTTAAGAAAGAAATTCAGCGTTTCTTATATTCTGATTCACAACGGCCTTGGCTCTAAACTTGGAGTCAGGCAACAAGGCCGTTGTAAAATACAAATGATTACTAGGGTTGTTGATATATTATGGATAATACAAAATATCGATATTTTTGCTGATGATATCGATATTTTTGCGATGATATTTTTATCGCTGATACTATCGATAACGATATTTTTTGAATATTTTCAAATAAAATTCTTCAATTTTTTTTGCCGATATTTTTCTCACCGATATTATATCAATGTTTACAATTCACGGTATCGGTTGTAAAAAATTAAAAATTTTTAAAAATTTATTCACTAATTTTCGTGAAATATTCGGTTAAAATACGAATCAACAAGATTTTGTTTCTGTTTTTTTTTTATTTTTGTATCGATGTATCAGAATATCGATATTTTCAAGGATAAATATCGGTTAGCATATTCATGAGTAGCAAGTGACAAAATGTAGATTAATTCTTGTAAACACTTTTGAGTGGATATCGTTTTGAATATAATTGTGATTCACACTGATAAGTTTGCAGTGTTTGAATAAGTCACTGCTTATGACAATATTTGAATGACTTTTTTATAATTCAACTCTCAACTTGTATCAGCTAAATGCCTGGAATTCATATATATATATATATATATATATATATATATATATATATATATATATATATATATATATATATATATATATATATATATATATATATTTTTTTTTTTTTTACAATTTGTAGAAGGGGCAAAAGTTGCTAGATAGAGATAATGACCTGGAACGCTTTTGTCGAAGAACATTGGACGATCAGGAGAAGTATCAACTTCTAGCAAATGTATGGACACCAGATGCCTCTTTCGCGTTTCCAGCATCGATGATCGGCGATAAAAATCGTAAATTTCAGCTGTCCTGGCTGCAAACGTATCCGTGGCTGTCTTACTCAGCAGTCGAAGATGCAGCGTATTGTAAATGGTGTATCATATTTGCTAAAGAGGAAGTTGGGAAAGGTCGTCATCAAAATGCAAACACGCTCATCAAAATTGGTTTGAAAAATTGGAAGAAAGCGTTAGAGAAGTTAAAAGACCATGCGGCAGCGAAGTATCACGACGACGCCCGTTTCGATGCGAGCAACTTTCGGCTTTTCTACGAAAACAAAAAGAACGATGTCATTAGTGACATTGATTCAACCCGCAAGAAGTTGCAGATCGAAAACAGAAAGAAATTGGTTTCGATTATTCGTGCAGTCTTATTTTGTTGTCGTCAAGGAATAGCTCTTCGTGGTCGTCGAGATGATGGTTCTGTGTCCTTGGAGATGCCGGAAGAGAACGACGGAAATTTTAGAGCTCTTCTACGTTATGCAGTAGAGTGCGGGGATGATTTTTTGCGAAACCACTTGCTGACAGCTGGAGCTAATGCAACCTATTTGAGCTATAAGACACAGAATGAAATCATTGATGCTGGGCGGGACATAATTACAAATGAAATAGTGAATCGTGTAAATGAGACGAGGTGTTTCGCAGTCACTGCTGACGAAACGACTGATATAAGTGGGATAGAACAATTTTCTATTGGAGTTCGGTATGTCCAAAAAGTTGCAGGGAAACACGTCATACGAGAAGATTTCCTGTGTTTTGAACCCGTAGAGGATGTGATAGGTGCAGGGCTGGCCAATACTCTATTAACAACTTTGAAAAAACTTGGTATCGAGATTCAGTACACTAAAGGGCAAGGTGAACTACTAGTCTAGTATACAACGATCTTATAATTACAAATTGAGGAATTGCGAAATATGTTACTAACAATGATCTATTTTATAGGATATGATGGAGCTCGAGCTATGAGTGGTGAGTTTAAGGGATGTGCAGCTATTGTCCAAAATTCAGGTTTAGATGCACCTTATCTCCATTGTGCAAACCACAATTTGAATCTGGCTATTTGTCACGCATGTGACATTGCACCGATTCGCAACTGCTTGGGGACGGTCAAAAAAGTGGTCAATTTCTTTCGAAATTGCAACAAAGCTGGAATCATATTAAAGCAACACATACTTGAGTCGGAAACTGGTGCCAAGCAGACTCGTCTTTTGAAATTCTGCGAAACGCGTTGGATCGAACACCTTGCATCACTCAATCTATTTTACGATAGCACTGAATTTATCGGATCCGCTCTAGAAGAAATGAATGAGCTGAGAGTAAAATCTGATGGCGTGCAGCCAAATGAGCTACTTGCTGCAATTCAAACACCACAGTTCATAATTTCGTTGACAGTGCTCAAACCAATCTTCGGATTGACAAAAAGTTTGAGTCTTAATTTACAGAAAGAAGACTGTGACTTGAGTAAATGCATTGAATACACTAATGATGCCCATGATGAAATAAAGGACATGCGTACCAAAGCAGATGAAATATTCCGAGGAATTTTCGAATCAGCGACACACATTGCTCAATCAATTGGTGCCGTACTGATTGTTCCTCGACGAGCAGGACGTCAGAAAAATCGAGACAATTATGGTGGGGATGCTGAAGAGTACTATAGGCGATCAATCTACATCCCATTCTTGGATAAGTACTCTGAGGAGCTTGAATGGAGATTTTTAAAGCAACGAGATCTGCTTTCCAAGATACAAAATTTTATCCCAGCAAAATGTGCAGAGATCGATGAAGCTGAAATAGACAGGACCATCTCTGCTTTCAAGGAAATATGGCCGAGTGAATTTACAGAAATTACCGAAGAAATGCAATCAGATTTCAAAATGTGGAAACGGTATGAAATAGCTCCAGGAACTATGCAACTTTCATTTGGTAGTTCAAAATTACACAATTATATGCGTACTGTTACAGGTTTTGCATTGAAATTCCTCTCAGGGAGCGACCAAAAACATTTTTTGAAGCTCTCGATCTGTGTGATGTGCAGTTCTACCAACACATTTACCGGCTCCTTCAAATCAGTGCTACACTTCCAGTCACGGTAGCTTCAAGTGAACGGTCATTTTCAACTTTACGCAGATTGAAGACGTATTTGCGAAACAAAACTGGAGAGGAACGTTTCAATGGGCTGGCGTTACTCATCACGATATTCCAGTAACTAGTGATCAAGTACTGGATATTTTTGCGAAAAAAAAAGACAAATAGACATCACTTTGTAAATGCTCAACTGTTTTTGCATGTAACTTATTTCAATAAATCGCAATGAAAAACTACGCTTTAACAAACAAAGAGAATTAATTATAAAGAATCATCATATTTTTTAGTGAATTAAAGAAGAACACGATACGAACAATATTTTCATTGTTCAAAGATCAAAATGACTACTCATACATCCATACTCAATTAATGTAAACCCAATCATCTCAAACAGTAGCACGTATTTTATATGATGTTGCACAATACGCAACACATAGTACTTTTGAACTTTTCTTTAGGTAACTGTGGACATGGAGTATGTTAACTGCTCATATTATACCTTTTTAATTACTATGAACTGATACTTGTGCGCAGAAATGCAATATGGAATTTCGTAAGGGACTGAGGGTATAATTTGAAATATTTTGCTCGGGCCCCCCCCCCAAAAATATTTTCTAGATCCGTCCCTGTTCATATCCATAGCATAAAATAGGTCTTATCACAGGTCTTCAAGGTGGTCAAAACTGAATAAAATATTTTATTTGTAAGCTGTATTCTTCGGCGTATTTCGTTGCTTTCATTATTGGTTCTCGTTATTTTAACGCCCGAATACACAAATTCACCAACATTTTCGACACTGAGTTCGCCAAGTGTGATATTTTGGGTGCTTGACGTATTTTTCCTTGACTACGCCATGAGCTTTGTTTTATTCTCATTGATTTGTAGCCCTACTACTTTTGCTTCGCTGTGGAGTTTCAGAAGGAGCTCTTTGGCAGCTTTTAATGACCGTGAGTTGATTCTCGATGCAGAATTGGGAGGTCGTCGACGTCATTGTTATTTTGGTAAGACGGACTTATTTGGCTGGGATTTCACAGCAAAGCATTACTTGGTACAGTTCGTTACGATCAATACTGTTGGATGCTTGCTTAAAGTCAACGAAGATTTGTTGTACGTCTATCTTGAACTCGAAGCATTTTTCAAGTACCTGCATGACTGTGAACAATTGGTCTATTGTCAACCCACCTCTTCTTAAACCACCTTGATACTCCCCAATAATACTGTTGTCGTATGATTCGATTTTATTTTCTAAGATCTTTGAAAATATTTTGTACATACAAAGAAGTAATATGCCTCTATAATTTTCGCACTGTAGTTTGTCACCTTTTTGTGGATAGGGAATATAATTGATTGGCTCCAGTCTCTCGGCATATGCTCTTGTTGCCAAATGTGAAATGATGTCATCACGATAGAATATGGTTTTGAGCTGATAACCACGTTTCAGGCTTTTCACTACTTTGTATGCTTTTCACTACTTTTTATATGTGTTGCTCGCTAGGCTTAGATCTTTACTTCTCAATTGGTCGTCATAGTATTTTCTTTTCTTAGTTCTAATAATCTTATTCGCCGCTCTTCTGAGATTTTCGTAGTGTTCTCTCTTCATCCTAGTTTTCCTACCTACGTATTCCTTGTACTCCTGATTCTTTTTTTTCTAACGCATTTTGGCAGTCATCATAGAACCAATCATTCTCCTTGCACCGAGCTAGATGTCGTGAATTTTTGGCCACAAACGCCGTTTGGAGCCTTTCAATGTCAAGTTGGTGTAGCGGCCTTGTCTTCACCGTATATTTCTTTGACAGGCGATATCGATAGATTCATTTGATCAAGTAACTATCGAAGTTACCATTGGCTCCTCGATATGTATGGACGTCAGATATGCTGGAGGCCCAACGTTGTTGTGATATACAGGTCATTTTATGAATGCATCAATGTGGGGAATAAGTCGAACGCATAACTAGACTTCTGCTACATGCAAAGTTAATCAGGCATTGGCCGTGGTCACATATTTCATCGGATAGGCTATATCTTGCAGTCGTTCCCCAATGAGATAGCTCATTGCCAACGTTAACGCTGAAATCATCCAGAATTATTTTTGTGTCATTTGTAGGCTCGTCTTTGGAGGTGATTGTAGAACTTGAAGAATTTTGCTTTGATTCTACTTGACTACCTTAAACTAAATAACGTGCGATTTAGACTCCCTTTATACAATAAAGGGAACTTCAAATTATCGTTTTCCAGTAGGCTTCCCACTTTTGGATATTGTGTGCGATCTCATTCTTGCATGTCCTTTCTAGTCCAGTTCAGTTCCTGGATTGCCAGTACTTTTAATGTGTTTTGACTAGCCTGTTGTAAAAGATAAATAACAGCGCCAGGGTAATTGAATGATCTGAAATTCCAGGATCCAAAATCATTGTCCTTTTTCCGTTTCCGAGATCGTTTCAAAACAATGTAGGTTTTATAGGGACGGAGAGTTAGCCTGTTGCCCTGCCTCCATTCCAGCGGCATAGTTATTACTTTGATTCCGTTATCAGGTGCGGAGAACTTGCCTTCACCCTCTTACGCTCTCAGAAAGAAGGTGTAAGTAGGACTTAGTTGCAGAGCTGCACTTAATGTCCCATTATTGGGGAACCAGTAAACCAGCATTTATTACCATTTAATTGGGGGTTTAGGATATTCGCATATTCGAGTATGTAGAATATATATATATATATATATATATATATATATATATATGTATATATATACATATATTTATATATATATACAGTACCTGGCCATATTATTAGACCCATGCTGAAAAATGAATATTTCACTGCATTTTTTGTTGTTTCATTGCAAGACTTAACGTTCGTTGGAAAAACCTCTAGTTTAATACTTCTGGAAACATTTTATGTAATTTTTCATACAGTTACGTTCAAACTTAATGGCAGCAGTTCTGTAATAAAAACTTAAAGCAAATAAATAAACGTCAAATCCAGTGCAACAGGCTCTATTGTGTAAAATACGTATTTCCATTGGGTGAAATACACAAACATTGCTGAAGTAAGTTTTGACCCATTTTTATGAAAATAGTGTAAAACTCTTGCAATTTGTGATAATTATGTAATTTTTGGAATGGGTAAACGACGTGATTTGTCTGCTACTAGAATTGGCCAAATCGCCGGTATGTTGAAAGCTAAAAACATGAGCCAGTATGAAAAAGCTAAAATTTTAAATGTCTCGCAAAGTTCAGTGAAGCATATAAAAAACAAATTGGGTAGACAGACCTATGCTCATGTCAGAAGGGTTTTGTACTCAACTTACAAAATGCCGTAACCAGCAACGAATAAAATTAAGAAACACGTCATGTTCGAGGATCATACTATTATTAACTGAGTTGAAAGAATTTTTTAATTCTGAGGTATTTGTTAAAATTATACCCATAAATATTTCGCTTGATAATTTTTTTAGATTTTTTTAGATCACGGATGTCCATTCGCGAGGGAGAAAACACATTTTTCATGTATTTCCCCCCCTCTCTGTGCCCCCACTGAAGCAAAAACTGTCAGTTTAAGAACTGTTTTGAAAAGCTCTCATAGAGAACTTTCATTTGATACTCATATCGGCTACCTTTCATGAAATTTTTTTCAGGGGCCACTCCTCTGTACTGTAAGCATCGATTCATGCCCTATTTTTTCGAATCCTAGAATGGCTACAAAGCCCTTTTGCTAGGAGCTCTCTCCTGCCTCTTCGACTTGTTTCAATTGTATGTAGTCATCCTCATGATATCTATCATTCCTGAAATTTTCATGCAAATCCTAGCAAAGCTGTAGTGTCTAAGTCGGTAAAAAGCGCATATGGCTCCATAGCCATATGTTTCCATAGTAATACAGGGCACATTGTTCCATAGTAATACGGGAAAATTCAAATCGCTATTACTTCGTTGAATACTATTCGATCTTTATGAAACTTTCAGAAAAGATCAATCTTAATAGTCATCTTTTTGCTAAATTTTATTGAATTTAAGGGTACCATTTAGATTTTATTCGAGAAAACATAAAATCGATAAATCATACTATTACTAACAAAGTTGAGTGAATTTCGACTTCTCATGTATTTGTTGTTGTTGTACTCATTAAGGCCTACATTCATGATTTTTTTCAGATTTTTCGGATGGAAGGTGTCCAATCGCGAGGGGGGGGGGGGGGTACGCGAAAAGTTCGTACATTTCCCCTTCCCCATCCCCCCTCGGTACTCATAAGGCAATTTTAAGACGTGTTTTGAAAAGATCTCATTGAGATCTTTCCAATGACACCCTACTCGACTACCAATGGTGAAAATTTTTTTTTGAGGGCCACCTCCCTATACGGGGAGACCCCCCTTAAACCCCTTTGAAAAATTTTTCCACCCTTGAACTTTCAAGAGGTCACCACTTCTGACCTTTCCACAAAGTTTCATGCCTGTAGCCTCTATAGTTTCGGAGAAAAAGTGCTGTGACATACAGACGGACGGACGGACGGACGGACGGACGGACGGACGGACGGACGGACAGACGGACACAGGTCGTGATTGCAATAGGGTTTTGTATTTTAGTACAAAACCCTAAAAAGATTGACCTTGGTGAAGATTTAAAGGTCAAACGCAAAGGTGCGTCTGGTCGGCCTCGAATAACTTTCGAGAGGACAGACAGAAAAATTCGGGAAATATGCAACCGAAATCGAAAATGGCCTTGAATCTTTTGGAAAAACAGATTACTGAAGCAGGAATACAAGTTTCTGAAAGAACACTACGACGAAGGTTAGTTGAAGAAGGTCTTGTCTCCAGAAGACCGGCAAGCAAACCTAAGCTCACACCAGCCATGATTACAAAACGTTACAGATGGGCTCGAAAGTATAATAATTTCACAAAGGTTGACTGGAAAAAAGTAATTTTACAATATATTCCTATTACAAATTCCAAATTTAAGTAAAATTTGTGACAATCCTCGGTATTTTACAGGTAAATTTCTCAGATGAATCCACTTTTCAAGTATTGGTCGAAACGGCACAGTTTGTTAGGCGTTGATTGGATGAGAAATACAAGAAAGATTCTATTGTTTCAACAATAAAACATCCTCCTTCGGTTATGGTATGGTCTGTAATAAGTATGAAAGGTCCAGGGCCCTTGTACATCGTGGAAGGTACAATCAATTCAGAACAATACGAGAAAGTGTTGGAAAAACAGCAACTTCCAACGATGAAAAAATGGTTCAAAAAACGCGAGAAGCCTATTTTTATGCACGATGGTGCACCGTGCCACCGTTCTAAACGTATATCAACGTACTTAGAGAAGAAAAAGTTATCGTTCTTGACTGGCCTGGAAATTCTCCAGACATGAATCCTATAGAGAATGTTTGGGGCTTTATGAAACGTGAAGTTTCTAAGCATGCTCCTACAACCAAGCAGGATCTGATTCGTGTTCTCAATGACACCTGGAAACATAACGTAGAGATCAGGAAAAAGATTTAGAATTGCATTGACAGCATGCCTCGTTGTATAGCAGCCGTGTTAGATGCTAAGGTTGGCCATACAAAATACTGATTTTGGCGAAAAATCGTGTTTCATTAACATAAATGCTTTAATCTAATTTAAATCACTACTTTTTAAATAAAACTCATTGTGTAATATATGCTTTCTCATAATTTAACTAAAACTGTCTAATAATGAACGTGATGTGTAGTTAAAATGGCAAAAAGGTGATTTTTCAGCCTGGGTCTAATAATATGGCCAGGGACTATATATATATATATATATATATATATATATATATATATATATATATATATATATATATATATATATATATATATATATATATATATATATTTGTATATAATAGCATAGGAGTAAGACTTGTTCCTATCCGCTCAAAAACTGATTTCTGTATCGAATTCACCAAAAAGCAGACATGCAGATTCTGATTCTTGGTGATTATTAGTGATTTAGTACCACAGGATGTTCAGAAAGTTGAGCATCGGTTAATTGTATACTGAATGATATAATGTTAAAAAAGATAACAACGGCGACTCGAAGCCTTTCTTATCTGCATGAGTTTTAGACAAAACATATATTTATTTCAGTTTCAGATACGTTTTCTAATTAGCATAACTTATCACATCATTGTACTTCCAGTAAATTGTGTCTTAAAAATGATGAATTTAATTCTCTTTTGCACCTTCAGCTAAAGAAAATTCAAAACAATATAATGTCTGTTTCCAGGGACCACCATGTAGAGGTAGGTGCAGGAAGTGCATTGATATGATATAACATATAGAAATATACCTATTTAATTATAGAGTGATGAAATTTATGAATTCTTATAAACACTTCCTTGATCCTCATACAGCTTTTTTCTTCTTAATTTTTGGTACTTATTTGCTAATAATAAAATTTGATAGGATAAAGCTATGGGATTAGAGTTTACTTGCATTCGTTAAAGATCATCATTTTTCTGTAAAATTGTCACAGTGATATTTTATCAGATTGTTTTTTGGCTACAAAAAAATATCTTGTGGGTCTTAATCTTCAAATATATTTTTGTTGATAAAATGTTCTTGTACCACAATAACAAGACTATAATAAATACGTTCTCATTTTGATGACATTGTAATTTTAACATTTTAACAAATCTTTACTATGCTGCGAGTGAGATGCTTCAAGAAACCCCTAAATTTATAGCTAATAAGTGATTTTGTTGTGTGGGAAGCCTACTGGAAAAAGAGAATTCGGAGTGGCCTTCATTGTGGAGAGGGAGTTCAAATCGCACGTTATTGATTTTAAGGCAGTCAATGAACGGTTGTGTGCGATCTGTATAAAAGCGAAATTCTTCAAAATCTGGCTGATTAATGTTCACGCCCGACCGAAGAAAAGGACGAAGAAACGCCTGGAAAGACTGGTCGACACATTGCCTACAAACGACACAAAAATAATTCTTAGTGATTTCAACGCTAAGGTTGGCAATGAGCTATCTCATCAGGGAACGACTGGAGGATATAGCCTCCACGATGAAACAAATGACAACGGCAAGTGCCTGATTGACTTTGCATGTAGCAGAAATCTAGTCATACGTTCGACTTGCTTCCTACATCGACGATCCATAAAATGACCTAGGTATCACCGGATGGCAATACACAAAACCAGATGGATCATGTTCTGATCCAACAACGTTGGGCCTCGAGCATATTTGACGTCCATATATACTGAGGAGCCAATTGTAACTCAGATCATTACTTGATCAGATTAACCTATCAATGTCGTATGTCAAAGGCATAGTCAGCGAAGACCAGCCCGCTACGAAATTTTGACATCAAAAGGCTCCAAACGGAGTCTATGGCCAAACATTTCATGGAGACCCTCGACAACCAGCTGGCTCCCATCTTATTAGACGCATCATTAAAGACGAGCAACGAGCTCTGGATGTAAGTGAAGGCAGCTATCAGGACCGTGGCAGAACAGACGATCGGGCATCAAGCCCGGCGCAAGAGGAATGATTAGTTCGACGATGAGTGCCAGAATGCGTTAGACAAAAAGAATCAAGCGTACAAAGAATACGTAGGTAGGAAACCCAGGACGAAGATAGAACTCTATAAAAATCTCAGAAGACTAGCGAATAAGATAATTAGGATTAAGAAAAGGAAATACTATGACGCCCAATTGAGTATAGATGTAAGTTTAGCGAGCAACAACACAAGAGAAGCATAAAAAGTAGTGAAAAGCCTGAAGCGTGGTTATCAGCCCGAAACCACGCTCTGTCGTGATGACAGCGGCAATATAATCGCTGGTGAAGCCAAGATTAAGGAAAGATGGGCATAATATTTCAAGAACCTCCTCAATCCTTCGCAGAGCTTCAGAACATCGGAGCCTATAGATGTTAGTGGAGAGCTTCCATTGGCCCCACCTACTCCGGATGAAGTTTATTCTATCATCAAAGCCCAAAAGAATAATAAAGCGCCGGGCATCGATGAGATTACAGTGGAGCTCATCAAACATCGTGGCAGTAGTGTTCATCAAGCTATTCACAAAGTCATCCAGCACATTTGGCAACAAGAACATATGCCAAAAGAGTGGTGCCCATCAATTATATTCCCTATCCACAAAAAAGGTGATAAGCTACAGTGCGAAAATTATAGAGGCATATCACTACTTTGTACGGCGTACAAAATATTTTCTAAAATCTTAGAAAATAAAATCGGATCATACGCCAACAGTATTATTGAGGCGCATCAAGGTGGTTTTTGGGGCAGGTAGATCAACAACAGACAAATTGTTCACAGTCAACCAGGTACTTGAAAAAGGCTGGTAGTTCAACATAGACTTTAAGCAAGCATACGTCAGTATTGACTGTAACGTACTGTACCAAATAATGCTTTGCTTTGGCATCCCAGCCAAATTAGTGCATCGCACCAAAATGACAATGACGTCGACAATCTCCCAAGTCCGCATCAATAACCAACTCACCGATGCTTTTGACACAAATATAGGAATAAAACAGGGAGATGGGCTGGACCCATTGCTATTCAATTTGGCTCTGGAGTGCGTCATACGGAAGCTACCTGTCGATACGCGAGGTACATTACTATACAAGTCGAGCCAAGTAGTGGCCTATGCGGATGACATCAACATTCTGTCACGGCCATTAAAAGCTGCCAAAGAACTTTTCCTGAAAATCGACAGCGAAGCAAAAGTAGTAGGGCTACAAATCAATGAGAATAAAACAAAGCTCATGGCGCAGTCAAGGCGCCAAAATAACGAAAATGGGCAACGAAAGAGAAGAAATTCACCATAAAATACAGCTCGCAAATAAAATATTTTATTCAGTATCTTCAAGACCAGCTGCATGCACAGGAAAACAAAGCTCCAAGTATACAAACCTGTGATAAGTCCTGTGTTATGCTATGGAAGTGCAACATGGAGCCTAACCCAAGCATCCGCAAATATATTGAACGCCTTTGAGCGACGGGTCCTGAGGCGAATAATTGGAGCGAAGCTAGACGGGGACCAATGGCAAATTCGATACAACCATGAGCTGTATGAAATTTTTGACGAACCGGAGGTCTCAAGGATTGTAAGACTGCGGAAGCTGCAATGGGCTGGACACATGAATCGTATGGAAGAACAACGGATACCCAAGAAGGTATTTGTTGGGAGAACTGAAGGCCGGAGGCCAGTGGGGAAACCGAGGAAACGCTGGTCTGACCGGGTCGAAGAAGACAGTTCATCGCTGCTCAGATTTTGAAATTGGAAGACGCGGTCAACGGACCGAGACATTTGGAGGCGCTGTTTGCAGGAAGCGAAGGCCCGAAAGGGGCTAAGTACTAAGAAGAAGAATATAGTGTCTAAAGGGACTCAATTCCCTATTCCTCCTTCTCTTATTTGGCATCGGACCAATAAGCAGCGATGAACTGTCTTGTCGATATGTTGTTTTTATGGCCAAGATGCATCCGTATTGAAGCGAAGAACAATTCTAGATGGTCTCGATTCAATTTGTACATTGGTATGAATCGTAGCTGCTTTGATATTATATATTTACTATGCAGAAACGCTACGTTTTCTATTACAGCAATAAGGCCAATCAACCGGCTTTTCTTACGCTATTTACAACTAGTTTCTCTAAACAGGTTCTCAGCTTCGATAAGTAGGCGATGTAATGTTCTTCATACGGTTGAACTTCATATGCATTCCTTTCGCAAAGCGCTCGGTTCAACGGGTCAAGAGCAGATAATTTGTGACTTTGCAATAGATCGGAAGAATTGCTTATAACCCATATAAATTCGCTTAGAGGCTTATTTCCTTTGAACTCTGCTAAATTGAGAACATATGCACAAAAATCAAAAGCATCAGCAACGGATTTACTAAATATTTGAGTTTCCAGTTCAACATTTATATTTAATTAGCTAAATAAATATGGGCCTCTCGTAGCTTATTGCCTAAATGTAATTGCTCTTTTTCTTGTAGGTTTACAAGTCTTTCAAGATATATCCATTGAATATGTTCTCCATCCGCGTTCAAAAAAGTTTTAAGGTCACTAAGGGTATTCCATATTAGCTTTATCATATGGCAGGTTGCACTAAATACCGTTCATTTCGAAGTTCATGCTGCGCATTGAATCAGAAAATGAAGATTTAAATATTACGAGCAATGGCAGAAAAATAAAATTTTCGATCTATAGAAAGATAACAACAACAGACAGATATATCACCAAAGACTCGTATTGTCCACATGAAAACAAAATTGCAGCATTTAGATCGATGATATATCGTATGGGTCGATTACCATTATCAGTGGCAGATTATAAGAACGAGTATGAGCATATCGTGCACTTGGCAGAAACGAATGGATATGATAACGCGCTTATGGACAAATTGATTACCAAATGCATGCATAAAATAAAAAGAGAGAGAGCTTCAACCCTTTTCCGTCAAAACTCCTTAGCAAACTATACTCAATCGGGTGTATCTATGGCATATGGACTAAAGATTTGCTACTCACTTAAGAAAGAATTCGGCAAAGCAAATCTTAGGATTTTGCATAATAACACCCGCAAGCTTGGCTCAATCCTTGGCTCTAGGAAAGATCCATTTTCACCAGAACAAAAAAGCGGAATCTATCAAGTCAATTGCACAGAATATGATATGAAGTATATTGGACAAACTAGACGTGCAGTTGAATTTCTTCTCAAGGAACACGAAGGATACATCAAGGAAGTTCAGATTAAGAGCAAATAGTCGAATATTTTCGCTATATTCCTTCTCCACCACTCTATATTCTGATTCGCGTATGTAACGATAGAGAAAGTCTTTCGTTAGTCCAACAATATCAACTAGCTCTCTATTTCAAAATCAATTATTTTTGGTTTTGAGTTACTGCAGTACAGTTTCAATTTATCCGATTGGTTTGCGTTGTCGAGATACTTTTCGTGTCGATCGTTTTATTGATTTGTTCCTACTCTGGATATACTTGCATAATTTTTGCAATTTAGGCTTCTTAATAAACGCTTTTTCGGAGGTTTCACTTTCATCGTCATTTGACGTCTCAAGGCATTCGTTTAGGCTCAGATTTTTTTCTATTTGATCCTAAACAGGATTGAAGATTTCCATTGAATATATATCCTTTGCAAAAAGGATCGAAAAACAAAGTATACAATTTTGTGTTTGCGAAAATGAAAACAAAGCAATATAGCAGTAAACAACGACGTATTTCGTCTATTTCATTGCCCGTCTTCGTTATTTAACGCCTAAATACACAAATTCACCCACATTTTCGATACTGTATTCGCGAAGTGTGATATTTTGTGTATTTTAGGTATTTTTCCTCAACTGCGTCATGAGCTTTGTTTTATTTTCATTAATTTATAGCCTTACTAGTTTTGCTTCGCTGTCGAGTTTCAGGAAAAGCTCTTTGGCAGTAGTTAATGACTGTGACAAAATGTTGATATCGTCCGCACAGGCCACTACTTGTCTCGACTTGTATAGTAATGTACCTCGTGTATAGACCGGTATCTTCCTTATAACGCACTCCAGAGCCACATTGAATAGAAATGGGTCCAGCCCATCTCCCTGTTTTAGTCCGATATTTGTGTCAAAGGCATCGGTGAATTGATTATTGATGCGGACTTGGGAGATCGTCGACGTCATTGTTATTTTGGTAAGACGGATTAATTTGGCTGGGGTGCTAAAGCAAAGCATTATTTGGTACAGCACGTTACAATCAATACTGACGTATGCTTGCTTAAAGCTAACAAGATTTGGTGTACGTCTGTGTTGAACTCCCAGCCTTTTTCAAGTACCTGCCCGACTATGACAATTGGTCTATCGTCGATCTACCTGCTGTAAATTCTCATTGATACTCCCCAATAATACTGTTGGCGTATGATTTTCTAAGATTTTAGAAAATATTTTGTACACCGTACAAAGTAGTGATATGCATCTATAATTTTCACACGATAGCTTGTCACCTTTTTGTGAATAGGGAATATAATTGATTGGCTCCACTCTTTCGGCATATGTTCTTGTCGCCAAATATACTGGATGACTTTGTGAATAGCTTGATGAATACTGCTGCCCCCATGTATGATGAGCTCCACTGGAATTTTGGTCTTTAATGATGGAAAATGCTTCATCCAGACTTGGTGGGGCCAATGGAAGCTCTCCGCTAACATCTATAGGGTCCGATGTTCTGAAGCTGTGCGAAGGCTTGAGGAGGTTCTTGAAATATTATTTCCATCACTCCTTTGTCTTGGTTTCATCAGCGATGATATCGCCGATGCCATCACTACAGAGCGTAGTTTTGGGCTGATAACCACGTTTCAGGCTTTTCACTACCATGTGTACTTGTCTTGTGTTGTTGCACGCTAACTTACATCTATACTTCTCAATAGGTCGTCATAGTATTTTCTTTTCTAAATCAGAATGATCTTATTCGCTACTCTTCTGAGATTTCCATGGCGTTCTCTCTTCACCCTGGTTCTTCTACCTATGTTGTCTGTGTATGCCTGATTCTTTTTGTCTAACACATTCTGGCACTCATCATCGAACCATTCATTTCTCTTGCGCTGGGCTTGATATCCAATCGTCTGTTCTGCCACTGTATTAATACCCGCTTTCAGTTCCCTCCAGAGTTCGTTGCTTGTCTTTAACAATACGTCTGATAAGATGGGAGCCAGCTAGTTGTCTAGGGTCCCGTGAAATTTTTGGCCACAGACGCTGTTTGGAGACTTTCGATGTCAAATTTTTGTAACGGGCTGGTCTTTGCTGAATATGCCTTTGACATACGATATCGATAGATTAATTTGACCAAGTAATGATCTGAGTTAAAATATGTCTCCTCGGTGTACTAGTATGCAAACGTCAAGTATGCTCTAGGCCTATCGGTGTTGGATCAGAACATGGTCGATCTGACTTTGTGTGTTGCCATCCGGTGATACCAAGGTCATTTTATGAATGCGTCGATGTGGGAAGTGTAATGTGACGCCTACGCCCGGGAATCGGAGTGATTCCGATCCCGAACCCTGGCACCCGGCCAGATATGTATGACTTCGAAGTGCAAGCAGACTTCATCTTTCGTGCAGATATCATTGCGCCGAAAATATTTTTCTTCAAATGTTTATATTTGTGGAGAAATATTTTCTGTCAATGTGATCCGCTGTAGTAAAACACTGATACATTTCGAAGCATATCTATCAGGCAATGCCTCCCACAGTTGCCATCCAAACGTCAAAAAGGTACAGAAGGTGCGCGGTTAACTGTCCGATGAGTGAGAGTGAAGATTGTTCTAGACCAAAGTGTTTCATTTGTTTAAGCTTTCACTATATACAGAAAAGTGTGGTGATTTTCGACATTTCGGTGGTAGAAAACAAAAATTCTGTATGAAAACAACGGTTATTCGTAGCAGTTGGACGCATCTTTCTCTAGAATCTAGAAAGGGTAAAATCGGTGTGTTGCCGCATCTGCGAAGCGAGTGATAATTTACTATTCATTTTTAGAAAAGGAAACGAAGATGCTCTTCGCATGCTTCAATCGATTGCATCATCATCGATCACCTTGACTGACCGCCTTCCACATCATATCTGTCTACAATGCAACAATGAGTTACATGTGGCATACAACTTTAAATTGTGCTATGCAAGTACTTATGCCAAATTGACAAACATTCTGAAATTCTCGCCTAGACATGCTCTTGAATTTACATCAAACATTGATACAATCAAAATAAAGCTGACATCACGAAGAATTCTACCAATATCAAAAGCAATACAGACACTGAAGGCGAAGAAAGTGTGGCTTATGGGAATACTAATGGAGCTGAGGATGATCCAGGTGACCAAGGAAAATCACTGCCGAGCTCGGTGGTAAGTGTCCAAAAGTACGTTTAATAACTCTTACAACGTTATGATCAGGGAATCATATCAAGAAAGCCGAGTATATTTCCTTTGTTTCGCATACTGTGGTGCGTTTACATGAATTTCACAAAATGTCGCCATCATATTTCACTTTCGTTGTCAACTGTATATTCAATCCTTTCCAAAGTAATTTTGACATGCTGTGATTATTAAAGAAAACGGAGTAAATTCTGAAAACATCATAATGAGAAATCATAGTATAATATATCGGTTTCCCAAAAATATTCGTTAAATTTTAATTCAATTGTAACGTTCAAGTACTTAATAAGCTCTCCGTATGAAAATAATAAGAAAACTACTAAATTCAAATCACCCTAAAAGCCTAACTAGACATATGCTATAGAACATCAGCATCCCTAGTAACCGTGACAAACGTGCAAATATATAAACCTTATATAATCTGTCAATTGAAGTCAGATTTTAAAACAAAATGATAGCAAATAATAAATTTACCTGATTCCAAGCTAGATTTTTCAAATATTTTTCAATGCAAAATGGTTCGATCAACACACATAATTATAAACTTGGGTCAAAATAAATAATGAAAATTGTCCAAAAAAAAAAAAATCAATTTAATTTGGTTGATACTAGGAAAATTCATTTATACTGGGATCCTAGGTTTGTACCATGTTTTAGAACATGGTAGACGTAAGTTTTATGTAGCATACTAGGTTCATATAGCGAATATCTGTCTAGGCTTTTAAGATGCTAATCTGAATTGTGTCATTACCTGAGCGTGCTGAATCCAACCTCAAGGCTATTCACTTTTTGGATGTTTCACCTTTTTAGCTGAACGAATCTCAGTTCCAAGTTTTGTAGATTCCTTGTCACTATAATGACCCCAGTGATCATCAACTGAGTAACTCAAACAAAATTGTTTCGATTGTTATTTGATGTAATCCAGCTATAAATCATATCAAAAAGACTTGAATATTAAGTGATCAGATTTTAAGTGCAAGTGTTATCGCGCAATTCTGCCGATTAATTTGAGCTGTGACGCTGAACATTAGCCTCCTTCCGCCTACTAAATTTTGAATTTCTTTTGAAATGGAGTATAAACCTATTCGAGAATTTCGTCGCTGTGTCTATATTCTTGTATTGCTTTCTGCATTTAATTAAAGGGTACGAAAGTTTTTCAATCTCGTAGTAATTGATAAAAATAACTTCTAAAATCACATCATTTTCAAATTGTGGCCGAAAGTCGAACATTGAGATTTTCATGCAGTAACCACCCTTTAAATTACAAAAACATGAAATTATTCAAACTATTCTATGACTCTAAAAATTATGGTTTTTGTTAGAAATGGGCATCAACGGTGCAAGTAAAATTTATAAATTTAAAATAATTAATTTGAAAAATTAACTTTTAGAATGTGCACTATAATAAGAACTTTCGTTTAAAAAAGAAAATAAATGTAAGAAAATATTTAAAACGCGTTTAAAATATAAAGCTAATAATTTCACTCCGAAAAACGTCTTGATTATGTATTTTTGTATATTTTGGCAATACTAAATTACTTAATTTCGATTTGATCATTGAAAGTCGAAATTAAACAATCCTTTCAAAGAAAAATCTATGGTTTAATCTTTATTGTAAACAACTTTGTAAATGTTAATTAATACTAAGGAAATTCTCTAATCAACTATTTACCTATTATTAAGATTCTATAACAAGATTGATGTATTAACTCCTTAGAAATATTTTAAACACACTTTTGTCTATATATACAAGAAAATCTAATCCTGCATCTAGAAACTTGAATATAGTTAAAACAAAAAAAAAATCTATCGCCTCTCCCTCTCTCTAGTAACCCGCCTTAAGCTTGTAAACCTGATGACTGATTTTTTTTGTGAAGTTTACCCTTAAATTTTTGTAATTCCTTCCTCCTTTCTGTAGCTTTGTAAATGAGCCTAAAATATCAACGGCATGAGAAACTTCATCCTGTGTACAAGATTGCATGAATTTTAATGTAATTAAATTCTAATGTAAACAAAATCAAACCACTAAAATTAGTAAACCCATTTTAGAACAAAAACAATATTGAAAATGAAACCGTCTTGAATATTTCAAAACCAAATAGATTTTAAACCTTATACCGACATGAAAGCAAAAGATGTAAATCATTAGTGTTCAATTATTCATTATATTCATATATGAGTCATAGTAATATATTTCTACTTATATACATGCCATAAATAATTACATATACATACTAGACATTTTAGCAATAGAAAAACAATAAATATACGTACAAATCATTTTAGGTTAATAAATAATATTAAATTTTAAGAGGAACAAGAAACAAGAAAAAAAAATAATCTACTTGTAATAATAATATAAATCTTGTAATGATTAATTCAGTTTAACAATTGAAGTACATTATTAATATGAGACCCTGACATTGCAAGTATAACACCTGTTAGATGAGAAAAGTGTAAAATGCTGTAAAAATTTTACGTAAACGATAATTTTGAATGTAAATCTCTGAAAAGTAAAAATGAATTACTAAAGAAGCAATAAGCCTTTCCGTTCCGCATGCTCTTTCTTTTGCAGCGGAAGTGATGACCGAGGGTAAGTATGTCTTGAGGAGGGTTAGGTTTTAATAATCTGCGGATGATTGATTTCTATTCGGTTACGGTCCGCGGTACCCTTGTTTGCGCTCGTTTTTTTCTTAGAGTAGGTTATTTTGGACTTGAGGTAGTTTAGCTTATTTTCTGGTACTGGTCGGTGATTCGGTAATGCGCCTATGCTGATTTTGTAGCGTTTTGATTTGAGATCTGTGGAGAGATCACATCCAGAACTAACGTAACGTAGGTTTCCCGTTCTGGATGAGTAGTTGTTGACGCGTTTGGAAATCGGGCATGTGAACCGGTGGCTGAGTTACGTAACTCGGACTTAGTCTGCTCGCGTAAGACTCCGAACTAGCTAGCCTACAAGCAGCCACCACGGAGTAGACTAAGTGTGACCGGACTTGTTGACCTGAAGGGTACAGTCCGTTGTCATTTCCAAGACTGCACGTCTCGAACCGATGAGAGTTCGGTTCTGATTGCGATCGAACGAGACGGAGTAGGAAACCGTTACAGAAGCAAGTCGAGCGTATGACTAGATTTCTGCTACATGCAAAGTCAATCAGGCGCTGGCTGTTGTCATTTGTTTCATCGTGTTGATCAGCCAGATTAATCAGCCAGATTATGTAGAATTTCGCTTTTGTACGGATCGCACACAACCGTTCATTGACTGTCTTAAAATCAATAACATGCAATTTGAGCTCCCTATTCACAAAGAAGGCCACTTAGAATTCTCGTTTTCCAGTAGGCTTCCCACTTTTGAATATTGTATGCGATCTCATTCTTGAATGTCGTTTCCAGTCCAGTTAGTTTCCTGGGTTGCCAGTATTTTTAATTTATATTTACTGGCCTGTTTTAAAAGGTCCTTAACAGCGCCAGGGTAATTGTTTGATCTGATATTTCAGGATGCAATGCCATAGTCCTTTTTTCGTTTGCGAGGTCGTTGCCGTGAGTCTAATTCCAAGGCCCATCTGCATGTTTCGAAACATTTTAAGGTTTTCCAGGGATAGGGAGCAAGCCCGTCGCCCAACCTTCACTCCGGCGGCATGGTTATGCTATCATTTGTATGCGTATTATCAGGCGCGGAAGACTCGGCTTCACCCTCTTACGTCCCCACCGTCCCCACAAAGGAGGTGTAAGTAGGATTTAGTAGCAGAGCTGTAGATGTATTTACAGTTATGAGCATTTCTCAACATTTAATGTCCCATGGTTAGGGAGCCGGTAAACCCAATGTGCGATCCCGCGAGCATTTACTTCCTTTTAATGGGGGGTGGGTTTGGGATGAGGAATCATGGAAGCTATGGGTTGGGGAAACAAAGGGGTTCCCTCTTCCTTTCTCAAACGGGCTTGGGACCTTCTATGGCGGAGATAAATCACACTTGGCGAATACAATATCGAAAATGTGAGCAAATTTGTCTATTTAGGCATCAAAATAATGAGAGCCGCAAACGAAAGAGACAAAATACGCCGTAGAATACTGCTAGCAAATAGAATATTTTATTGAATTTTGATGATCTTGAAGACCAGCTGCATACACAGGAAAACAAAGCTCAAAGTATGCAAATCGTTGATAACACTTATGGTATGCTATGGGTGGGAAACATGGACCCTAACTCAAGCATCCACTAACATACTCGTATTCAATGTCTTCGAGAGGTGGGTCCTTAGGTGAATCATCGGAGCAAAGTTATACGAAAACCAATAGTAAATTCGATGCAAACACGTGCTGTATGAAATTTTTGACGAGGCGGAGGTCTCAAAGATTGTAAGGCAGCAGAAACTGCAATGGGAGGGTCAGTTAAATCGTATGGATGACCAACGGATGCCCAAAAAGGTATTCGTTGGGAGAACTGATGGGCGGAGACCAGTGGGGAAACTTAGGAAACGCTGGTCTGACTCGGTCGACGAGGACAGTTCATCCCTGCTCCGATTTGGAAATTGAAGGATGCGGTCAATGGACAGAGATAGTTGGGGGCGCTCGTTGTAGGAAGCGAAGGCCCAAGAGCGGCTGTAGTGTAACAAAAAAGGAGAAGAAGAAACTGTCAAGGAAGATAAAGATAATGAAAATATGATTCGTATCGTTGCCGCTGTACAGATATTAAAAGAACTGAAAGCGATTGCAAGTAAAATCGTTGCGTTATTTGAATCGGCAAGAAGTGTAACGTAACACTAGTTATTATCAATTCATTGACCTCTGCCAGTGAAACCCAATTATTATTAATAACACACATTTCAACTAATTTTGAAGATTGACATAAAAAAAAAGAACTTACACTCAGTTCTTGCCCACTGTCAAACAATTAAATCAAAATTCTACAAGTATATCATTTTTAGGGTGCTAAAAAAGAATTCGATGCAGTCATTCGCGCCAACACTGGTGATTGTCAAGCAATGGGACAACCACCGATAACATTCATAAGACAGGTAAATAAACAAAGATTCTGAATATCTTCTATTATAGTTGAATTATGAGTAGATTTTATCTTTGGCAATGCAACCAGAGCTGGCGGAAGAGGTACAGTTTCCAGAAGATGTAGTAAATCGCGTGCACACATTACTCACAGGGTGCAGTGGTGGATCATTAGGCGCGTACACGGAATCATTAGGTTTGGAAGTGATTCGAAAATATGTTCAAAAATTTATTGAAGGACGTGATGGAGTACCATCGGACTTCCGAAATATTATCTTAACAGCGGGGGCTACGCAAGGCATTAAGTCTATTCTGCAGTTGATAAAGTAATAAAATTTGGATATTAAAATTGTGACCACATAACATTTTAAATCTTTTTAAGCTGTCCTGCTGTTGGAAAAAAATCAGGAATAATGGTTCCGATTCCTCAATATCCTTTATACTCTGCTACAATTGTAGAGCAAGGAATGCATCTTATTCCTTATTTCCTAGATGAAGAAACCAATTGGGGAGTTAATATAAAAGAGCTAGAAACATCCATTCAGGAAGCAAAAAAAGTTGCAATACCACGGGCAATAGTTGTTATTAATCCAGGGAATCCTACTGGCCATGTTTTGACTAAAGCAAATATGCAAGCGATTATAAAATTTGCTTTTACAGAGAGCCTTGTCATTTTAGCAGATGAAGTATACCAACACAATATTTACTCAGATGGACTAGAATTTACTTCATTCAAGAAAGTGCTTTATGAAATGGGAGCGCCTTACAGTGAAATGGCTCTTGCTAGTTTTTTCTCCGTCTCTAAAGGTTACACTGGCGAATGTGGACTGCGCGGAGGCTATGTAGAAGTCTCCAACTTTCCAGATGATGTTAAGGCAGCATATTATAAATTACTTTCAGCTCATGTCTGTCCGAATTCTGTAGGTCAGGCGGCTGTTTTCTGTTTGGTGAGTATTATTTCGAGTAGAAGCTATTTAGTTTTATTATCACCAATAATACCACAGGTAAATCCTCCAAGAGAAGAAGAATCATCCTATCAATTATACACCAAAGAGCGTACAGAAATACTGAATTCACTTAAGGAACGTGCGGAACTTGTCTATACAATGTTGACCTCTTTCACAGGATTTTCATGCACGCCTATTCAAGGATCTATGTATGCTTTCCCTCAGTTCTTCCTACCAAAGAAAGCTGTGGAAGAGGCAGCAATCCGGAAGATGACCCCAGATCAATTATACGCAATTGAGTTGCTTGAACAAACAGGTATTTTTCCAAGCACAAGAAGACTTATAAATGTACAATAGTTTATCATTTTTTCAGGTATATGCATAGTACCTGGTAGTGGGTTTGGACAAAAACCGGGAACATACCATTTTAGGATAACAATTCTTCCAAAAAGAGACGAATTAAAAAATATGCTCGAGAAGATTTATGAATTCCACTTGACTTTTATAAGCAAATTTAACTGAATGACGTTTTTAAATTATGTTAGTTCATGATTTTTGCTCGGAAATCTTGCAGTAGAACGAAAAAAGATAGTTTTCATGACTCTAACTTTTTTTCCAGCCATACTGCGGTTTGCACATGCGCGATTGACTGGCCTCAAATAAGAGAGATGGGCACAGTGCTCTCATTGCTTATCCCAATTCCTGTCCTGATACTCTGATCCCTCTTTTTTAGGGTTTTGTAAAATAATTTTACAAAACCCTACTAGTTTTGTGACCTGTCTGTCCGTCTGTCCGTCCGTCCGTCCGTTCGTGTGTCACAGCACTTTTTCTTGCAAACTACTTAAGCTAGAAACATAAAATTTTGTATGCAGGTGTAAAGTAGTGCTCTCTTCAAAGATCAACTACAAACAATTTTATAAGGTATTTAAGGGGGGGTCTCCCCATATAGGGGAGTGGCCCCGAAAGAACAAATTTCATCATATGTAGCCGATATGGGTATCAAATGAAAGGTCTTGATGAGAACTTTTCAAAACAGGTCTTAATTTCATACTTTTTGCTTCGAGGGACGTGCAGGGAGGGAAAATGCACGAAAAATCTGAAAAAAATTATGGTGATAGGTGTTTATGAGTACAACAACAACAAATACCTTAGAAGTCGAAATTCGCTCAACTTTGTTAATAATAGTATGATATTCGAATTTCACATTTTCCCTAATAAAATCGCATCCGTACCCTTAAACTGAACGAAAATTCGACATTTACGTTGTCCGCTTAAGAATTCTTAAACTTTGTAAGTTTGATGAAAATCGACTGATATACACGGAAGTTATAGCCGTTTGAAATTTCTCCAATTACCACAACAATAACACATGATTTTAGTATTTTATGGACTTTCCATACAATCAGTCACTGCACTTTTGACTTGATCTTCTGGAAATTTTCCAATAAGGTCAATAACATTAGTATTTTTGAGAATTCATGATTCGAGTGATTTTTGTTGGTTTGCAACAAAATGGCGACCGTTGAAAGTGGAAAAACAATGGATTTTCCTTTGAACGTGCACATTTCTTTGACATATTTCTTGACGTTAGTCATTGCTGGTGACTGCATTTCTGAGAATTTGGATACAAGACCCTTCTGACATGAGCGTAGGTCTGGTTACCCAACTTGTTTCTTCTTTTTTGAATGTGTTGTTGCTAAGATAGCAGTTTCACGTAGTCGTCCTTTACATGTGGTTATCGCCCAAGTCCCTCGTAATTCTCTTTTTCCATCTATGACACTTTCTTTTATGAGCTTTCTTCAGATTATTTGACATGGTTTTCTAATTCTCTTCTCATATTGTGCCTAGACTATAACGTTCCTTCTCTATCCTGGCTTGGAAATCATTTTGTTTCTGGTCCCTCGTAAGTTTCACTCTTAATATCTTCTTTGTGTGATTTGTGGTCTAAAAGAAAAAGATCAAGTAGGTCGTGTTTTATTATGTACTGAGAATTTTTTAATTTTTTGTGAGTATAGATTTGCTATGAAAAGAGAAATGAAATTGGCAAGAGCTTTTTATTTCAGAACTACTGAGACCCCACTTAAGTTTAACCTATCCAAGCCTTTCTGGGAATACACCCGCTCCCTTAAGTCATCCACTAAAATCCTCTCCTCCTTAATGCTGAATGACCATCCCAATTCCTCACCTCAGGACATTTGCGAGCTGTTTTTGCATATTTGTGTTCAATTTTTAATTTTTCAAACACTTTTGCCCAAATTTCCTTATTCCAGCTTGTCACCAACCTTTTGAAGAGTATTTTTTTAGAGGCAAAGAAATTCAAATTGAACTAAACGAAAGAAAAATGTTTTGAGTATCAATGAAATTAGTTTTATTTGAAAGATATTATTGTCATTAATATTTACAGATAATTCCGGGCATGTGGCCACCGTTTGATTTATTTCAATAGCAAATTGATGCTTGATATCTAATTCTAAATACTTAACTTTAATTTGGAACATATGTTATCAATTTAAGGTTAACTATTTTGTACCTATTACAAATTTTGATGGCAAGGGTAAATTTATCAGTGTTAAGTCGTTAAAGTCCTGTTTTCGCATTCTTAAGTCTGTAAAAGTGTAGTCCTGTTGTCAAGATTTCAGTTGTTGGCAATCAACTTGGATGGACAATACCATGTCTTGTAAAAGTTATGTTATCCATAATTTGGTCGAGTTTTTCTTTTATCATCTGTGACCTTATCATTTGATCTAACCGTAGTTGTTACACTATAATTTTTCTTTCATGAACAGTCATTTCTTCATAAGTTTTAATACTTTCGTTTCTGGTATTTTTAAAAATTTTTATCGAGTCGCTGGCATGCTGCTTGATCTCGATTTGTTTGTTTAGGTTATCGATGGTTTTGTCTTCGTTTATTTTGACAGCTTTTATGTGTTCCGCGATTTAGTTTCCATCGTCGTCGTTCCTGGTACCAAATAACCATTTTTGCCCGAATAGTTTTTAATTCTTGTCTCAGAGTTGTCATTCTCAATATGTAACCGTTTAATGTCCTCACCTGCTGAATTGATTGTCTGATTAAATTCTGCCAAGTTTATTACGTGAACTATTGTCCTAGCGTCTTGGATAATCTCTGTTGTTCCCATGGTTATAATTTTAAAGCCCTTTTCAGTCGATATTGGGTGTATGTTTAATGTCGCAGCTGTTGGTTTCACCATAGTAGTTAGAAGTAAACCTTTGAAGATTATCTCTTGAGATAAGTTTTTGATTTTAGATATCTGATATTAAAAAGTAATTGAATTGTTAAGTATAGATGATATAAGCAACTTAAAGTGAGATTAGAAAATTAATAATACTGAATTTTGCCCTGTAAAACATCTGCTAGCATTTTCCTTCTAAAGAAAGCCATATCCTCTTGAGAAAATTTTGATTCGCAATTGCGAGCTATGTGTTCAGCAAATATACAACTAAATACAATACAGTCATAAGCGTTTGTTTAAAGCAGACCGTTTAGGATTTGCTCTTTTTTTTCACAATGCAAAATCTAGAGCCTCACTTTTTTTGTCCAACTTTTTTTTGGATACCTTTAACCCGAAAAATCTGTAAAAAATCACAGAGGTGTGACTTAAGGAGTACAAGGGCAACAAATACCTCAGAAGTCAAAATTCGGTCAACTTTGTTGATAATAGTACATTTTATAAATTTAAATTTTTGCCTATAAAATCAAGATAGGACCCATAAACTTCCCAAAACCTTCAATTTAAGTTTTCTAAAAGTAATTGTTTGTGTCCCGAAAATTTCACAATAATTGAACAATAAACAGCTAAGTTGCTGCCGATTGAATATTTAACAGTTACAACAACATTAACACGTGATACTAGGGAGATATACGTTTGCAAAGGACCTAGACACTACAAATATGTAGGAATTTTAATAAAAATTTTAGAAATGGTTTGTAATACTGATGTGTTATCATGACTAATCAAGCGATGGGGTCAGAACAGTTGAAATAATGTGGCGAGTTTCAAATCATAATAACCATAATAATTTTTCGAACTCAATTTATGGAATATGTATATTAGTCAAGTTTTGATATGCAGAATATATTGTTTGATTTACTAATTGTTTTTGAAATACCCTTCTGGCAGGAGCACTCTCCTGCTTGTTCAACTTGTTTTTATGTATGTTCACACATAACTTTTGAACGGAGATAGATAGTAGAGTTCTGTTTACGTCAAATGATTCGTCTTTTTTCCTGTTAGGACGTATTCAGCGCAGGTGATGGCGATCACCATGCTTAGAGGCGAGAGAGTTATTTTTAATTTTCCAACTTATGCGAACTCAATATGTTTTTGTAACTAATGCACATTAAATTTGCGGACATGCACTGAAATCATACAGCCATCTACGGATCGCATTGCGAATGCAATCTAACTTGGCTGAGGTAGGAGCTTGGGGACTTACAGTGGCGACACCAAGAAGTGGACAATGGACAACCAATGGGGAGTCTGCTTGAGATTGCCACGCAGCGCGGACGCCGTGAGAAAAGAGTAGAGAAGCGCGCGTCAGTTCGTCGTTAGTTCCCTTTTTTTGTGATTTATTCGTTAAATATTTGGGAAATCCCGGGAAATAGATCGGAAAAGCATTGTTGAGTGCGATTTGCAACGTATTTTCCTTGATTGAGTGGCCCTGGCGTGGATTCGGCAAATGAAATTGTGACAGTCGAATGTCACTCCCGACAGCGATGATGAAGTCCTCATGCCGAAACTTATTTCCGAAGAATGAAGGAAAGTAGAATTCGTCGGGCAAAGTCGCACAAAAAAGTGCTGTGAATAGGAACATCGTAAGTTGGTAGCGATTGAAATTGTTTAAAATAGTGAATAAGCAGAAAGAAGTGCAAATTTTGGCGAAATCGTTCGGGAAGAAAATTCGCAGTCTGGAGATTGTGCATCCCTCAGAAACCGCATAAACTGGTTGGCAACTATTTTCACGGCAAAGCACTACTTTTGATATCACTGGTGGTGACGGCGCTAGTGGGACCGATTTTCATGACTTGTCTCTGTTTTCCATGCGACAAGATAAATCTTACAGTTGCTCGAGCATAGTGGATTTCGCACGGCAAGTTGTTATTGACAATAAATTAACAGACTTGATAACTGTTATCAAAGGAGAAGTCGAGGACGTAGAAATGCCAGATGGGATTGAGGAGTTGACGTCATGATATCTGAATGAATGGGATACTGTTTATTTTATGAATAAATGTTGGATATGGTGTGTTCGCAAGAGAAAAGTGGCTAAAAGGAAATGAGATATTTTTTCCGAATGGCGGAGCAATGTTTATGGGTTTGATATGGGTTTCATTCAAAAAGTAGCTATATCGGAGCCACGTGTTGATGAAGTTGACCCAAAGCAGCATTTACATGAAGTGCGAAAGCTTGGTTTGAGATTTTCCTCCCCATTCAAATTAAGTGTCAATCGTAATAATTTTGTGTAACGTACTTCAAATAGAAGTTTGGAAAAATTTTTCAGGCACACCACATGACCAGCGGGTGCCCGGCGAGGATAATGGGTGAGTACCCTAATCCGATACTTTATTAAATTATAATGTTTTAAAAATAAAAAAAGGATATCGGGTGTTTTCTCATTTTTTAGATTTCCTACTTTGTTTATGTATGTTACGTGCTTTATCATTTTTATTTAAATTTTCCATTTTTTTTAAGGTTGGTTTTTCGGCATTTTTAAATTTTCTCTTTTTTAACGAAAGTTGTTTTTTGGCATTTTTTTTTGAATTTCCTGTATTTTTTAATGAGAGCTCAATTTTCAGAGTTTAACATTTTTTTGTGGAGATATTTGTTTGTTTTCTCTCAAAGTACATGTGTAAAAGTATGAAAGTTATAGAAATAAAAGTGATTAGATAAAGAGAAAGAGAACGTTCGGTCTTTCTATTTTGGTGACCCTGACCGGGTATGGGACCCGGAATAATGGCTGGCCCCTCCCCTTTACTGAGCTAGCCGTCAGGCGAACTCCTCCTTTTTGATGCGTTACAGGTGGTCTTGCTCGGGTGTTGTGGCCTTCTGCTCGCATGCCCTTTTATGGTATAGTCCTATGTGATTACATCACATAATTCTATAACATAAATTGGCCAAAAAAAATTCATACAAATTATGTTTGTATAAGTTTTTCACTTAAATGGCAGACATATGGCAGCATCTACATTGGATCTTGACCCAATTGGGAGGGTGTGAAGGGGCACGAACTCCACCTGGATGCCCCACTCGTCCATAACGATAACGTCTGCTGTTGAAGCCATCTGTTTTTTCAAGGCGCAATTTGTTACTGGCTATCAGCAATTTCAACCCTTAGTAGGTTACCTCGGCCTCGACACCAGTCGATCAGCATTAGACCATTTTCAATTCGTGAATACGAAATTCGTTTTGAGTGGGTCCTTGCGCTGGGAAAATGAACCCGCCCCACGACACAGCAACGCTGGCCTGCCAGCGCAATCACGCATTCTCAGACAAGGCCAGTCTCGGCGAATTCCATTATCCTCATTGGCCGAGGCAGCAGACCATAGCTGCAGTCCTTTACGGACATTTAATCTACCTGCATATCTACAGCTAATAATATATATATATATATATATATATATATATATATATATATATATATATATATATATATATATATATATATATATATATATGTTTTTGGTCAGCAACCAACCTACATGTGCTTCCTGAGACACCATTTAATCTGCAAAAAATTACTGTTTGGTACAGTTTTCATGCCGGAGGTGTGATTGAGCCGTATTTTTTCGTGAGTGAAAACAGCCGTCATGTTACCGTCAATAGAGAGCGCTATCGGGTTATGTTGGAAGATTATTTGTAGCCAGAATTGAATGAACTTGACATCAATGATATGTGGTTTCAACAAGACGATACCACTAGCCACACTGCATGCTTCGCAATCGATTTATTGAAAATTATTTATTTATTGTTATGTCCTAAATGAAAACCCCTATATATACAGTGATGAAACTTGAAATCAGTCTCCGATTGAATTGGATAAATGAATACGACTCTTGTATCGAAAAACTGACAATTCTTTTAATAGCCAGAACATTAGCTCCATATAGACCAGGTATACTATGGGAATAATAAAAAGAGACATCCAAATATAAAGCTAATATTCTTAAAGTGCATTTGTTATAACTTAATTCTAATCACATTCAATCAAAAATGTTTTTATACGAATAAAATGCTATTACAATGTTCCTAACCTAAACGTTAAACCTCATCTCTAAGCCTTATATGGTAAGCATAAAGTATATCTATCCTAATTATTGAAAACTATCCCTAATTTTTAACATAAACAAACAACAACAACGCAAAATATAGCCATAATGAGCTGAAACTCAACACTACGTGACGAATAACACAAAATAAAATAAAATAACCACGAATAATTTAGACGTTGTCATTCAGCCACCAATACCTAGATTGCTCTGTCCCAGCTCGACCAGCATCAACGAATCTAGCAAATGAGTATATCCATTGAAATTGTTGGTCTCGGAACTCTGATTTGAAAGATATTTTATCTTCTTATCGGTGTCACGTCTATATATGTAATACATGATTAGGACACCGTTAGAATCAAAAACTTATCTATTCCTGTCCAAATACACGAATGCTTCGGGAGGAACGAAGCCAGTAGCGAGACAATTCTCAAATACCCATCTGTTGGGCGGAACGGCTGTGAAATTCAGGGGTCTTTCCACACAGTTACAGATCTTGCAATATGGTTTCGAAAAAGTTCCAATGTGAAGATATCGACTCTCGACACTTTAGCAGACATCCAATCCTCAAAACGGGTCTCACCGAGGTCTTGTAACAAATAAGTTTGACCTTTTGATCAATGTATCTGGAATTAAAAAGGTCGTCGAAGGGCAATGACTACTTTTGTGGTTTACTGAAATATTCAGTACAGTACAGATACTATTCGAGATGAACGCCGAGGTATTGGACACAGAATTAATGTGGAATACATTCTGAACTGCCCTCACCAGCTGTAATGTGCAAATCTTTCCTATTACATTCCGGGTCTTGACTGGCCCCCTGCAGCAAATTGTTTCGAGTTTCTGTACATTAATTTTCATTCGCCAATTGTTGGTGTACAGCTGCACGTCATTATACATTTTTTGAATATTTCTCTGAACTATTGTAGCTATTCGCTCTGCCGTATAAATTATCAGCTTATCAGCATAAATGATCAGATCTCGTTAGTGAGATGTTAAAATCAAAGCCGTTCAATAGTTTGCGAATGAATATTGGGAGAAGCAGAGGCGCAGTAACTGTTCCCTACTGTAGACCATTCAATACCCAGAAGTCGCGCATTGTCATCAGATTTTCATCAGCTATAACAGCTGGTTTCTCGTATAACATATTGCACATCATGGCGACAAAGTGTCTGGGGAACCTGTCCTGAAAGAGTTTAAAAATTAGTCCATCTAACCACACCGAATCGAAGGCTTTCTCCATATCAATGAGACACGTTCCAACATATTCTCTGTTGTTTAGTTTCCAACAGATGTCCGAGGAAACTTTCGTTATCGCATTTATGACCGAATGCCTTGCACATTCGGCATCAACTCATATTTCTCAATGTGGGCGTTTAATGCTCTGTTTAGTATCACTTCCAACACCTTGCTGATGTATGGCAGCAAGCTAATCGGGCGATAGCTTTAAGGATTCGAAGATTCTTTTCATTTCTTCAAAATTTGAAATATCTTAGCCTTTTTCCACTCATTTGGGAAATACGAATTGCTCAACATCTTTTTGGACAATATGTAATAATTCCTAATAGCAACCTCACCCAAATGTCGGAGGACTATATTTGGAACACTGTCAATATCACATGATTTCTTGTTGTTTATCTTACCAAATACGAAACACAAGTCTTCATAGCTGACAAAATAATCAATGGGCTTTTTCACACGGGAATGGTAAAAACCCATATCCAAACAGGTTTCGCGCTTATGCCCTTATGTTTACACGTTGCATAGTTCAGCCAACCTATTTTTGTATACGATACACGTCTTGCGAGTGTTTGTGTCAAAAGGATCATTTGGTCGTTAAACATCGTGCGGACAACATGAAAGCTAAGACGGAGAGATAAGCGATTGAGAATTGATGTTTTAGTCTTGAATTGTGCACGAGGTAATAAAAACTGGAATGGAAAATGTATTTTATGATTGTTAAAGTTTGTCGATTCAAACTTCCATTGGATTTTGAATCCTCCGTGCTTTTCCGCTTTCTGAGAAATATATTCCGAATTTGAATATCTTTTTTAGTCGCATATTTTTCTTGATGTGTTGTAAACTTGCTTATTATAATGTGATTCTATGAAGATTATGCTTACTGTTAATTTTCTATGGATTTACAATAGGCAATTTAACTTTATTGTAATGGTGATATTCGTCGTGTTGTTTCCTGAAATTGAACATGGCCTCCGCTTTCATAAATTTATTAAATAACGCGGAGCTTCTCGCGTCCACGCATCCATTTTTGCACGCAAATTAAAGAAAGGCAATCGTTTCATGACGACTGCCTTCTTCACCGAATGTTCAATTCGGAATAATTACTGGCGTTTGTATAAAATTTCCCCCACCAAATGATCAACAAAATGCATTTGTGTATCTGCGTTACGCTCATTCACCCTAAAAAATTTTGGCGTGTTTTTACCATCAGGTTCCCTCAATGCCTCTCACTCTTCTTGCCCATGTAACCTGTTTAACACTCACTTTTAACGCTGCGTCTGAAAAAGCCCAATAAGACTCATATTTGGCATAAGGTCAGATGTTAATATTTCAATGAAATGAAGAATAGATTTGCCGTTCAGGCTTGATTTCAAGTCGAAAACTTTCGCTTTAATAGCCTCTGAAAGTATTTGCTTCCCTCTCTCAGATTTTGGAAGATGAACCAATTCAAAATGAGTTCCAACCACACATATAATCCTGTTTCCATTTCTATCCGGAATCGTACTATCAATAACGTAGAGTCCCCACCGCTATAGAAGTACCGAGTGCAGGTGAGCGGACCCAAGTGCGAATAAAATAGTGGGGCTAATTGTAAAGGTAATGAATTCCTAGAACCTAATGTTTGTATATTTCGCAGATCTGATTGTTATTCGAGGGAATCCTGTAGCGGTCGGATAATTACTTAGCATTAAAAAAACGAAAATTTTGGAGCTAGTGTTTTTGCTGTTTGTTAAAATAATTAAATCCAACCGCTAAACCGAAGTGGTATGATAGCACCATACGATGATCATTCTCGACAAGTGAACTGTTCATCATTCGTGGGAGGGTCAGTTCGTGGCGAGTGAAAAGTTCTGTCTTCAGCGGTCCATTTGCACGCATCCGCGCAAATCGCACCCTCAATTTAAATCAAATCGGAATGGAAAAGATTAATAGCTAAGTGAAATTCCGCTAAATTTTATCCGCGAAAATTTGACCGTGTAAAGTGGAAATTCTTCGTCCAGGTGCAATAAATACGTTTTCCGCAAGAAACACTAACACCTTAAAATGATTGCGGCGAAAGGGGAATAAAGTTGGGGTATGAAAAGTGTCGTGGGGTTTTTTTGCGACGAAGAAAAAAAACATTTTACATTGCATTTTTCCAAAACTGGGAATGTGGAAATCGTGGCTTTAAGAAGTTCCAAGTAAAAATTGTATGGTGTGGAAAAAACAGTTAGCGCCTTAGGATACAACAGATACTAGCAGCAGTTCAAACTTGCGCTGAAAATTATCGGCTCTATCTCAATTGTTTCCACGTCCTCAAATCAAATGCTGTGAATCTTAAAATTATCAAAATACCTAAACCCAAGACGAATCTATTATCGTTAGAAGAAGAATCTATTATCGTCAGAAGTAGAGCAGTAAAGAACAATACCAAGAAATATCATAGAGGAATCTCGACGTAATGGAGAACACAACGTAGAATTTAAAGAATACTCGAAGAAATTTAATTTCCCGTCAAAACATAATTTATAGAACAATTGTGTTTTGTGGCAAAGTACTGTGCGTCACATCAAATAAAGGAAACGTAATGGAGCAGATTGGAATTAATCTACAGTCAACGTGGCAAACCTTTATTGGTCGTGGATAATTATTTGTACCATAAAAATCGAGATAATTGTTGAACATTGTTATATTTTTCATAAGCTAAACAAATGAAAATGAGTCCATTTGGTAGAAATTACAAGAAAAACAAGTTGGGTGGATAGAACTACACTCGTGTCAGAAGGGTTTTGTACTCAACATACGATATGCAGACATATGAGTATAGAATGATTTAATTACATGCCCAATAAATATTTTTGCTTTAAAAGAAAACCAGTGCTACTCTATTTTAACTGGCCAACATTTTGTTGCAATGCCGCTAAAATCGTTGACTTGGCCATATCTTAACTGTCTTTTTGTTATATTATATATATTTGGATACAATACAATCAAAAGCGTAGTGCTTGGCTTGATGTAAAGCCCATATAGTAACGGTATTTGATTGTTGTAGTGGGCGAAAATTCAAACGGCAATAACTTCTGTACATTCTATTAAAACTTTTAGATTATAAGGAACTTTTAAAAGACACCTAAATATTTACTTTCATCCAATAGATATTTAATTTACAGATTCTACTATTATTAGCAAAGTTGAACGAATTTCAACCACTAAGTAATTTGTTATCGGACCTACCTTCCTAATTTCTTCACCAATTATTTTTGGCTGCTTATCTTCAGCTATTCATAAATCAATTCAATCAAATGTTAATAGCATGTACCTTAAATGTTTCAGTTCGCGAAAGCTAAAACAACTTTATGCAATATTCTCATTTAAAACTGCCGCCATTTGGTTTTACGTTTACGGATGTCACCCGTAGAACAAATTCTCAAAGATATTCATCATGAATATAGTTCCTGAAACTTTCATGCAAATCCTAGCAAACCCATGTGTCTGAGTTTGTTGGATCTGCATATTGTCCCATAGCTATGTATAGCTGCAGTTGTAATACGGGAAAATTTAACCCCCATAACTCTGTTAAATACGGTTCGATTTTTCTAAAAATTTCAGTATTGATTAAACTTGTAAATTAACATTTACGCATTGAATTTTATTGAATTTGAGAGTTCCATTACGATTGTATTCAAGAAAGTGTAAAATTGATAAATCTTATTACTAACAAAGTTGAGCGAATTTCGACTTCTGACGCATTTGTTAATGTAGTGCTCATAGAGGTCTATACTCATGATTTTTTGGATATAAGGTTTCCAATTGCGAGGGATGAGAGGTACGCCTAAATTTCGTACATTTCCCCTTCTCCTGCATCCCTTGATAGTGATAAAGTAATTTTAGGGCCTGTTTTGAAGAGATCTCATTGAAATATGATACCCCACTTGACTACCTTTGACGAATGAATTTTTTCTTGAGGGTCACTCCTCCATATGAGGGACCCTCCTAAAATTCTTTAAAATTGTTTACACCCCAAGACTTTCGAGAAGTCATAACTTCCCACCTGTCCACAAAGTTTCATGGCAGTAGCTTCTACAGTTTCTGAAAAAAAATGCTGTGACATACAGATGGACGGACAGACGGACAGACGGACGGACAGACGGACACAGTTACTGATTTTAATAGGGATTTTCTATTTTACTTTCATGCCCTAAAATGAACGACAAAAATTTCAGCGGTTGCAGGCCCCTTATCCCACCCCAACAACGAGCGCTTGGCGGAGGAGGACCGGATGTACTCTTTTGTTTATTAAATAAAAATGAAAAAAGGCTGTATTGCAATAGAAATGGTCGGCAAGAACAAATTTATGATTAAAAAAAATCAATTAACGTATAAAGTAATTTAGAAGAAAAAGTAATTACTAATTAAATTGTTTTTATATTAAATTTTATACCATATGAATGAAATTATTAAAAATGAAACTAATTTTATTTTAATGTTACAAATCTTTAATTATGCGTAAAATGAGGTCGAAGTTAAGAAAATTTTTAATTGGACACCATACTGTGAGAGAACTATCATTTCTTAAAGTATTCTTTGTTGAGGATTGCTATAAGCAATAAATTATTTATATGTACAAGCATATTATATAAAATGAATAGATAATCAAATTTTCACTTTCGATCTTTTCATTCACATGAAACCCTGACCAGGTATGAGACCCGCCACGTTGGCTGGTCCCTCCACTCATGAGCTAGATATCAGGTGAGCTCACCCCTTCTCTTTGTCGTTGCAGGTGCTCTCGCAGGGTAGAGTGGCCTTCCGCTTGAGTTTCCTATTTATGTTAAAATGTTATGTGATTCCATTATATAAGACTTTAACATAAATTTGAAACGTTCATATTTTTCATTTAAAGGAAAAATTCATGCGAATTATGTTTGTCTGAGTTTTTCATTCAAATGGAAAATATATGGCCACGTCTACAACTGGATGCTCCACTCTTATTTGGGGGTCGTAAGTATATATAGTAAAGACGAGATCCTCTTGATTCTCGCACGCATTCGCCGGGCCCAATTGTTATTTTGCTTTGGTAATCGATCCCTTCAGTAGGTTAACTTGGCCACAACACCATCGAACCGAGTCCTACGATCGCCTAGTTCGTGAATGCGAAATTTTTTGTAGTGGGCCCTTTTACTGGGGAAAAAAACTCGCCCCACGATACTGAAATGCTAGCCTGCCAGGGCATTCACGCGTCCTCAGACAAGGCCAATTCCGGCGAGCACCAACATCTTCGCTTGTCAAGGTAGAAAACCACCGCTGCAGTCCTTTACGGGCATTTATATTCTTTCCAAATCATTATAGCGATGGCAGTGGTGTAAACCATTGCATTGTCATGGTGGAAGCGCACTTTTTTCTTCACTAAATGGGGCCTTTTTCTGCGATTCGGCATAGTAAGGCCCAATGACTATCCTGCCCTTCCCCAGATAGTCAATGCATATCACACCTTGTGAATCCCAGAAAATGGTGGCCATCACCTTTCCGGTCGGTAGGACAATCTTCGCCTTCTTTAAAACACGCTCGTCGGTTGAAGTCTATTGTTTCCACTGCTCCTTGGTCTCTGGTATGTACCAGTGGAGCTGTGTTTCGTGGATGGCCTTGAAACGACGCAGAAAATCCTTCGGGTTGCGCTTAAACAAAGCCAAATACTGCTCTTAAGTGATCTCACAGTTACGCTTGTTTTTCGGAGTGAGCAAACGTGGCACTCATCCGACTGACAGGTTTCTCATGCCCAAAATTTCATGCAATATATGACCCGTGCAGTCTTTTAAGATGCCTACTGTCTCACTTTTTGCGCAACTTCAATCGGTGGTCTGCCAATACGAGCCCGTGGATTTTTGTCGTCATCCTCCATGATAACCGTTTTTAGGGCACATGGGCATGGCTCATCAAAAACCGGCATGCGGCCGCGTTGAAACTCGTTAGACCGGTTTTTAATGTTCACCATCCCAGGAGCAGAGTAACCTTATGCAGGATTCAAGCATTCTTTGATTTCGCTACGTGATGTTCCTTTCAAAAACAAGAATCGAATCACCGACCGACATTGGACTTTCTCCATTTTTGGGTTATATTACCTTACAAAATCGACGTTGCTCCAGCTGAGGCCTGTGAATCCGAGAGAATCGTCGTAGAACGGGCATGAGTGCCAGATGCTTGAGGCACAATGTGGCAAACACTACTCATTAAATTCCAGTGAATTTATCCTTTCTAAAAGAAAAGACACAATTTCACCTAGTAACTATACCCTATTTTTCTAAAGGAACACTTCACAAAATCAAACCGTCGGATAATTCAAGAAAACCTTCCACCGATCCAAATTTATACTTTTTTTCCTTCTACGTAGCACTGCAGCCCCTCTCGGGCCTTCACTTCCTGCAAATAGCGCCTCCAACTGTCTCACTTCATTGAACACGTCCTCCAATTTTCAAATCCCAGCAGCAATGAACTGTCTTCGTCAAAAGAGTCCGACTAGCGTTTTTTTGGTTTCCCCACTGGCCTCCGGCCTTCAGTTCTCCCAACGAATACCTTTTTGGGTAGCCGTTGTTCATCCAAACGATTCATGTGGCCAGATCAAAGCAGTTTCCGCAGTATTACAATCGTTGAGACCTCTGGCTCGTCAAAAATTTCATCCAGCTCATGGTTGTATCGAATTGGCCACTGGTTCCCGTCTAGCTTCGCTCCGATTATTCGCCCCTGGATCCATTACTCCAAGGCGCTCAATATATTTGTGGATGCTAGGCTTAGGGTCCATGTTTCACATCCATAGCAAAACGTAGATTTTATCACAGACTTGTATACTTGGAGCCTAGTTTTCCTGTGTATGCAGCTGGTCTTCAAGATGGTCAAAATTGAATAAAATATTTTATTTGCGAGCTATATTTTTGGCGGGTTTCGTCGATTTTATTGGCGGTTCTCGTTACTTTGGCACCTAAATACAGGAGTTCATTCAAATTTTCGATCCTGTATTCACGAAGTGTGATATTTTGTGTATATAAGGTATATTTTCTCGACTCCGTCATGAGCTTATTTTTATTCTCTTTGATTTGTAGCCCTACTAGGTTTGCTTTGCTGTTTCAGGAATAGTTCCTTGGTAGTTGTTAATGAACGTGACAAAATTTTGATGTCGTCTGCATAGGCTACTACTTGGCTTGACTTGTATAGTCATGTACCTCGGAATTCGACAGGCAGCTTCCTTATGGGGTATTCTAGAGGAATGAGTTCAGCCCATCTCCCCGCTTTAGTCCAATATTTGTGCCAAAGGCATCGGTGAGTTGGTTATTGATGCGGAGTTGGGAAGTCGTCGACGTCATTTTCATTTTGGTAACACGGACTACTTTGGCTGGGATGCCAAAGCAAAGCATTATTTGGCACAGCACGTTAGGAGCAAAACTGTCATATGCTTGCTTAAAGCCAACGAAAATTTGGTATACGTCTATATTGAGCTCCCAGCATTTCTGAAGTACGTACAAGACTGTGAACAGTTGGTCTATTGTCGATCTACCTGTTCTAAGGCCACCTTGATACTCCCCAATGATATTGTTGGCGTATGATCCGATTCTATTTTCTAAGGTCATTGAAAATACATTGTATTTTGTACACCGTATAAATTAGTAATATGCCTCCATAATTTTCACACTATACCTGGTCATCTTTTTTGTGGATAGGGAATATAATTGATTGGCTCCATTCTTTTGGTATATATTCTTGTTGGTCAATGTGCTGGATGATTTTGTAGACGGCTTTCTGAACACTCCTGCCACCATATTCGATGAGCTCCACTGGAATATCACCGATGCCCGGCACTTTAATATTCTTTTGGGCTTTTCTTCTTCTTCTTCTTCTTTGTAGCACTACAGCCCCTCTCGGGCCTTCGCTTAGAGATAGTTGGAGTATCTCATTTGCATGACCGTATTGATTTTTTTGGAAGTTGATTTGGTCAGTATCATGCTCCCGTGTGCTTGCTCAGCTATGATATGATCTGATTAAATCAGTTCATATCACCACTCGTAGTCTGTCCGAAAAATCCTCTGAACTAAATCACGTTGCTCCCAACAAGATTTGAACCTGGGACCTTCGGCTTATGCGTTCATGCCCTAACCACTAGACCACACAGACTTTTGGGCTCTTATCGTAGAGAAAACTTCATCCAGAGTTGGCGGGGCCAATGGAAGCTCTCTACAGATATCTATAAGCTCCACTGTTCTTAAGCTGTGTGGAGGATTGAGGAGGTCCTTGAAATATGATGCCCATCATCCTTCAATCCTTAATCTTGGTTTCATCAAGGATGGTATTGCCATGGTCTTGGGCTGATAACGTCAGTCCTGGCTTTTCACCACTTTGCATGTTCATCTTGTGTTGTTGCTCACTAAACTTACATCTATACTTCTCAATTGGTCATCATAGTATCTTCTTTTGTTAATCCTACTTATCTTATTTGTTACCCTTCTGAGATTTTCATAGTGTTCTCTCTTCATCTTGGTTTTTCTACCTACGTATTCCTTGTACTCCTAATTTTTTTCGTCTAACGCACTCTGGCACTTATCATCGAACCAATCATTTCTTTTGTGCCGAGCTTGATGTCCAATTGTGTGTTCTGCCATGTTATTAAAAGCTGCTTACACTTCCATCCAGAGCTCGTTGCTCGTTTTCAGCGATGCGTCTGATAAGATAGGAGCCAACTGTTTGTCGAATGTCTCCGTGAAATTTTTTACCACAGATGCCGTTTGGAGCCTTTTGATGTCAATTTTCGGTAGCGGGCTGGTCTTCGATGTATACTCCTTTGACATATAAAATCAATAGGTTAATTTGATCAAGTATTGATGTGTATTACGATTGGCTCGTCGGTATGTGCGGATATCAAGCATGCTCGAGGCCCAACGTTGTTGGATCAGAACATGGTCTACCTGGTTTTTTGTGCTGCTATCCGATGATACCCAGGTCATTTTATGAATGCGTCAATGCGGGAAGCAAGTTGAACGTTTGATTCGATTTCTGCTGCATTCAAAGTCAATCAGGGACTGGCCGTAGTTTTTAATTTCAGCGTGGAGGCTTTATTCTCCAGTTGTTCTGTGATGAGATATTTCATTGCCAACCTTAGCATTGAAATCACCCAGAATTATTTTTGTGACACTTGTAGGCGATAAGTCGCTTAGTCTTTCCAGGTGATTGTAGAATGTTTTCGCCGGTCGGGGCTTATACGTTGATCAGCCAGATTTTAAAGATTTTCGCTTTGATATTGACTGCCCACAATCGTTCATTGACTGCCTTAAAATCAATAACGTGCGATTTGAACACCCTGTCCACAATGAACGCCACTCCGAATTCTCGTTTTCAAGTATGCTTCCCATTTTGTATATTGTGTGCGATCTCTTGTCTAGAATATCATTTCCTGTTCAATTCATTTCTTGGATTTCCAGTATTTTTAATTTATATTGACTGGGGTGCTGCAAAAGGTCCTTAATAGCGCCAGGGTAATTGAGTGATCTGACATTCTAGGACCCGATGCCATAGTCCTTTTTCCATTTGCGAGGTCGTTGCCGTGAGTCCAAGCCATTCCGAGGCTCTTCTGCAGGTTTTGAAACGTTGTATGGTTTTATATGTTAGCCCGTCGCCCCACCTACATTCCAACGATATAGTTATTACTTCAATTCCGTTATCAGGTACAAAAGACTCACCTTCATTTCTTACGTCCCCATAAAGTAGATGCAAATAGGATTCAGTAGCAGAGCTGTAGATGTAGTTATAGTAGTATTGAATAGGTATTTCAAAGTCCTTAAAGGACTGCAGCGATGGTCTGCTGCCTCGGCAGAGGAAGATGTAAGTACCCGCCGTTCAGAGAACAAGTGAAACAAGTAAAAATGGGTGGACTTAGGGTAACTTCGTCTTTACCCGAAGAGGCTAATGGCCCACCACGAATAAGAGAGGGGCAACCGGATGGTGATGGAGCCCCCGCGCACCCGCCCAACCGGATCAAAATCCATAAATGTTGCAGTGGCCAGCTATTTCTCTTCTGAGTGGAAAACTCATACAACAGAACTTGCATGAGCCTTCCCATCAGAGGAGAAGTACCCCGGTGACCAATTTATGCCATAGAATTATGCAATTTGATTACATAATCCTATGCCATAAAGAGGCAACTTGCTCGGGCCACTCAACCCGCGACATCACCTGAAACAAAAAAAGGTTAGTTGGTGCCCGATGGCTGGCTCATTTCTAGCGTGGAGAGCCTACTATCGTACGGAATGGAAAGACCGAGTTTAATTTTAACTTTATCTAAACATTTCTTTCATTTATTTGGTTTTTTTTTTCAAATAAATATTTGTATACATTAATTTGTGTTCCCTCTTTTCTTTCAAAAACAAAATTTAGGAGAATAAAAGGAATTAGAACAAGAAAATTAAAATTTGTAAAAACATACAGTAGAATTTACTACAAATGTGAGTAATTTAGTATTGGTGAAAATTAACAAAAGGGTACTTACCCACATGGTCCGTCAAGTGCTCAATGACGATGCAGGTATCCTAATAAATTAAGCTTCATAAAAATTAGCTTATTCTAATTTCTGTTGCTTTACACAGAGAGACACTCATGCAAACCATATTGAATTTCCCGTCAAGATGGTGTCACAGACACGATGTATTAATTCCGATAAATTATGCAAATCGGCACCGCTAGATGGATGTGGTAATCACTTGCAACATAAAACTATCCCGGGACAGCAAAATCACACTCCTTAATTCTCTTAAGTGTATGACAACAACGAATAAATATATCACATCCTTTCATAGCCTTTCTCGTGTGTTTTTATTTTATATTCTGGCTATATATTATGATGATTATTGTCATTATTAACGCAATGTATCATTTCTTTTGACTGTCGAGCTTGCAGCTGTCAACTGTGGCAAGACCAATATGAACGATTTAAGTTTTGCTTGTTAGCTTTTCTTTCGAATAAATCCGTGCCGACACTAAACCACGATTAAATCCTCAACAGGAAATATCGTTCCTTTTCGCGCAACTGTCACAACGAAAATTTTTCCTTCACTACCCTGTGGCATTCACGATAAGCATATTCAAACAAATCAAATAATTCTCCGTCTAGACACGTTGTTCACCACTTTATTAAACTCCTACAGTGTGCGAGCCTGTTGTGAGGAATTTTTCTGGAGATATTCTACTTCTTGACCAGCCAAAGTTAAAGCCGTTATCCTGGCATATCGCGTTCGTTCTAATTGCCAGTGCAAAATTACTTACACTTTCACCTCTTGGACTGGCAAAGCAAACACTGTGGGATTTCCAGCACCGGGCAAAACACTTGCAATCGAAAGAGCACTTTCGTAACTCCCTACCAGCTTTTATAATGCGATTTTTACACTGTTTGCAAAATTACACTTATTTGCAAATGTTACAGTGTTCAATTCTAGGGCACACGGTGTTTACCGACACTTTACAAACAGAATCAAGATGGAAATCGCGAGAAATTCGATTGATTAATGTCACTTGATTTACTACCGTCTCCGTATTCCCCCGGATGTTTTTCTGTCGTCCCGTTGGATCGACCTTTCCCATGCCGTGCTCGATACCAACTCCCCTCAAATGTATAGAGGCAGGTTGTTGAGCTTAAATGATTTGTGCGACGCGCCTGAATGTAAGGGTTCGGCCACATTACGATTTTACTGTCATAACCAGCGGTTTTTAGACGCAAATACGAACACACTGCGACAAGATCTCCGAAGGAACTTCAGGCATGCGCAGAACTAATATGCTCATTTGAAGGTATGTCATTGCCAGGAACACATGCGCTAACTCATTTGTGCGCTATGCAAGAAACTTCCATGCACGTCAGCGTCAAATGTCCACCAACGATTTTTAGACGCAAATACGAACACACTGCGACAAGTACTCCGAAGGAACTTCAGGCATGCGCAGAACTAATATGCTCATTTGAAGGTATGTCATTGCTAGGAACACATGCGCTAACTCATTTGTGCGCTGTGCAAGAAACTTCCATGCACGTCAGCGTCAAATGTCCAAACTCGCCTCCGCGAGTATCACAAAAACTACATACTAAACTGGTTTTAGGAAAAATCGCAAATTCCTGCGACTGCCGACCTGGACAAAATTTGCGAAAATTGCAGTATGCGGGCTTCCATTTAACCATGTGTAACTTGCGACAGAAGTGCGGCTGAATAGTCGTAGTCTGATGCATCCCTAAATGTGCATCCGCTGATGGGATGCATGGAATATCACATTGCGTCGAGTAGATTGTTCTCTGATAAGAGTTGTTACTAACAATTCTATGAGTGTAAATGTATATTTTGTATTTCTAGGATTACGATGCTGGGTGAGAGAATGTGTGTTTTACATACCTTCAAGTCATAGTAGGATTTTCTAGATGGAAATGGTTTGCTGGTTGTGTAGTGGATTAGTAGATCTGGTCTATATTATGCATGAATTTTCTTTAAACCTTTGCCTGCGCCAAATTCGAATCGAGCATTTTTATCTATAGCCACATTTTTGGTTGTTGAAAATTTTAAGGAAGACATTGGATATTTAAAAAATTCTAAACTGCATAATCATTAATGTCTACTTGATTACCATGCTGTAGGGATGAAGGAGATAGGAAAGTTTTAGAGCAGTTTGATAGGGTAACTGCTATATTACTACAAATGTGCGACCCCGAAAACATTTACTACCCTTTAATCGGGGGTTAAGATGAGGAATCATGGAAGCTGTGGGTTGAGGAAACAAGGAGTTCCCTCCCCTTTTCTCAAACGGGCTTCGGACTGTCTACCGCGGGCATGCTTGCACTTAAATGGAATGTAATGTTAAGGACCAAATCAATGTTTCCACAATGTAAAACAAAGAGCAAATTGTAATAAAGATTAAAATTTTATTCGCTTATACCAATGTATTGAACATTGGCTGGCAGCTCACATGAGTGTTGTGCGACGAAGAAAGAGTGATGGTGCGAGTGGTAGGGAATGGAGGTATTTAAAAAAATCAAACGTTGAGAACATTTCAATCACTTACATTTTTGCCTTAAACCTGCTTCATGGAACGTTGACGTAGGGCTCCTTTGTTTGAATATTCTGGTTACCAAGTTTTCTAATTCTTTAGCACTTATTTCCTCCACAAAAAAATCACTCGAGTCGTCGCACCTCAATTTGACTATGTTTCACTGGAATCTCGATGTCCAATTCAATTCTTAAAGGTAGATGTTGTAATAACCACCGATCTCGCGGATCGATACCCCGCAGAGATCTATCCTCCTATACAAATTTCCCAACCAGCTGGTAAGTTTGGATGACAGATATCTGCAACTAAACTGGGACTTGAAGTCTGTGAGGTGTGGATTGCGGCCGGTCAATAGAAAATGTGTTTGGGTGCCAGTTGCTCTCGGATTTGAAGAAGACCAATTGGAATTTAAGTGTAAAGTTTATTTTGTGCAAAGTTAAATTTTCATAATTTGCAATATTTGTCAATCAATGTATAGAATTTATATTCCCCTGTACAGGTAAGTTTTTATATTGCTTGCAAATATACGTAACAGTGCAGTTCATTCCTATATCCATTGGTTCTAGAATAAAACATTTAGTCGCAACTCCAAGTTGATCTTGTTAGTGCGAATTTTTGCCCTGAAGTAAAGTAAAATGATGAAATAATTAAGTGTGGCAAATGCTGGGTTCATGAGAATTCTTTCTTCGGCGAGGACAGTAGCGATCAATACAACTTATGTGAAACTTTCATACAAATTCTAGTAAACTCGTACTGTCCGAGTCGGTAAAAAGTGTATGTTGTACCATAGCCATATAGTTCCATATTAACTCAGCGCATATTGCTCCATAGTAATACAGAAAAATTCAAACCGCTATAATTCCGTTGAATGCTATTCGATATTTTTGAGACTTTCAGGGCTAGTCAATCTTACAAAAATATTGAACTTATAGGTACCACCACGGTTTTATTGAAGAGAATTTAAAATAGGTAATAGATACTATTACTAACGAAATTGATTGAATTTCAACTTCGGACGTATTTGTTGTCGCTGTATTCATAAAGGACCACATTCATAATTTTTCTAATTTTTTGGATAAGAGGTACCCAATCGCAAAGAGGGAGGGATACATGAAAATTTTGTTTATTTTCCCATCCCCTGCTCTCCTCAGTGATGGTTGGGCAATTTTAAGATCTGTTTTGAAAAGATCTCATAGAGACCTTTCACATGAAAACCTATTTGACTATGAATGCTGAGAAAATTTTTCTTGGATGGCCTCCCCCTATATGGGTAGACCCCCTTGGAAATCACTGGAAAATTTTATCACACCAAAACTTTCAAGAATTCACCACATTTGACTTTTCCAAAAAGTTTTATGGCTGTAACTTCTATAATTCAGGAGAAAAACTGCTATAACATAAGGACGGATAGACAGACGGACACAGGTCTTGACTGTAAAAGGGCATTATATTTTAGCACAGATCCATGAGGGGAACGAGGCAGTTTGACTTTCCTCTGAAAAAGTTAAACAAGAAGCTAGAATAAAACAAGAACCCAACTGAATTACACAATCCAATTCTATTCAATATACATATAATATATATATATATATATATATATATATATATATATATATATATATATATATATATATATATATATATATATATATCTATATATATATATATATATTTATATATATATATATATATATATATATATATATATATATATATATATATATATATATATATATATATATATCTATAATCAAGCCGAAGTAAAGTGAGTAGTGTTTTCGAAATTCCACGGGCCGAAAAGATTACTTATTCTATCCTGTTAAAATTTATAAAACCCTTCGATGGGAACAGGAGCCTGTTCTTTTGGACTAAGCCATTACCCAATTAGAAGGTAAAGTGGAATTAGCCGTTTCTAATCATACCTTTGGTGATTGGAGTAAGCTTTGTGACTTCTTAAAGCTTCTATACGGTGAAAAGAAGCATTACAACCATCTCCTTATAGAATTGCAACAATGCAAGCAGTCCGCAAAAGAAAGTTAGACTTGAAACGGCCGCGAAAAATTTAATCGTTTGTGTGAAGCAATCCATTGAGGATGGGGGAGAATTGAAAGGTCGTATTGCTGCAATGGACGACCTTATCCTGCATACTTTTATCTTAAACATCGACCCAGCTATTAGCAGCATACTCTGTGCAAGAAATGTAAAAAATCTGACGGAGGCTATGCAAGTAGCCATTGAAAAGAAAAATTATCAAACTCATAAAAACGAAATCTGTTAACCCATCACCCGCAAATTAAGGTAAATTTTGTAGCATATGCAAGCGCAGAAATCAAAACGCTTCTGAATGTTACCATAAAAATAAATAAAATCCTCCTCAACAGGTGTATGAAGCAAATGAAAAAATTTGCAATTACTGCAAAAAGAAAGGCCACGTTATCCAAGAGTGTCGAAAACGGGAATACAACAATAACAAAACAAAAACCTCTCAGTCTAACCAACAAAGTCATTATCCAAAAAACGGGGTAGCGACTCCGAACCCAGGTGTTCGAACTATATCAGAAATTTTGAAAACAGAGTAAATATACCTCAGTTATTTTATTATGGTGTGTAATGAATTTCGAAATGTCCGTGTAGGACACGGGTGCCGATGGTCTGGCACAAGTGCCAGCGAGCTAAAACAACACCGAGCTCAGCTTACTAGCTTCGCTTAATGACCGCGTACGCGTGCTTGACGACTAGCATTTGCGGGATCATATGAGGCGGGTTCTTGTCGAGCCACGAAGCTACACTACAAAATACTTATCACGCGTACTCTACTCTACAAGACGCACCGATCAATTTTTATTGTCTTTAGAAAAGTTCTATTAGGTGTCAATTAATCTACTCTACAGAAATTCAATATTGTTTTGCCTCGTTAAAGTTAGCGGACACGGAGGCTTGAGACAAACGCAAACATTACACGAAAAGCAACCGTTACTTTCACCGAAGAAGGTCGTTGCATTACAAGGGGAATGTCAAACCTAAAGATGTTAAAGTGGCTGAAGTGAACCACTCATCTCTGCCTAAAGGATGGAAACTTGACGGATGCAGTTTACTTTACACTAGTAAAACAACAAACTAAGCAGTTTCGACGGGGTGACCACCTTATCTCTTCAGGAGCAGCCACTCCTGATCACCACGGGGCTGCTCGACTGCTTATGTTTATTACAGGGCAGTCTCTTTGATGCCGACCCAGGTATGGGGAGACTGAAGGATTTCGCTCTACACTAGTGAAGAAACAATTGTTTCCGCAGTGGAGAGATGGTTGTTATAATTTTAGGCCCCTCTCCTTGAATACAAGTCCCTGTCTTCTACGAAAGTATGCTAATAAAAACCGCTAACCAATCATAAAAACAAATCGGGTGTCGGTCAGGACTAATTGATGATGCGGATTTTATCACTGCCGGTCATCAGATTAGCTCCCAGCAAAAACTGACGCAATTCCAAGCAATGTATTTGAAAACCCCTGGCACCATCAGTTTGTTCAAAATTAGAACTGTCCGACTTCAAACTGTATAAAAATGTGCAAACCTTTCTTTTGGTAACATTAAGGGACGCACTACTCTATAACATCATCGGCATGTTCAGGCGACTGAGCCACCACGAACGAAGAACTCCAGAAGATGCTATAGCCCTTATTATACCGAAGACAAGACAAACAACACCAAAAAAGAGTTTATCGGTGACTCTATCTTTACTTTATGGAACCCTCCAAAGTATGCTACGTTAATATCAAATGGTGAGGGCGACAATAAAAATTGAATCGGTTCATCTGCCGACAGCAAAATTAAAAATGTGAGAACTCGAAGGAGAGTGGTGTTGTTTCCCCTTCGGGCCCAACGTTGGGTGCCATTGTAATGAATTTCGAAATGTCCGTGTAGGACACGGGTGCCGATGGTCTGGCACAAGTGTCAGCGAGCTAAAACAACACCGAGCTCAGCTTACTAGCTTCGCTTAATGACCGCGTACGCGTGCTTGACGACTAGCATTTGCGGGATCATATGAGGCGGGTTCTTGTCGAGCCACGAAGCTACACTACAAAATACTTATCACGCGTACTCTACTCTACAAGACGCACCGATCAATTTTTATTGTCTTTAGAAAAGTTCTATTAGGTGTCAATTAATCTACTCTACAGAAATTCAATATTGTTTTGCCTCGTTAAAGTTAGCGGACACGGAGGCTTGAGACAAACGCAAACATTACACGAAAAGCAACCGTTACTTTCACCGAAGAAGGTCGTTGCATTACAAGGGGAATGTCAAACCTAAAGATGTTAAAGTGGCTGAAGTGAACCACTCACCTCTGCCTAAAGGATGGAAACTTGACGGATGCAGTTTACTTTACACTAGTAAAACAACAAACTAAGCAGTTTCGACGGGGTGACCACCTTATCTCTTCAGGAGCAGCCACTCCTGATCACCACGGGGCTGCTCGACTGCTTATGTTTATTACAGGTGATGCCTTGATGCCTTACCTGACCGTTATCAGCCCTAACTGTAGAAAGTCGCATTTTAAATTCCTAATTGATTCCCGTGCAGCTATTTCAATCGTGAAAGGCGAATCATTAATGGGAGAAACTCTGGTAAACACGGAAAACATCACCAGCTTTCAGGGTATATGTGGAACTGCCTCAGCAGTAGGTTCTTCCCAGATAAGTTTGAGGTTTCCGCGGCAAGACCTAATCCATGAGTTTTCAATCGTCACCGACAACTCCAATATACCTGTTGATGGGTTGTTGGGATGCGATTTCCTATGCAAGCATGACTGTATCGTAGACTTGTCACAGAAGCTTCTAACAGTTAGAAGCAAAGAAGTGAGAATTGAAGTCTGCAAACGTCCCGAAAATGACGAGATCAACGACGAATCTTCAGCAGGTTCCTACTTTGATCCCCCACAATTTATGAAATCAGAAACTTCGATAAACTCACAGCGACTTGGCTATTTCATACGCGAGTCGAACGTTGAATCGGTCTGAATCTAATTACAGCACCACGGAAAGAGAATTGTTGGTAATAGTTTGAGCAGTCCAAACCTTTCGACCATATTTATATGGAAGGAAGTTTAAAATCGTAACCGATCACCGTCCTTTGATTTCGCTGCGCAACTGCAAGGATCCCGGAAGCAAACTTATAAGATAGAGACTCAAACTCGAGGAGTTTGATTATGATATAGTCTATAAACAGGGCAGAGTGAATTCAAATGCTAACGCTCTTTCAAGAATCAAAATAGATTGTACTGACACTCTCATCCTACATACTGAAGTGAACGACACATTCCTGGACTACATCAAATTTTATTACAATTCCACGACTCCCAAAATTTTCGAATATAACGACCTAAACAGTGCTATAGACACAACCAAGTCTCCCGCAGCATACTTTACATCAATTGATAGGGATGAACAGAATCCACATTCGTCTTTGTTCCTTGATAGAAGTTTGAATAAGGAACTCATTCTCAGTAAAAACTACGATTTATTTGATGTAGAAAAATCAACAACAGTTTTTAAGCAAGCAATTTATCATTTCTTCCTTAAACATTCTTTCTTCGAGAAACCATCATACCAAGATTTCTTTCACTGTACCTGTTCGCTTACGACAGCGAAAGAATTAAAATCTAAGTAAATTACTTGCCTGATAAGTTTAATTGTAATGCATTTATACTCACACAATAATTTAACCATTAGGTAAATTCATACTAAATTCATTAATGCATCAATATAAATAAATAAATATGCATGACCCGCTTTAAACCTAGAAACTACATCAAACTCTATCATATGTACTTCTTCCCATATGAACCCATTTTCTTACGTGTGGAATAATCCTCACTCATATGGTTTCATATGTACAACATTACAAATTTACAACAAGCGAAGACACTTGTGCATCATATTTCAAAACATAAATTGCTTTGAATGCTTTTGTTTTTTTTTCTCGATGAACTTGACATTGTTCATATGTGGCGTCTAAGAACTCCACATATGATATCTTGTTTCCTTTTTTGCGGGAAATTAACATAGAGTATGTATGAATGCATTCACGTCATGCAGAGCTAATGTTTTTTTTTATGATAGCATTCTATGGGAAACCCAACGTGTAGAATTGCATTGAGAAAGTAAATTTGTTTTGTATAGATTTTGAAGTAGAAATTTTAGAATAAGGAATTTTCTTGCTAAGTATTTTTTGCTGAAGCAAACAATATTTTGTTAGAGTTAAATATGTATTTGTGATAGAAAAATTGTATAAATAGAATAGGTCGATTTAGGAAAATACACTTTTTGGCCAAACGTTAAACTGGCGACTTCGCCTCTGTTTCACTTATTTATTCCGGCGTTAACCGCCTAATCTACATGCGTGCCTAGACGCTTTATAATCACTAGGTAAATATAAATATTTTATGGAGTTAGAATATTTCTAGTACTGCACTAGAAATATATCCTTGCTTCCTGCACATTTAGTAAAGTACTAAATTGTGAATTGGGCGGTAAGAAAAATATCTTATCGCGGTACAAAAACACTGGTGACCCCGACGTGATCCAGAACAAAGCCGATCGCTTAAATCAATCGTAGCATTCGAACAAGCCCTACAATGGAGAAGTTAACGGCGACACAATCCGAGCTGGGGAGCAAACTGGAACAGCTGCTGATAAACTTCAGGAAGGATTCAGTGCCCAGGAAAACCAAGGAGTACCTAGACAAGAGACTGGGCTTGTCACAAGAGTACTGGTCCGAGTTTGATCAAGTTCACGAAAAATTGAAACCATTTGAAGTGACCTCACCAGATCATCCGTACTTTGCCAACAATTACTACAACGAAATTTGCAAGTTGTACGAGAAGCTCATTCATGCACTAGATGATACGAGGAGAAACCTGGAGGGAACTTCTTCTAACGACAACCCTATGGCATCATCACCTGCAACCAAATCTGGGGATATATCTGCCACAAGAAAACTAGAACGCCACGCAGATTTCAAATTCAAAGGCGATGACGAAGAGGAAAAGGATGTTCTTCCAAGAATGATCCGGAAGCAAAAGGCCTTGATGAGGACCCTTACCTACTTCATTCAAGACATTGAACAAAAGGCTAGTAGTGAACATTCTACTGAGTACTACACACTTAAGATCATCTTATTACAAAGATACGTGGATAAACTGGCAGAGAACGATCAGGCAATATGGGAACAAACCACTGAAAGGAGCCCTTTGGAGAACAGTCCTGAAATCTGCCAAGAACTTCATTGCTGGACTCAAGAAATAATAATCTCACTGCAAGAATGTATGAGAAGCACTGAAGGCAGAAGCGACAATCCACTGCTACAATCAAAGGATACCGGAGTTCAATTGCCAAAAATCGTACTACCAACCTTTGACGGTGATTACTTGCAGTGGACTCAATTTTGTGATTTGTACCTCCAACTGATCCACAACCGCGCAATCGGAAATGCGCAAAAAATGTATTATCTGCTTAGCAATTTATCAGGCGAAGCAAAACGATTAGTGCAGCATTTGCCAGTTTCCAGCGAGAATTATTTAGATGCATGGAATATAGTTAAAGGGAGATATGACAACAAAAGGTTGTTAGTGACACATCTTCTCAACAAACTTCTTTCTCAACCATCGAGCTCTGTTGAATCTGCATCATCAGTTAGAAATCTACATGACGTAACCAATGAATGTCTACTGGGACTCAAGAATTTGGGCATTTTAATTGACGCCTGGGATCCGATACTACTGCATGTACTGGTGAAAAGGTTGGATCATACAACACATACGTTGTATGAGCAATCGTTGGCAGAGCCCCGGCAGCTAAGCACTGTGAAGCATTTTCTATCATTTCTGGAGAATCGTTTTCAAAGCCTGGAAACCCTCGGCAAAGGGGGCTCGCCATCTCTCAAGCAAAAACAAACTAAGCCTGCCTCGCTAGTGACGTCATCCAAAGGAAACCGATGCATAGTGTGCCAAGGAACGCATCCAGTGTATTCTTGCAAAACTTTCCTAAACCAAACCCTAAAGGTTCGTCTCCAGACGGTGAAGAAAAATAATCTGTGCTACAACTGTTTGAGGGCGGACCATAATAGTCAACAGTGTTCGCTCCGAGACTGCAAGAAGTGTTCGCAACGGCATAATACATTATTGCACATCGACAATCAGGGTATCAAGTCAAGTTCTGCTTTACCTCCAGCACAAGCAGAAACATCGACAATGCCATCAAACTTATCGACCCTAGCAGCGAAGACCAACAATACACGGAGAAACAACATCTTGCTGAGCACTGTACTCGTCAAGGTATTGACTGTGGATGGTCGAGAACTTGAATGTCGGGCTGTTCTTGACTCCGGATCTCAATTAAATTTCATCACGAAAGATCTGGTTAGACGGCTTGGTTTGCAGGAAGTTCCCGAAGCATTGTGTGTTCAAGGGATTGGACAAGGAATTCAAAAGGCTCAATCTAGAGTAAACTTTTCGATACAGTCCAGGACAACAGGATTCTCAGCCAGAATTGAAGCCTTTGTTCTACCGCAAATCACAACTTATCAACCGTCAGAATTCATTGACATCGTATCATGGCCTTTTCCCCAAAATGTGTCACTTGCGGATCCTGAATTCAATCACCCTAATCAAATTGATATTCTCATTGGAGCAGAAAACTTTTTGCCGATACTTTCGGTTGGGCAAATAAGATTGGGGAAGAAATTACCAAGCCTACAGAATACCGTCTTCGGATGGATCGTCTCCGGTCGAGTGGCAAATTCGGACACCCACACATTTAGCTGCGGCATCTGCAGTCATGATTGCGGCGAGCTTCAAGAAAGGGTGCAAGAGTTCTGGAAACTGGACGAAGTGGAGCCGAGCTCGAACCTTACGCAGCAAGAAAAAGGTTGTGAAGAACACTTCACTGCTAATATCAGGCGAGGACAAGATGGACGATTTGTTGTAAAATTACCATTCATGAAAGACCCTAAGTTGTTGGGTGACTCCAAAGAGACAGCATATAAACATTTTCTGGCTTTGGAACGAAAATTGAACAAGAACGAATCGCTGAAACAACAGTACACTGACTTCATGAAGGAATACCGTCAGTTGGGACACATGGAAGAGGTCGATATTCAGCAGGCACCTACACCCCATTACTTCTTGCCGCACCACTGTGTCATAAGACCAGAAAGTACCACAACTAAACTGCGAGTAGTATTTGATGCTTCAGCGAAAACGTCTACAAATATCTCCTTGAATGAAGTTCTGCACACTGGACCGTTTCTCCAAGACGATGTTTTTACCGTTCTGTTACGCTTCCGGCTTCCGATGTTTGTATTTACGGCAGACATCGAGAAAATGTACCGCCAAATAAGAGTGAAGGAAGAAGATAGGAAATTTCAATTAATATTTTGGAGAGACCATTCAAATGAACCAGTTAAGTGTTACCAACTAACTACGGTGACATACGGCATTACAACGGCTCCATATTTAGCCATAATATGCCTCAGACAAATAGCAGCACAAGCTGAAACGTCAGCTCCATTGGGTTCGCAAACGATAAGGAACAACATTTACATTGATGACGTCATGGCAGGAGCTAACAGTCTAACGGAAGCCCTCGCAGTACAAAGGCAACTAAAGAAATTGCTTCAATCAGGAGGGTTCAAATTGCGGAAGTGGTGCGCAAACCATACTCAGCTACTTCAAGGCATTCTCGAAGAGGACCAAGCAGTTCAATTCAACATAAACGGCAAAGACAACTACCATGTGAAGACGTTGGGCATAATCTGGCTTCCCGAAGATGACAACTTCTGCGTAAAAACAATTCAGGCCAGCGACGGTAAAGTGACCAAAAGAACAGTGTCCTCTGACATTGCGCATCTCTTTGACCCATTAGGAGTAATGAGCCCAGTGGTGACCAAGGCCAAAATATTTCTACAAGCATTATGGAATCTAAAGATAGATTGGGAGGCAGCTGTACCAATGGAGATGCACTCTTTTTGGGTCAAATTTCGTAAAGAACTGCAATGCCTTGAAGATATCAAGTTTCCAAGGCATATATTTTCGGTCGAAAACCCGCGAAGCATTGAATTACATGCTTTCAGCGACGCATCAGAGAGGGCATACGGCGCAGCTATATACGTGCGATCACAGCAAATTGACGGTATCGTGGTCGTGAGACTGCTATGTGCCAAGTCAAAGGTAGCCCCAAACAAGGCTACAACGATTCCACGTTTAGAGCTTCAAGCTGCAACACTCACTACCAAGCTCGCTCCTCGCGTCAAAAGGGAACTACAATGGAATGATGTTCCATGCACATTTTGGACGGACGGAACCCATCATCATCATACGTCACCTTCGTTGCAAACCGAGTAGCAGCTATACAAGAGCTTACCATGGCTGAACAATGGCGACACGTACCATCCCAGAAAAATCCTGCCGATTTGGTTTCCCGCGGAGTCTCATCCAACAAATCAAAGAATGATATTTTTTGGTTTTACGCGCCGAGGTTTCTACATGGCGACGAAAGCGTGTGGCCGAGGAATCAAAAATTTGAAACAAATCTAGAAACGAAGCCAGCAAAGGTAGCACTGTCTGTTGCAAACGAAGAAGATATACTGTCTACAATCGACCACCGGAATTCCTTTCAACATTTGCAACGGATTTTCGCTTATGTTCTTCGGTTTGTAAATAACATCAGAAACAAAGGGTTCAAACGTTCATCACACCTTACTGTTGAAGAATTGGATGCAGCCACGGCACAACTTATAAAGGAAGCTCAACGCCGAAACTTTTCACAAGAGTTAGCCTCCCTTAAAAAAACGGCCATAGTAGACAAGCAAAGCAACTTAAGCTCACTCGCCCCATTCTTGGACAAGAATGGCGTTATCAGGGTTGGAGGACGATGACAAGAAGCTGACATCGTATATGATGCAAAAAATTCCAATGTTGTTGCCATACAATGACATACTTACTCGGCTGGTAATGACAGACATTAACAATAAAAATTTTCACGTAGGACAAGCAGAGCCAAAACTTTTATCCCAGATGATGAGTAATTTGCCTGAGAGAAGAATCAAACCTGATAAGCCATTCCCAACAACAGGAGTTGATTTTTGCGGTCCATTTTGGATTCATTACAAAGCTAGAGGAAAGAAGCCTCAGAAGTGTTACGTAGCGTTATTCGTTAGTTTTGCAACCAAGGCAGTGCATTTAGAAGTGGTAAGTGACTTGACGACTAACGCATTCATCGGCGCGCTGGAACGCTTTGTGGGCAGACGTGGGAATTGCCAACATTTGTATTGCGACAACGCAACGAACTTTGTAGGAGCTCGAAACCAACTGGAAGAACTTCGACCAGCGATATATTCAAAAGAAGCGGAAGAACAAATCAACAAATTCTGCACACTTAGAGGAACCGAATTTCATTTCATCCCACCAAAAGCTCCACATTTCGGTGGACTGTGGGAGGCAGCCGTCAAGTCTGCTAAAAACTTGCTTCCTTGCAGCCTAAACAACAATTCGCCCAAATATGAGGAGTTGGAGACGGTTATAGTGCAAGTAGAAGCGATACTCAATTCACGACCTATCACGCCAATGTCTTCGGATCCAAACGACCTGATTGCGCTGACCCCAGGACATTTTTTAATAGGCGAACCGTTAAACAGCACTGCCGAATCTACTGAAAACCCTCAGCGAGTAGACCTACATCAACACTGGAAGCGCACTCTTCACCTCAAAAATCAATTCTGGCAGCGATGGTTCAAAGAATATTTAACCGAGCTGCAGTACCGAACAAAATGGAAGCAACAATGCCAGAACGCCCACCCAGGCATGATGGTTATAATAAAGGACAGCAATCTTCCGGCCATGCAGTGGCCTCTTGGTCACATACTGGAGACTATAAAGGGAAATGATGGTTTAGTCCGAGGTGTTCTAAAACAGGCAATCCACAATCTCGCTCCACTACCAGTAAAGGTCGACGCAGAAGCGAAGGATGAAACCAACGAAGAAAACTTCACTAGTACAACATCCTCACTCTCTATGACGCAAACGAATGCAGACGAAACAAACAGGCCACCGCCAACCGAAGGTCCACCTGCTTCCAAAAAACCGCGCCGAAGTCAGCTCCCAATCAGCCTATTATTATTCACTTGCCTTGTCTTGCCGGTGCTAGGAAACAATCAGGCAACGATAAAACCATTCAAATCATCACCTGGTTTGTATTTTGAACGAATGGGTTTCACTCACTTGTCATCCGACGAGTGGGATTTAGTTATTTACTACAACATGACAAACTACTGGAAGGAGCTGGCCACTATAAATAAAGGAATTGAAAACCTAGATCATTTCTGTAGTAGAATAGTAAATAAGCATTCCTGTGCACCAACGCTAGCTCAATTTACAACCACGGTTACGGAATTAACAGAGAACAACGAATTACTGCGTCAACAAGGCCATGGTCGAGGGAAACGATCCCCTCTCAATATATTCGGTAACATCGCTCATTCGCTATTCGGCATTTTGGATGATGAGTATGCGGAAAAAATGTCAGAGACAATAAACAACCTTCAACAAAATGACAGATACTTGCTAGAACTACTGAAGAATCAAACATCCATAATCGATTGCACCACAAATATCATGAAAGAGTCGCATAAAGCAGTTGAAAGACGGGTAAATGAACTAGAAGAATATCTCAACCAGACGCTCAACACCATTAAAGGAATTAACCACGAGTTCCATCAAGAAAAAATAATGGAATACTTCAACACTCTAGCAATTCGGTTAATACTGATGATATCACATTATCAAAGGGCACAATCGACACTTCTAGAAGTGATAACAAGGGCTCATCACGGCAAAGTCAATCCGCAAGTAATAACTCCTAGACAGCTACAAGACCAGCTAATCATGATTAAAGAGCACCTCTCACCCACATTGCGAGTACCTGGAGATCATGGACACTTAGCAAAATTATATGGAATGATGTCTATAGAAGGCAGAATGTTAAGCGAGCAAATGATTTTCCGAATAAAGCTTCCACTTCTATCATAGGAAATATTCGAAACCTTACGAATCGTTCCAGTACCTATATTAGTTAATGAGACATTTTTCACCGTTATTCCATCAACACAAATTCTGCTCGTAAATCTACGTCGAGATCAATTTTACCCAACGTCCAAACTGGAAATCTCAAAATGTCTCCTTGTTGACTACTCCGGGTTCATCTGCAAACTACGTCATCCGATGCATCGATGGGGACCTAATATCAACCACTGCGAAATGGCAATCTTAACTGATGCGGGCAATATTTCCAGCTGTGCAGTCATCAAAACTAAGGAAACAGTAAGGTGGACCCAGCTCTTGAATCCAAATCACTGGATTTACGTGACAAACCAACCGGTGAGCATCAACATCGTTTGTGGAACGGCAATCTCAACTTGCGTGCTTTCCTGATCGGAGACCATCAACGTAACTCACGGATGCAGCATTAAAGACGAGATCGCTACATTACAGACGAGCAAGGTACATCCCACGATGATAAGAACGTCCATCATTCCTTCGCGAAACATTTTCGACCCCGTGGAGCTCACCAACAATTTCAATAACACCCGTATGTCGGCCACGTATCGAAAACGATATTAAAACGCTACAACAGAGCATCAACAAGCTGCGAGCCGCCGAAACGGAATTCCCAACAAGCAAGTCAACCCACGTGCATCATTTCACCATTGGATACTTGGGCTTATCAATTTCATTGGTCTGTTTATTGTACCTTGCGTGGAAATTTTGCAGGAGGCGGCCTACACGCAACCGTCATCCAACACCCACACCACGCAAGGCGAAAGCTGAGCAATTCCAGGTGAATCCAGAAATCCATCTTTAAACAGTTCGTTTAAAGGGGGGGAGGATGTTCACTTACGACAGCGAAAGAATTAAAATCTAAGTAAATTACTTGCCTGATAAGTTAAATTGTAATGCATTTATACTCACACAATAATTTAACCATTAGGTAAATTCATATTAAATTCATTAATGCATCAATATAAATAATTAAATATGCATGACCCGCTTTAAACCTAGAAACTACATCAAACTCTATCATATGTACTTCTTCCCATATGAACCCATTTTCTTACGTGTGGAATAATCCTCACTCATATGGTTTCATATGTACAACATTAAAAATTTACAACAAGCGAAGACACTTGTGCATCATATTTCAAAACATAAATTGCCTTGAATGCTTTCGTTTTTTTTCTCGATGAACTTGACATTGTTCATATGTGACGTCTAAGAACTCCACATATGATATCTTGTTTCCTTTTTTTGCGGGAAATTAACATAGAGTATGTATGAATGCATTCACGTCATGCAGAGCTAATGTTTCTTTTTATGATAGCATTCTATGGGAAACCCAACGTGTAGAATTGCATTGAGGAAGTAAATTTGTGTTGTATAGATTTTGAAGTAGAAATTTTAGAATAAGGAATTTTCTTGCTAAGTATTTTTTGCTGAAGCAAACAATATTTTGTTAGAGTTAAATAT
>OZ017739.1:257349012-257359012 GCA_963969285.1 Odontomyia ornata
TTGGCTTTGGCAAGAAAAAGCACACATATTGCTTTGCTCATTTACTTAACCTTTGTAATGACTTTATGTCTTCGTCCGAACGTGGAACCGACCTCTCATCGGTTCTAGACGTTAAGTCGGAGTAGTGCCAACGGACGGTACCAACCGGTCAACCAATCCGTGCACCATAACCCATTCACGCGGTGGCTGCTTGTCGGCCAGCTAGATCGGAGAGGATTTCGGTCACCAGCTTTCAGGGTATATGTGGAACTGCCTCAGCAGTAGGTTCTTCCCAGATAAGTTTGAGGTTTCCGCGGCAAGACCTAATCCATGAGTTTTCAATCGTCACCGACAACTCCAATATACCTGTTGATGGGTTGTTGGGATGCGATTTCCTATGCAAGCATGACTGTATCGTAGACTTGTCACAGAAGCTTCTAACAGTTAGAAGCAAAGAAGTGAGAATTGAAGTCTGCAAACGTCCCGAAAATGACGAGATCAACGACGAATCTTCAGCAGGTTCCTACTTTGATCCCCCAAAATTTATGAAATCAGAAACTTCGATAAACTCACAGCGACTTGGCTATTTCATACGCGAGTCGAACGTTGAATCGGTCTGAATCTAATTACAGCACCACGGAAAGAGAATTGTTGGTAATAGTTTGAGCAGTCCAAACCTTTCGACCATATTTATATGGAAGGAAGTTTAAAATCGTAACCGATCACCGTCCTTTGATTTCGCTGCGCAACTGCAAGGATCCCGGAAGCAAACTTATAAGATAGAGACTCAAACTCGAGGAGTTTGATTATGATATAGTCTATAAACAGGGCAGAGTGAATTCAAATGCTAACGCTCTTTCAAGAATCAAAATAGATTGTACTGACCCTCTCATCCTACATACTGAAGTGAACGACACATTCCTGGACTACATCAAATTTTATTACAATTCCACGACTCCCAAAATTTTCGAATATAACGACCTAAACAGTGCTATAGACACAACCAAGTCTCCCGCAGCATACTTTACATCAATTGATAGGGATGAACAGAATCCACATTCGCCTTTGTTCCTTGATAGAAGTTTGAATAAGGAACTCATTCTCAGTAAAAACTACGATTTATTTGATGTAGAAAAATCAACAACAGTTTTTAAGCAAGCAATTTATCATTTCTTCCTTAAACATTCTTTCTTCGAGAAACCATCATACCAAGATTTCTTTCACTGTACCTGTTCGCTTACGACAGCGAAAGAATTAAAATCTAAGTAAATTACTTGCCTGATAAGTTTAATTGTAATGCATTTATACTCACACAATAATTTAACCATTAGGTAAATTCATATTAAATTCATTAATGCATCAATATAAATAATTAAATATGCATGACCCGCTTTAAACCTAGAAACTACATCAAACTCTATCATATGTACTTCTTCCCATATGAACCCATTTTCTTACGTGTGGAATAATCCTCACTCATATGGTTTCATATGTACAACATTACAAATTTACAACAAGCGAAGACACTTGTGCATCATATTTCAAAACATAAATTGCCTTGAATGCTTTCGTTTTTTTTCTCGATGAACTTGACATTGTTCATATGTGGCGTCTAAGAACTCCACATATGATATCTTGTTTCCTTTTTTTGCGGGAAATTAACATAGAGTATGTATGAATGCATTCACGTCATGCAGAGCTAATGTTTTTTTTTATGATAGCATTCTATGGGAAACCCAACGTGTAGAATTGCATTGAGAAAGTAAATTTGTTTTGTATAGATTTTGAAGTAGAAATTTTAGAATAAGGAATTTTCTTGCTAAGTATTTTTTGCTGAAGCAAACAATATTTTGTTAGAGTTAAATATGTATTTGTGATAGAAAAATTGTATAAATAGAATAGGTCGATTTAGGAAAATACACTTTTTGGCCAAACGTTAAACTGGCGACTCTCTGTTTCACTTATTTTTTCCGGCGTTAACCGCCTAATCTACATGCGTGCCTAGACGCTTTATAATCACTAGGTAAATATAAATATTTTATGGAGTTAGAATATTTCTAGTACTGCACTAGAAATATATCCTTGCTTCCTGCACATTTAGTAAAGTACTAAATTGTGAATTGGGCGGTAAGAAAAATATCTTATCGCGGTACAAAAACACTGGTGACCCCGACGTGATCCAGAACAAAGCCGATCGCTTAAATCAATCGTAGCATTCGAACAAGCCCTACAATGGAGAAGTTAACGGCGACACAATCCGAGCTGGGGAGCAAACTGGAACAGCTGCTGATAAACTTCAGGAAGGATTCAGTGCCCAGGAAAACCAAGGAGTACCTAGACAAGAGACTGGGCTTGTCACAAGAGTACTGGTCCGAGTTTGATCAAGTTCACGAAAAATTGAAACCATTTGAAGTGACCTCACCAGATCATCCGTACTTTGCCAACAATTACTACAACGAAATTTGCAAGTTGTACGAGAAGCTCATTCATGCACTAGATGATACGAGGAGAAACCTGGAGGGAACTTCTTCTAACGACAACCCTATGGCATCATCACCTGCAACCAAATCTGGGGATATATCTGCCACAAGAAAACTAGAACGCCACGCAGATTTCAAATTCAAAGGCGATGACGAAGAGGAAAAGGATGTTCTTCCAAGAATGATCCGGAAGCAAAAGGCCTTGATGAGGACCCTTACCTACTTCATTCAAGACATTGAACAAAAGGCTAGTAGTGAACATTCTACTGAGTACTACACACTTAAGATCATCTTATTACAAAGATACGTGGATAAACTGGCAGAGAACGATCAGGCAATATGGGAACAAACCACTGAAAGGAGCCCTTTGGAGAACAGTCCTGAAATCTGCCAAGAACTTCATTGCTGGACTCAAGAAATAATAATCTCACTGCAAGAATGTATGAGAAGCACTGAAGGCAGAAGCGACAATCCACTGCTACAATCAAAGGATACCGGAGTTCAATTGCCAAAAATCGTACTACCAACCTTTGACGGTGATTACTTGCAGTGGACTCAATTTTGTGATTTGTACCTCCAACTGATCCACAACCGCGCAATCGGAAATGCGCAAAAAATGTATTATCTGCTTAGCAATTTATCAGGCGAAGCAAAACGATTAGTGCAGCATTTGCCAGTTTCCAGCGAGAATTATTTAGATGCATGGAATATAGTTAAAGGGAGATATGACAACAAAAGGTTGTTAGTGACACATCTTCTCAACAAACTTCTTTCTCAACCATCGAGCTCTGTTGAATCTGCATCATCAGTTAGAAATCTACATGACGTAACCAATGAATGTCTACTGGGACTCAAGAATTTGGGCATTTTAATTGACGCCTGGGATCCGATACTACTGCATGTACTGGTGAAAAGGTTGGATCATACAACACATACGTTGTATGAGCAATCGTTGGCAGAGCCCCGGCAGCTAAGCACTGTGAAGCATATTCTATCATTTCTGGAGAATCGTTTTCAAAGCCTGGAAACCCTCGGCAAAGGGGGCTCGCCATCTCTCAAGCAAAAACAAACTAAGCCTGCCTCGCTAGTGACGTCATCCAAAGGAAGCCGATGCATAGTGTGCCAAGGAACGCATCCAGTGTATTCTTGCAAAACTTTCCTAAACCAAACCCTAAAGGTTCGTCTCCAGACGGTGAAGAAAAATAATCTGTGCTACAACTGTTTGAGGGCGGACCATAATAGTCAACAGTGTTCGCTCCGAGACTGCAAGAAGTGTTCGCAACGGCATAATACATTATTGCACATCGACAATCAGGGTATCAAGTCAAGTTCTGCTTTACCTCCAGCACAAGCAGAAACATCGACAATGCCATCAAACTTATCGACCCTAGCAGCGAAGACCAACAATACACGGAGAAACAACATCTTGCTGAGCACTGTACTCGTCAAGGTATTGACTGTGGATGGTCGAGAACTTGAATGTCGGGCTGTTCTTGACTCCGGATCTCAATTAAATTTCATCACGAAAGATCTGGTTAGACGGCTTGGTTTGCAGGAAGTTCCCGAAGCATTGTGTGTTCAAGGGATTGGACAAGGAATTCAAAAGGCTCAATCTAGAGTAAACTTTTCGATACAGTCCAGGACAACAGGATTCTCAGCCAGAATTGAAGCCTTTGTTCTACCGCAAATCACAACTTATCAACCGTCAGAATTCATTGACATCGTATCATGGCCTTTTCCCCAAAATGTGTCACTTGCGGATCCTGAATTCAATCACCCTAATCAAATTGATATTCTCATTGGAGCAGAAAACTTTTTGCCGATACTTTCGGTTGGGCAAATAAGATTGGGGAAGAAATTACCAAGCCTACAGAATACCGTGTTCGGATGGATCGTCTCCGGTCGAGTGGCAAATTCGGACACCCACACATTTAGCTGCGGCATCTGCAGTCATGATTGCGGCGAGCTTCAAGAAAGGGTGCAAGAGTTCTGGAAACTGGACGAAGTGGAGCCGAGCTCGAATCTTACGCAGCAAGAAAAAGGTTGTGAAGAACACTTCACTGCTAATATCAGGCGAGGACAAGATGGACGATTTGTTGTAAAATTACCATTCATGAAAGACCCTAAGTTGTTGGGTGACTCCAAAGAGACAGCATATAAACATTTTCTGGCTTTGGAACGAAAATTGAACAAGAACGAATCGCTGAAACAACAGTACACTGACTTCATGAAGGAATACCGTCAGTTGGGACACATGGAAGAGGTCGATATTCAGCAGGCACCTACACCCCATTACTTCTTGCCGCACCACTGTGTCATAAGACCAGAAAGTACCACAACTAAACTGCGAGTAGTATTTGATGCTTCAGCGAAAACGTCTACAAATATCTCCTTGAATGAAGTTCTGCACACTGGACCGTTTCTCCAAGACGATGTTTTTACCGTTCTGTTACGCTTCCGGCTTCCGATGTTTGTATTTACGGCAGACATCGAGAAAATGTACCGCCAAATAAGAGTGAAGGAAGAAGATAGGAAATTTCAATTAATATTTTGGAGAGACCATTCAAATGAACCAGTTAAGTGTTACCAACTAACTACGGTGACATACGGCATTACAACGGCTCCATATTTAGCCATAATATGCCTCAGACAAATAGCAGCACAAGCTGAAACGTCAGCTCCATTGGGTTCGCAAACGATAAGGAACAACATTTACATTGATGACGTCATGGCAGGAGCTAACAGTCTAACGGAAGCCCTCGCAGTACAAAGGCAACTAAAGAAATTGCTTCAATCAGGAGGGTTCAAATTGCGGAAGTGGTGCGCAAATCATACTCAGCTACTTCAAGGCATTCTCGAAGAGGACCAAGCAGTTCAATTCAACATAAACGGCAAAGACAACTACCATGTGAAGACGTTGGGCATAATCTGGCTTCCCGAAGATGACAACTTCTGCGTAAAAACAATTCAGGCCAGCGACGGTAAAGTGACCAAAAGAACAGTGTCCTCTGACATTGCGCATCTCTTTGACCCATTAGGAGTAATGAGCCCAGTGGTGACCAAGGCCAAAATATTTCTACAAGCATTATGGAATCTAAAGATAGATTGGGAGGCAGCTGTACCAATGGAGATGCACTCTTTTTGGGTCAAATTTCGTAAAGAACTGCAATGCCTTGAAGATATCAAGTTTCCAAGGCATATATTTTCGGTCGAAAACCCGCGAAGCATTGAATTACATGCTTTCAGCGACGCATCAGAGAGGGCATACGGCGCAGCTATATACGTGCGATCACAGCAAATTGACGGTATCGTGGTCGTGAGACTGCTATGTGCCAAGTCAAAGGTAGCCCCAAACAAGGCTACAACGATTCCACGTTTAGAGCTTCAAGCTGCAACACTCACTACCAAGCTCGCTCCTCGCGTCAAAAGGGAACTACAATGGAATGATGTTCCATGCACATTTTGGACGGACGGAACCCATCATCATCATACGTCACCTTCGTTGCAAACCGAGTAGCAGCTATACAAGAGCTTACCATGGCTGAACAATGGCGACACGTACCATCCCAGAAAAATCCTGCCGATTTGGTTTCCCGCGGAGTCTCATCCAACAAATCAAAGAATGATATTTTTTGGTTTTACGCGCCGAGGTTTCTACATGGCGACGAAAGCGTGTGGCCGAGGAATCAAAAATTTGAAACAAATCTAGAAACGAAGCCAGCAAAGGTAGCACTGTCTGTTGCAAACGAAGAAGATATACTGTCTACAATCGACCACCGGAATTCCTTTCAACATTTGCAACGGATTTTCGCTTATGTTCTTCGGTTTGTAAATAACATCAGAAACAAAGGGTTCAAACGTTCATCACACCTTACTGTTGAAGAATTGGATGCAGCCACGGCACAACTTATAAAGGAAGCTCAACGCCGAAACTTTTCACAAGAGTTAGCCTCCCTTAAAAAAACGGCCATAGTAGACAAGCAAAGCAACTTAAGCTCACTCGCCCCATTCTTGGACAAGAATGGCGTTATCAGGGTTGGAGGACGATGACAAGAAGCTGACATCGTATATGATGCAAAAAATTCCAATGTTGTTGCCATACAATGACATACTTACTCGGCTGGTAATGACAGACATTCACAATAAAAATTTTCACGTAGGACAAGCAAGCCAAAACTTTTATCCCAGATGATGGGTAATTTGCCTGAGAGAAGAATCAAACCTGATAAGCCATTCCCAACAACAGGAGTTGATTTTTGCGGTCCATTTTGGATTCATTACAAAGCTAGAGGAAAGAAGCCTCAGAAGTGTTACGTAGCGTTATTCGTTAGTTTTGCAACCAAGGCAGTGCATTTAGAAGTGGTAAGTGACTTGACGACTAACGCATTCATCGGCGCGCTGGAACGCTTTGTGGGCAGACGTGGGAATTGCCAACATTTGTATTGCGACAACGCAACGAACTTTGTAGGAGCTCGAAACCAACTGGAAGAACTTCGACCAGCGATATATTCAAAAGAAGCGGAAGAACAAATCAACAAATTCTGCACACTTAGAGGAACCGAATTCCATTTCATCCCACCAAGAGCTCCACATTTCGGTGGACTGTGGGAGGCAGCCGTCAAGTCTGCTAAAAACTTGCTTCCTTGCAGTCTAAACAACAATTCGCCCAAATATGAGGAGTTGGAGACGGTTATAGTGCAAGTAGAAGCGATACTCAATTCACGACATATCACGCCAATGTCTTCGGATCCAAACGACCTGATTGCGCTGACCCCAGGACATTTTTTAATAGGCGAACCGTTAAACAGCACTGCCGAATCTACTGAAAACCCTCAGCGAGTAGACCTACATCAACACTGGAAGCGCACTCTTCACCTCAAAAATCAATTCTGGCAGCGATGGTTCAAAGAATATTTAACCGAGCTGCAGTACCGAACAAAATGGAAGCAACAATGCCAGAACGCCCACCCAGGCATGATGGTTATAATAAAGGACAGCAATCTTCCGGCCATGCAGTGGCCTCTTGGTCACATACTGGAGACTATAAAGGGAAATGATGGTTTAGTCCGAGGTGTTCTAAAACAGGCAATCCACAATCTCGCTCCACTACCAGTAAAGGTCGACGCAGAAGCGAAGGATGAAACCAACGAAGAAAACTTCACTAGTACAACATCCTCACTCTCTATGACGCAAACGAATGCAGACGAAACAAACAGGCCACCGCCAACCGAAGGTCCACCTGCTTCCAAAAACCGCGCCGAAGTCAGCTCCCAATCAGCCTATTATTATTCACTTGCCTTGTCTTGCCGGTGCTAGGAAACAATCAGGCAACGATAAAACCATTCAAATCATCACCTGGTTTGTATTTTGAACGAATGGGTTTCACTCACTTGTCATCCGACGAGTGGGATTTAGTTATTTACTACAACATGACAAACTACTGGGAGGAGCTGGCCACTATAAATAAAGGAATCGAAAACCTAGATCATTTCTGTAGTAGAATAGTAAATAAGAATTCCTGTGCACCAACGCTAGCTCAATTTACAACCACGGTTACGGAATTAACAGAGAACAACGAATTACTGCGTCAACAAGGCCATGGTCGAGGGAAACGATCCCCTCTCAATATATTCGGTAACATCGCTCATTCGCTATTCGGCATTTTGGATGATGAGTATGCGGAAAAAATGTCAGAGACAATAAACAACCTTCAACAAAATGACAGATACTTGCTAGAACTACTGAAGAATCAAACATCCATAATCGATTGCACCACAAATATCATGAAAGAGTCGCATAAAGCAGTTGAAAGACGGGTAAATGAACTAGAAGAATATCTCAACCAGACGCTCAACACCATTAAAGGAATTAACCACGAGTTCCATCAAGAAAAAATAATGGAATACTTCAACGCTCTAGCAATTCGGTTAATACTGATGATATCACATTATCAAAGGGCACAATCGACACTTCTAGAAGTGATAACAAGGGCTCATCACGGCAAAGTCAATCCGCAAGTAATAACTCCTAGACAGCTACAAGACCAGCTAATCATAATTAAAGAGCACCTCTCACCCACATTGCGAGTACCTGGAGATCATGGACACTTAGCAAAATTATATGGAATGATGTCTATAGAAGGCAGAATGTTAAGCGAGCAAATGATTTTCCGAATAAAGCTTCCACTTCTATCATAGGAAATATTCGAAACCTTACGAATCGTTCCAGTACCTATATTAGTTAATGAGACATTTTTCACCGTTATTCCATCAACACAAATTCTGCTCGTAAATCTACGTCGAGATCAATTTTACCCAACGTCCAAACTGGAAATCTCAAAATGTCTCCTTGTTGACTACTCCGGGTTCATCTGCAAACTACGTCATCCGATGCATCGATGGGGACCTAATATCAACCACTGCGAAATGGCAATCTTAACTGATGCGGGCAATATTTCCAGCTGTGCAGTCATCAAAACTAAGGAAACAGTAAGGTGGACCCAGCTCTTGAATCCAAATCACTGGATTTACGTGACAAACCAACCGGTGAGCATCAACATCGTTTGTGGAACGGCAATCTCAACTTGCGTGCTTTCCTGATCGGAGACCATCAACGTAACTCACGGATGCAGCATTAAAGACGAGATCGCTACATTACAGACGAGCAAGGTACATCCCACGATGATAAGAACGTCCATCATTCCTTCGCGAAACATTTTCGACCCCGTGGAGCTCACCAACAATTTCAATAACACCCGTATGTCGGCCACGTATCGAAAACGATATTAAAACGCTACAACAGAGCATCAACAAGCTGCGAGCCGCCGAAACGGAATTCCCAACAAGCAAGTCAACCCACGTGCATCATTTCACCATTGGATACTTGGGCTTATCAATTTCATTGGTCTGTTTATTGTACCTTGCGTGGAAATTTTGCAGGAGGCGGCCTACACGCAACCGTCATCCAACACCCACACCACGCAAGGCGAAAGCTGAGCAATTCCAGGTGAATCCAGAAATCCATCTTTAAACAGTTCGTTTAAAGGGGGGGAGGATGTTCACTTACGACAGCGAAAGAATTAAAATCTAAGTAAATTACTTGCCTGATAAGTTAAATTGTAATGCATTTATACTCACACAATAATTTAACCATTAGGTAAATTCATATTAAATTCATTAATGCATCAATATAAATAATTAAATATGCATGACCCGCTTTAAACCTAGAAACTACATCAAACTCTATCATATGTACTTCTTCCCATATGAACCCATTTTCTTACGTGTGGAATAATCCTCACTCATATGGTTTCATATGTACAACATTAAAAATTTACAACAAGCGAAGACACTTGTGCATCATATTTCAAAACATAAATTGCCTTGAATGCTTTCGTTTTTTTTCTCGATGAACTTGACATTGTTCATATGTGACGTCTAAGAACTCCACATATGATATCTTGTTTCCTTTTTTTGCGGGAAATTAACATAGAGTATATATGAATGCATTCACGTCATGCAGAGCTAATGTTTCTTTTTATG
>OZ017739.1:257364012-257471512 GCA_963969285.1 Odontomyia ornata
CTATGCATTAGAAGAAAGGCATACGGGAGAAAATTTAGCTGAAAAGTTTAAAGAAATATGTACTAAGTGGAACATCAAAGGTGATGTCATTGTTGCTGTTGTAACCAATGGAGGAAGTAATATGATTAAGGCTATAGAATTGGCTTTGGCAAGAAAAAGCACACATATTGCTTTGCTCATTTACTTAACCTTTGTAATGACTTTATGTCTTCGTCCGAACGTGGAACCGACCTCTCATCGGTTCTAGACGTTAAGTCGGAGTAGTGCCAACGGACGGTACCAACCGGTCAACCAATCCGTGCACCATAACCCATTTACGCGGTGGCTGCTTGTCGGCCAGCTAGATCGGAGAGGATTTCGGTCGCGGGTCTCCAAATGGGTTCCGCTCACTTACAATATTCAGCCACCTATACATGCCCGTTTTGAAACGCGTTACAAAACAAAACCATACGGAGAGGAAACCTACTTTACGTTACTCCGTATTCCTTCCTATAACCAGTCAAAAGACAAAGATCTAATCTTTACTTCGCGTTCCCGAATTTCCGACGCGGTACCGAAAAATACACTACGTTAACGTAATTCCGAAAAAAGCTACGCTAAAGAAAAATCAAAATCAACTAAGGTACCGCGTACCGCGCGCAACGCGAAACCGACCTCAGCTGATTTTCTCAAACCCTACCCTCGCGACGACATACCTACCCCGCACCTCATTTCCCGCTGAAAGAAAGAACGACTGGAAAGGAAAGTCGTGTTTTTCGTTAGCAATTCATATTATTAATATAATGTATGCAATCAATTAATTGCTTTACAAAATAATAGATTTATGCTTAACGCTAGCAATTAAAGAAAAAAAAATACACTACTTACAAAGATCTTTATCATCTGTAGAAATATATTTTTAGCAACTATCTGCCTAGTAAAGTATAAGAATAAGAAAAATACAGTTACGCGTAAAACCCAAAAGGCAAACTACTAAACTAGGATGTAGTTATATCGGAAAACAATAAACGTGCTTAATGGAAGATTTCTACTGGGTAGTTTGCAGCATACATTTCCTTTTTTTTTAAGTAAATAATAAATTAACATCACTAACTTTCACTTATGTACGAGTATATAGAAATGTTTCTACAATTTGTTCGATAATTTTAATATTTGAATTAATATACCTCTTACATCTTTAAAAATATTTTTGTACTAAATGTCCTTTTCCTGCGAGAAGCTAATTAAATGAACAAAGAACTATTTTTTTTACTTTTATCCATATACTTTAAATTTTATATAATATTGTATTGGTTCTGATCACTTCATTTATTACGTAATGGAATGAACGCAAAGAAATTCTTTTATTTCGCGCATCCCTTAAAAGTAATTTTTAGTGAAGTTTTATAATGAAAGCTGCAGTACAAATATTTAAATTCTAATAATTTCATACAAGTTTACCATAAGCTCACTAACGAAGCTATTATGTCACGATCATTTCCATTTGTTGGATTTATAGTGGTCAATACATTTAACACCAAACCTAACATTCATCTCTAAAGGAGAATGACCGAGTATAGGATCGAATTCACAATACTTTCTTATAACTTGAGAAATTATAAACCGATGTAAAACGTCACTAAACAACTAAATTAGTGTTATGCCTAAGAAATCTGATTATCTATATTCTGCTAATGGTTTGCATATGCCCAACTATTAAATAACACTATTCGATTGATAATGACTTTAAAATGGTAGGTAGGCAGTGATTACTAAATCATATTCCAAAAAGATTGAGAAATTTTATTTTATTCCCTTCTCTTAAAAGTTAACTTAAAATAGCAAGTGCTAAATTGAACCAAACGAAGATTGCCGTTATATTGAGGTACTCATGCATATAATGAAACAGTCCAAAAAAAATCGTGAGTTATAGCTCAACATCCAGAATCCCCTTTGAAATTTAGTCAAATTCTTTGTTTCTTAGAAAATCTAATCATTGTTCAACGTTCGAATTAAACTTTAAAATGCGAATTTTTATTTTCTTCCTACAGTATCAAAAATAGTGACCTAAGGTTAAAGGTTAGAAGGAAGAACAGAGCTTTCAAATAACCCTTCCATAGTTTTAAATCTCACCAAGGAACTCCGCGGGACTTCTTAAGCATACATTTTATTAAGTGCGGCATTTTTAACAGTGTGTTTACAGTCTTTGTATAAGTTAAGTCACGTTTTCGCTTAAGAGGTAAAACATAAGTGGTGCTGTAAAAATACTGAAATACCTTCAATTAGCATCAACTTCGGAAATTCTAAAATGAAGTCCATATATGCAAAGGTTTAACTGACTTTCTCGTCTACCTTTTGTAAAGAGTGCCTATCAGTACTAAATTTTACTAGATGCTTCCATTAATAATCTGTTATTGTTTTTCAATAAAAATATAAAAAAAAATCCTATACTGGACATTTTATATCAACATATTTTATATTAAAGTTAAAACAGTTTAAAAGGGAAATGATTTAAAATGACTCGGCATCGTTTTAATGAGTTAAATTTTTCTTTTCTTAAATAAGCAATTCAAGGTTTAGTTAAACATAATTGGTAAACTCCGTATGGTAAAAAGTTAAATAGACGGGAGCCTTATCAAACGGTTATAGTTGCTAAGCAAATCATCATATAAGCGCTTGGCAAATGGATTTGCTTCATATATTTTCTTTTGCAAAAAGGAATGTTGAGAAATTTCTTTAAGATTATTCCGTAACATTGCAGTTACTGTTTTTCTTACTGGCGCCCGCAAATTGTTTTGACTTAATGCTATTTTTGATTTTCTGATCCTAAACTTTCCGTATTCCTTTGTCATAATATAACGTTCGATTACTACTCACTGCGACGATGATTATTTGCCGTATCGTGTAGAGCGAACGTTGTACCAAGCATTGTGTTGATGAAAAATGTTGTTTGAAACAGTCTTAGCAAATTTTCCCCACTTGAACTTCATTTTAGATATTTTGAATTGATGAAATTCAAGGCAGCAGTAAGATAGTTTATACTTGGTGAACCACTATCCCATTGCTCCATGACACTTAAATCAGCAGTGGATTATCATTATCGATGACATCCTCATAGAAGGGACAATTTCGTCGCGTGAACGCTTCACGAGCGCGACGAATTAAATTCATACGTTTCACTGCATACACGATGCCAAGAACAGTCACAACAAATAAAACTGGAATCAAGGTTCCGCCGACTAAATGATGCGCGCCTGGAGGTTCGTGTTGCGAAATAGCGGGTGCGATCTTGCTGGTCGTCGAGGACGACGATGATGAATATGTGGCAGATGGCGATTGGAATTGAAGATATGCAGCTTGCGACGATGGCGACGGTGGTGGATGCATTTATTTAGATTTGATTATAATTTGGATCGAATTGAACATCATACCTTTGTGTCCGCGTACACACTTCCTGCTTCTGGTATGCTGCTTAACTAAATCGGCTGCTTAAATAAAGTTCGCCGATTTTCGCAATTGTTGAGTAAATAGCAACAACGCGACTCACAACACACACTCTGCCACCATGTGGCTGTCCATTTTGTCTTTTGACATCCCACGACAGAATTGACGTGGGATGTGCAACCGTCACAACCGACATGAGATGCCAAGCCACTTGGTGGCAAGGTGTGTTAGTAGTGGTCGCCAGCGGCGTCAGAAGATTCATTACAGGGCAGTGTCCACGATGCCTACCAGGCATGGGGAGACTGAAGGAAACGCTGCTTGGCCCTATGATGTTTTTGTTTTTTTTTTCTTTTTCTCTCAGCGTCGTAGGTTTTTGGCATGGTAGACTCCCAGCTCCTTTCCGGACATGTCCGCAATGAGGTACCGCGTGGGACTTAAAACTTGTAAGACTCGACACTTCACGAACTTCTTGTCTAGTTTGGCAGTGTAGTGCCGACCTGCTTCACTTTGTCTAAAATTCCGTCGGTAGATTTCGTCGCCTGCCTTGAAGCCAGAAGGATGGGATCGCAGATTGTACCGCTCCTCCCCCACCCGTCTACTGTCTTGAATCCTCTCCCAGATTTGTTCTCGTAGAATTTGGAGTTTCTCGTGCGGCTCCAGCACCACTATTGGGTCTTCCAACCCTTTCAACTGTCGCAATAGCCGGTACAAGTTTCCGTGACAAATCATATGCTGGCCGAACACGGCAAAGTATGGGGAGATGCCTGTGGTCGAGTGATAAGACGAACGCAGGGCACAGGTGATGGCGGAAATCCTGCGGTCCCAATCCTTCTGATCCGGTTGGACGTAGGCCCGAATGGCGGCTATGAGGGTGCGGTTCAATCGCTCGGACGCATTGGCTTGCGGAGAATAAACGGCAGTCCGCTGATGCGTAACGCCATACTTCTCCATTAATTATCGAAATCTAGATGAGGTGAACTGAACTCCGTTGTCGGAGACCAGCTTCTCCGGTACTCCAAATATATGGAAAACGTGATTTCCAGAAAACTGACTATGGGGCCGGTATGCAGGTTTCGAAGAGGTTCCACAATCGGAAATTTGGACAAGCGGTCCAGGACCACGACAGCTCCCGTGTATCCCGAAGTCGAGCGAGGGTACGGACCGATGAGATCTATATACAGGCGCTGGAACACCCGCTCCGGTAGTTCGAATTTTCCCATCGGGGGCCGAAGAACAGAATTGGGCGCCTTAGTGCATTTGCACAGCTCACAAGCGGCTACGTACTTTTTCACTTGCTGCGCCATCTTAGGCCAAAAGAAGTAAGTCTTCAGTCACCGAAGCGTACGACCATAACCGCCGTGTGCACTCAATGGGTGGTCATGAGCCCGCTTAATCAATTCGCATGTCAGTTCTTCGGGCACCCATAACTTCCACTGTTCCTCTTCTTGAATGGGGTCTCCGGAGGCGTGTCTCGTCCGCTTGTATATGAATCCCTCCGTCACCCGTAGTTCTGGCAGCTGTGGCAACTGGTTCTGAATCGTATTCACCAGCTGGGTATAACATGCTGACTTGAAGGCGGGATGGTCCAAGTCGATCCATAGGGGGCTGTCGTCCTCCTGGGCCAACTTGGCTCCTTCAGGGGCGAACATCCTTGATAGTGTGTCCAGTACCACTTGCTGACTTCCTTTGCGGTATCTTATCGTGAAGTCAAACGCCTGTAATTTCAAGGCCCATCTGGCCAAGCGGCCGTGGAGATCAGTTTGGCTCATCAGCCATTTCAGTGACGCATGATCAGTGACGATTTCAAAAGGATGTCCTTCTACATATGCTCGAAAATGTTTCACTGCCAGCACAGCTCCTAGGCATTCCTGCTCCGAGACCGTGTAGTTCCGCTGGGCCTGGTTCAGCTTGTGGGACATGAAGGCTATAGGTCTCTCCTCGCCGTCTTGTGCAACCTGGACTAAGACTGCTCCCACCCCATGTTGACTCGCGTCACAATAGATTGAGAACGGTTTGTCAAAGTCCAGGCTGTGCAGTACGGGGGCTGTAGTCAGACTCTTCTTTAGCTCTTCAAAGGCTCGCAAGCTAGGCTCTTCCCAGACGAACTTACGTCCCTTACGCAGCATGTCGGTTAAAGGAGTGGTAATGGCGGCATAGTCATGCACGAAACGCTGGTACCATCCGCATAAGCCTAGGAATCGGCGTAATTGCTTGGTGGTCTTGGGTAATGGAAAAACGTCAATCGCTTGAGTCTTGTCCGGGTCGGTTTTGATATTGCCATGCCCAATGATGTGACCTAAATACTTCACCTCCGTCATCACGAACTGAATCTTCTGTATGTTGATGGTTCACCCTGCCCTCCGGATGTGTAGACCCACCTCCTGAAGCAGGTCGATGTGTTCGTTAAAGGTCTCGGTTATAAGCAGCAGATCGTCCAAGTACACGAAAACTTGGTGCCGTAAATGAGGTGGTATCGCCTTATCCATAAGGCGCGTCATTGTTTGAGGGGCATTGCACAATCCGAACGGCATGGTCACGAATTGGTACAGGGGCCGACCTGGAACTGTGAAGGCTATTTTCTCCTTTGAGCCCGGGTCCAAAGGAATTTGCCAGAAGGCGTCCTTGAGGTCTAAGCTCGTGATGAAGTGGGCTTTAGGCAACCGACTCAAAATGCCTTCAATCAACGGTAGAGGGTATGCGTCCTTGACAGTGACGGCGTTCAAGCATCTGGCATCTAAGCATAGCCGGACCTTGTTCGGCTTGACAACTAAGGTGACTGGGGAAGCCCATGCGCTCTGCGATTCTTCGATCACGCCTAATGCTAGCATTCGATCAACTTCAGCATATAACAACTTTTCCTGCGCCGGAGATATGGCAAAATGTCTCTGTTTTATGAGTTTAGCATCCCCCGCATCTATAGTGTGTTACACTAGTGCCGTCCGCCCGAGACCTTCCTTCTCATGCGATGGAAAAGCCGATATAGCCGAGTCAAGTCGCAGTTGCTGATTCACATCCAGTGTATGTCGTAATAAGTGATTGGTTTGAGTTTGGTCCGGAACTGTGGTGACGGACTCCAGGGTCGTACCGGAAAACAATGCCGGGGCCAAGTTAAATTTTCGAACGAAATCCACCCCTAGATAAAGATTCTGGGTTAATTGAGGTATGATGTAAAATTCCAGAGGTTTAGTTACTCCCTTAAAGGTGACATCCGTCGTAATTTTTCCCACTACAGAGTGACGAGTTCCGTCCGCCGTGCTTAACCAGGTGGTAAAATGGTGGATTTGGTCCGCGTGCATTGCCAGTACCTCACCTGCAAAATCGGCTGATATGCAATTCACGCTGGCTCCCGTATCGACTAAACCCGACAAACGTTTTTGCAGGAGGTGTACTGACGCATATGGTCGAACGTCATCCCTCAATAATTCGTCTAAGTGTATGTCCTTCAGCACCTTCCTCGACTGCCTGACTCTTCTCCAGAAGCTCCGCATCCGAAGCGTGGCTCGCTTACTTCGCGGTGGGACAGTTGTAGCCAACTCCTCATGGAAGATACGCTGTCGAGTAGCCAAATAATTCCGCAGTCTGACGTGGAAGGGTTTGACATGCCAAGGAACTTTCGCCTCGCTATCATTTCCCTGCGCGTCCGCCTCGACAAAGGATGGCGTCGGTTGTGGAACTTCGGGAGAACTGTGTTTGGCGGTGCGAGTCAGCAGAATTGGAGTCATGTCTGGGGCTTGGTCATAGCTAGTGATGGGATCAGCCTTGGTTCGTCCGGGTTTTAGGAGTGCCGACGGGTGGTCATGGCACTCGCTGGCAAGTTTTTTCGCAATTTGCAATTTGCGCAATCAGGTGCGTAAGTGTCGGCCTTCCCGCATCGGTAACAGAAGAGCGTCAGTTCCGCTGGACATGCATAGAACCGATGCCCCGTTTGTCGGCAGTTCCAACAGACCGTCGGGCTTGTAATTGCTTCAAGGGAGGGTCGTTCAATCATTGCTGGGTCCTCAAGCTCCTGTGGTGCTCCGCTCGTCGGTACTGGTACTGGATCAGCAAGTAGGTGGTCCGCTGCCATCAACTCCGCAGTGTGATGATTTCGGGGATTTGGTCCCGTTATGCGAGGTTGTGGACGGAAGGTACCTCGCCGCTCATCCAGTTGTTCTTGCCTACGAGCATGGAGGCGCAATCCCTGTATGGTGTTGATGGGAAAATGCAGAAGGCTGTTCTGAAGCTCCCAACGCATATTCTCTCTGATAATTTCTACCAGTTCGTCCTCGGGCATGGTTGTTCGCAAGCGAGTGCTCAATCTCACTATACTTGTGTAGTACTAGTCGAACGGTTCTTGAGCGCCTTGTTTCCGTTTCTTTATCTGTTCCCTTAGTTCTCTCTCAGTGAAGCCATCATCAAATCGATTGCGGAAGGCTGCACTGAAAGAATTCCAAGTGGGACGTGGCGTCGACTCCTTTTTTTTTTTTTTTTTGTGGTAGGGAGGTGAAGGCATTTACGCCCGCCGAGTCTGGCAGTGTGGAACTCCCATGGAGGATACCCTTGGACTACCCACTAAACACCTCCCCTGTCAATCTGAGAACCTAGCCTGGAACCGTTTGACACATTACTTCGGGCCAGGTCTCGTTTTGTTACGCCGTGGGGCGCCTTCAAGCTTGGGAGTCTCTTTCCTAGCGGGAGGGGAGAGGGGAAGAGGAAATGCCAGAAGAGCGATCCCCCAGCCCCAGCGCCTCCGGCTGCTGTGAGTCCCTTTTATATTTCAGGACTGCCCGAGCATAATGTGCCACCTGGTTCCATTTGTCAACCGATTCGAGCATCACCGCAACTATATTATCCGGGGTGAGCTCTCCCGTCTCCCTGTAGAGTTCCCTTCACATAACTCTATAGGGAGACGACTCCTTAAAACTCCAGTACCAGTCGGCAGCATCTCCGCTGAACAAAAGATGTGCATGCCGGAGGAAGGCCGAGAAATCACCTCCCAGGGTGCTGGATACTAACGCCTGAATCCTGAAAAGGAACCGGTCCGCTGATATCATAGCGTTGAAACCCATGAAGTTCAGGCGCCAACTCTCCATGATACGAGGCGTCGGGTCTCGGAAAGGTGTCAATGCGTTCCCGGGGGGAATCGCATCTTCGATTGACCTGTTGTAAGGAACTGCCTCGGGGAGTGGAGGTACCAACGGAGGTGCAGTGCTGTGTCGTGGTCTATACTCGGGAGCTCTGGGATCTATTCCCGAGTTCCTTGGAGGTAGGGCCCATTGATCAGATGGTCGAGAGTGGGGCATAGCCACACTGGGATTGGGCTCCCAGCCAAGCGGAGTTCTCACGCGGCTGGGTGGTTGGCTCATGGAGAGGTTCTGGAGCCTTCCCTCCAAGTTGCCAATCCTCTCCGACATATCTCGCATTAACGCCACGAGGGTGTCAATGAAGTGGGTGGAAGGCGCGGGTGTAACCTCGGCCGCGACAACTGCAGCAGGAACTTCACCGCCTACGGCTCCTTGCAGGTCCATCAGTGATTGGGGTGGTTCGGCATCTGGGACTCCTTTCGCCACTGCTCCACGCGTGGGGACAGGCGTTCCGAGTGGGACGTCTACAGCGATCCGCTCTATGGGTCGCCGGCATAGTGGGCAAAGTTCGGACGTGAGGAGGAGCTGTTGGACACAGGCACGATGGAAAAGGTGTCCGCACTCCAATCGCACGCTGTGTACGCCCTCCACTACGTCTCTAAAGCAGATCCCACAGTTAGCTGGTTGGCCCGTTTTGGATCGGGTCCAACGCTTATCTGGGGTCCGTTTCGTTGCCATGTTCGTCTTTGCTGTGTGTGGTTGGTGCTATGTCTTGCTGACAAAGAAAAGAAAAAAAAATGTAACTATCTACTATGACTAAAGAACTTAAACATAATTTAGTGGCCGATAGTGGCAAGCTATTTAAGTAATAGGCAAAAAAAATTTATTTAATATATACTTTCCTTCCCAGCAGTCGACTCCTCCGAAGGGAAATGAGAGTGCGTGGTAGTCTGCCGAAGAAAGGGTGCTTTCGGTCGATTTACAAAATTTATCCCCTAAACCCACATACATCACAAAAACCGTCTCTAAATTACGTTAAATGACTCGACGAGACAAGTGGTAGAGCTACCGTAACGGTTTTGTACGCGGTCAAAATTCCCGACGCGTGGAAGCATTCCGGGCTCCGCAAATCCAGCATACGCCACCGAACGTTGAACCGATACCACTCGTCTATCACGCATACGAAATAAGTAGAATCCTTCCGCGACATAAAGGCAAGGTAGCCTTCTATTTTCTTGAGAGTCCAGGCCGACAGGAGAAACCCCATCTGGCTGACAGTTCCATCAAGAAAATAGAAGGTCCTTACAGGGGTTAACCTGGGACAACACGTCGGAAGGATTCTGTTGCGAAAAAAAATCAAAGAAAGGAGAGCGGAAGCTACAACTCACGTGAAGCGACTGCTAGTGTGTACCACACAACTCAACTGCTCCTGTTTGTGAGGCTCGAGTACTAAAGTACCTGACATCCTCCGTAAAGGACCAACTCGTCAGAAGACGCGAATCTCTTATCCCCTTAGGATGTTTTTGGCCCCACGTTGGGCGCCATTTGTAATGATTTTATGTCTTCGTCCGGACGCGGAACCGACCTCTCATCGGTTCTAGACGTTAAGTCTGAGTAGTTCCAACGGACGGTACCAACCGGTCAACCAATCCGTGCACCATAACCCATTCACGCGGTGGCTGCTTGTTAGCCAGCTAGATCGGAGAGGATTTCGGTCGCGGGTCTCCGAATGGGTAACGGTCATTTACAATATTCAGCCACCTATACATGCCCGTTTTGAAACGCGTTACAAAACAAAACCATACGGAGAGGAAACCTACTTTACGTTACTCCGTATTCCTTCCTATAACCAGTCAAAAGACAAAGATCTAATCTTTACTTCGCGTTCCCGAATTTCCGACGCGGTACCGAAAAATACACTACGTTAACGTAATTCCGAAAAAAGCTACGCTAAAGAAAAATCAAAATCAACTAAGGTACCGCGTACCGCGCGCAACGCGAAACCGACCTCAGCTGATTTTCTCAAACCCTACCCTCGCGACGACATACCTACCCTGCACCTCATTTCCCGCTGAAAGAAAGAACGACTGGAAAGGAAAGTCGTGTTTTTCGTTAGCAATTCATATTATTAATATAATGTATGCAATCAATTAATTGCTTTACAAAATAATAGATTTATGCTTAACGCTAGCAATTAAAGAAAAAAAAATACACTACTTACAAAGATCTTTATCATCTGTAGAAATATATTTTTAGCAACTATCTGCCTAGTAAAGTATAAGAATAAGAAAAATACAGTTACGCGTAAAACCCAAAAGGCAAACTACTAAACTAGGATGTAGTTATATCGGAAAACAATAAACGTGCTTAATGGAAGATTTCTACTGGGTAGTTTGCAGCATACATTTCCTTTTTTTTTAAGTAAATAATAAATTAACATCACTAACTTTCACTTATGTATATCGAAATGTTTCTTTCTTATCAAATAACGATCTGCAATTTGTTCGATAATTTTAATATTTGAATTAATGTACCTCTTACATCTTTAAAACTATTTTTGTACTAAATGTCCTTTTCCTGCGAGAAGCTAATTAAATGAACAAAGAACTATTTTTTTAGGGTTTTGTAAAATAATTTTACAAAACCCTTCTAAAATCGCGTCCTGTCTGTCCGTCTGTCCGTCTGTCCGTCTGTCTGTCCGTCCGTCCGTCCGTCCGTCCGTCCGTGTGTCACAGCAGTTTTTCTCGGAAACTACTTAAGCTAGAAACATCAAATTTTGTATGTAGGTGTAAGGTGGTGTTCTCTTCAAAATTCATATATAAAAAAAATTTTATAAGGTATTTAAGGGGGGTCTCCCCATATAGGGGAGTGACCCCCCGAAAAAAGTTTCATTGAAGGTGGCCGATATGGGTATCAAATGAAAGGTCTTGATGACTGCTTTTCAAAACAGGTCTTTGTTTGGCAAATTTCGCTTCGAGGGGTGCACAGGGAGGGGAAATACACGAAAAATTTGGGTCCCCCCCCCTCGCGATTGGACACCTGTGATCCGAAAAATCTGAAAAAAATCAGGAATGTAGGCCTTGATGAGTACAACAAAAACAAAACGTTAGAAGTCGCAATTCAATCAACTTTGTTAGTAATAGCATGATTTACCGATTTTATGTTTTCTTGAATAAAATCTTTACGGTGCCCTGAAATTCATTGAAATTCAGTATACAGATGACTATTAATAAAATTGATTTATTCTGAAAGTTTCATGAAGATTAAATCATACTTAGCGAAGTTATAGCGGTTTGAATTTTCCTGTATTACTATGGAACAATATGCGCTGCATTTATTACTATGGTAAGATACCTGTATGGGCATGGAACAACATGCGCTTTTTACCGACTCAGACACCACCGTTTTGCTAGGAATTGCATGAAAATTTCAGGAATGATAGGTGTCATGAATATCTTTGAGAATCGGTTCAGCTAGTGGTATCAGTAATCGTAAAACAAAATAATGGCTGTTTTAAATGCGAAGATTGAATAAATTTGAGTTATTTCTTCCCAACTTCAACGTTTAAGGTGCATGCTTTGACACTTGATTCAATTTAATGAATGACTGAAGATGAGTACCTACAATTAATACTCATAAGCAAAACAAGGCAAGGAGGCGGGAGAGAGCTCCTAGCAAAAAGGCTTTGTAACCATTCTAGGATTCGAAAAAATTAGCCATTAATCGATGATAACAGTACAGGAGAGTGGCCCCTGAAAATGAAAAATCATCAAACGTAGCCGATATGAGTATGAAATGAAAGTTTACATGGGAGCTTTTCAAAACAGTTCTTAAACTGTCAGTTTTTGCTTCAGTGGGGGCACAGGGGGGAAATACATGAAAAATGTGTTTCCTCCCTCGCGAATGGATATCTGAAATAATTATCAAGGGAGATATTTATGAGTATAACAAAATTAAAACCTCAGAAGTCGAAATTCGTTCAACTTCGTTAATAATAGTATGATCTTCGAACTTCATATTTTCTCCAAAAAAATCGATCTGGTGACTGCATTTTGTTAATTGAATACAAAACCCTTCTGACATGAGCGTAGGTCTGTTTACCCAACTTGTTTACTTTTATCCATATACTTTAAATTTTATATAATATTGTATTGGTTCTGATCACTTCATTTATTGCGTAATGGAATGAACGCAAAGAAATTCTTTTATTTCGCGCATCCCTTAAAAGTAGTATAATGAAAGCTGCAGTACAAATATTTAAATTCTAATAATTTCATACAAGTTTACCATAAGCTCACTAACGAAGCTATTATGTCACGATCATTTCCATTTGTTGAATTTATAGTGGTCAATACATTTAACACCAAACCTAACATTCATTTCTAAAGGAGAATGACCGAGTATAGGATTGAATTCACAATACTTTCTTATAACTTGAGAAATTATAAACCGATGTAAAACGTCACTAAACAACTAAATTAGTGTTATGCCTAAGAAATCTGATTATCTATATTCTGCTAATGGCTTGCGTATGCCCAACTATTAAATAACCCTATTCGATTGATAATAACTTTAAAATGGTAGGTGGGCAGTGATTACTAAATCATATTCCAAAAAGATTGAGAAATTTTATTTTATTCCCTTTTCTTAAAAGTTAACTTCAAATAGCAAGTGCTAAATTGAACCAAACGAAGATTGCCGTTATATTGAGGTACTCATGCATATAATGAAACAGTCCAAAAAAAATTGTGAGTTATAGCTCAACATCCAGAATCCCCTTTGAAATTTAGTCAAACTCTTTGTTTCTTAGAAAATCTAATCATTGTTCAACGTTCGAATTAAACTTTAAAATGCTAATTTTTATTTTCTTCCTACAGTATCAAAAGTAGTGACCTAAGGTTAAAGGTTTGAAGGAAGAACACAGCTTTCAAATAACCCTTCCATAGTTTTAAATCTCAACAAGGAACTCCGCAGGACTTCTTAAGCATACATTTTATTAAGTGCGGCATTTTTAACAGTGTGTTTACAGTCTTTGTATAAGTTAAGTCACGTTTTCGCTTAAGTGGTAAAACATAAGGGGTGCAGTAAAAATACTGAAATACCTTCAATTAGCATCAACTTCGGAAATTCTAAAATGAAGTCCATATATGCAAAGGTTTAACTGACTTTCTCTTCTACCTTTTGTAAAGAATGCCTATCAGTACTAAATTTTACTAGATGCTTCCATTAATAATCTGTTATTGTTTTTCAATAAAAATATAAAACAAGTTGGGTAAACAGACCTACGCTCATGTCAGAAGGGTTTTGTATTCAATTTACAAAATGCAGTCACCAGATCGATTTTTTTGGAGAAAATATGAAGTTCGAAGATCATACTATTATTAACTAAGTTGAACGAATTTCGACTTCTGAGGTTTTAATTTTGTTATACTCATAAATATCTCCCTTGATAATTATTTCAGTTATCCATTCGCGAGGGAGGAAACACATTTTTCATGTATTTCCCCCCTGTGCCTCCACTGAAGCAAAAACTGACAGTTTAAGAACTGTTTTGAAAAGCTCCCATGTAAACTTTCATTTCATACTCATATCGGCTACGTTTGATGATTTTTTATTTTCAGGGGCCACTCTCCTGTACTGTTATCATCGATTAATGGCCAATTTTTTCGAATCCTAGAATGGTTACAAAGCCCTTTTGCTAGGAGCTCTCTCCCGCCTCCTTGCCTTGTTTTGCTTATGAGTATTAATTGTAGGTACTCGTCTTCAGTCATTCATTAAATTGAATCAAGTGTCAAAGCATGCACCTTAAACGTTGAAGTTGGGAAGAAATAACTCAAAATTATTCAATCTTCGCATTTAAAACAGCCACTATTTTGTTTTACGATTACTGATACCACTAGCTGAACCGATTCTCAAAGATATTCATGACACCTATCATTCCTGAAATTTTCATACAATTCCTAGCAAAACGGTGGTGTCTGAGTCGGTAAAAAGCGCATGTTGTTCCATACCCATACAGGTATGTTTTTTTTTTTTTTTTTTGTGGTAGGGAGGTGAAGACATTTATGCCCGCCGAGTCTGGAAGTGTGGGACTCCCATGGAGGATGCCTTTGGACTACCCACTAAACACCTCCCCTGTCAATCTGAGAACCTAGCCTGGAACCGATACAGGTATGTTACCATAGTAATAAATGCAGCGCATATTGTTCCATAGTAATACAGGAAAATTCAAACCGCTATAACTACCGCTATAATCTTTATGAAACTTTCAGAATAGATCAATCTTATTAATAGTCATCTGTATACTGAATTTCATTGAATTTAAGGGCACCGTAAAGATTTTATTCAGAAAAACATAAAATCGATAAATCATACTATTACTAACAAAGTTGATTGAATTGCGACTTCTAAAGTATTTGTTGTTGTTGTACTCATCAAGGCCTACATTCCTGATTTTTTTCAGATTTTTCGGATCACAGGTGTCCAATCGCGAGGGGGGGGGACACAAATTTTTCGTGTATTTCCCCTCCCTGTGCGCCCCTCGAAGCAAACTTTGCCAAACAAAGACCTGTTTTGAAAAGCTCTCATCAAGACCTTTCATTTGATACCCATATCGACCACCTTCAATGAAATTTTTTTTCGGGGGGTCACTCCCCTATATGGGGAGACCCCCTTAAATACCTTATAAAATTTTTTTTATATATGAATTTTGAAGAGAACACCACCTCACACCTACATACAAAATTTGATGTTTCTAGCTTAAGTAGTTTCCGAGAAAAACTGCTGTGACACACGGACGGACGGACGGACGGATAGACGGACAGACAGGACGCGATTTTAGAAGGGTTTTGTAAAATTATTTTACAAAACCCTAAAAACATCCTATACTGGACATTTTATATCAACATATTTTATATTAAAGTTAAAACAGTTTAAAAGGGAAATGATTTAAAATGACTCGGCATCGTTTTAATGAGTTAAATTTTTCTTTTCTTAAATAAGCAATTCAAGGTTTAGTTAAACATAATTGGTAAACTCCGTATGGTAAAAAGTTAAATAGACGGGAGCCTTATCAAACGGTTATAGTTGCTAAGCAAATCATCATATAAGCGCTTGGCAAATGGATTTGCTTCATATATTTTCTTTTGCAAAAAGGAATGTTGAGCAATTTCTTTAAGTTTATTCCGTAACATTGCAATTACTGTTTTTCTTACTGGCGCCCGCAAATTGTTTTGACTTAATGCTATTTTTGATTTTCTGATCCTAAACTTTCCGTATTCCTTTGTCATAATATAACGTTTTGTATTGCATATAACGTTCGATTACTACTCACTGCGACGATGATTATTTGCCGTATCGTGTAGAGCGAACGTTGTACCAAGCATTGTGTTGATGAAAAATGTTGTTTGAAACAGTCTTAGCAAATTTTCCCCACTTGAACTTCATTTTAGATATTTTGAATTGATGAAATTCAAGGCAGCAGTAAGATAGTTTATACTTGGTGAACCACTATCCCATTGCTCCATGACACTTAAATCAGCGGTGGATTATCATTATCGATGACATCCTCATAGAAGGGACAATTTCGTCGCGTGAACGCTTCACGAGCGCGTCGAATTAAATTCATACGTTTCACTGCATACACGATGCTAAGAACAGTCACAACAAATAAAACTGGAATCAAGGTTCCGCCGACTAAATGATGCGTGCCTGGAGGTTCGTGTTGCGAAATAGCGGGCGCGATCTTGCTGGTCGTCGAGGACGACGATGATGAATATGTGGCAGATGGCGATTGGAATTGAAGATATGCAGCTTGCGACGATGGCGACGGTGGTGGATGCATTTATTCAGATTTGATTATAATTTGGATCGAACTGAACATCATACCTTTGTGTCCGCGTACACACTTCCTGCTTCTGGTATGCTGCTTAACTAAATCGGCTGCTTAAATAAAGTTCGCCGATTTTCGCAATTGTTGAGTAAATAGCAACAACGCGACTCACAACACACACTCTGCCACCATGTGGCTATCCATTTTTTCTTTTGACATCCCACGACAAAATTGACGTGGGATGTGCAACCGTCACAGCCGACATGAGATGCCAAGCCTCTTGGTGGCAAGGTGTGTTAGTAGTGGTCGCCAGCGGCGTCACAAGATTCATTACACCTTTTAGCTCAAAAATCCATTGAATCACTCTCTGAACTGAGAAGTATATTGAATCAAATAAAAATTATAGTCAGTTGGTTTAAAAGCAGCGTAATTGGAAGCGTTGATCTTTGAAGAAGGACTGCCTATGCCCATACCACTCAAAAAAGTTTAATTCTATCCATTTCTACAAAATGGAACTCTACCTTTTATATGGTCGAGCGATTTTTAGCACTTCAAGAAATCGTAAGCAGCATTATAAACTTTAGAACGACAGCTCCATCAATGGTTACAGCAAAGAGTGTCGAATTCCTTCAAGATTTTGTAACACTTTTTAGACCAACCGAATGTCCCACTAAGGAAGCATGTGGTGAAAAATTCTTTATCTCGAGTATGGTTATTCCAATCGATTGCAACTTTTAAAGAAAAAAACATATGAGGCTTCAATTACAACGGATCAAGCAATATCTCTGCAGAAGAATATGTTTATGGAATGGAATAAACGGTTTCTCAACATCGAGTAAAACCATTTTTTTGCAGCAGCAACTATTTTAGACCCTCGCTTTAAAAGTTTACATTTCCACGATAAAGTGGCTTTGGGAATTATTATACGCAAGCTATCAAATGAGCTGAAAAAGAATATAATTGAATCAGAATCCGATAGCAATGCAGCTTTTCAATCGTCTGGGTCAAAAGGTAAATTACTGTTTTCATTCACATCCGAACTATCGCTTACTTTTGAAATTTTTTTTCACGCAGAAACTAAATACAGATTATAGGACGATCATCATAAGTTGGTTCAAGTAGCTTGGAAATTCCGTAAAAGAACCACGAATGTTTGAGGAACTAGATACGCCAAATGCAATGCCTATCGAGCTTTCTGTTTATACGCCAACCTGTAGGGCTACTTAAAGACTCTCCGTTCGAAGTGTGGGCTGAAAATCTTAACAAGGTAAGATTGATGAAAAAAATGTTTTAAGCATTTACACAGCATATTTAGAATCTGGTTGTGAAATATACTTCATTTGATACACCTTTTTTCTTTACAGGACTCATCGTTATTCAAAATTATGAAGAAATATTTGTGCGTCGTGGCAACCTCCGTTCCGTGTGGGTGACTGTTTTCAGCGAGAGGAAATATTGCAAACTGCAGACGGCGCTGCTTCTTGGGAGAAAAATTACACAAACTTCTTTTCCTTAAAAGCATCGGCGAACAGTGTTGGGGACATTAAATTAAATGGACTAATTCCTTTTCACCACAGTAATAAATATTTTAGTTTGTCAATACGGATTCCGACTACCACTGGCATTCTTGACCTGACATTCGTAATTTGCAAATCATTCATAATTTACCCGACTACATCAATTAGCTTCCAATTTTCGTTAGCCATATCCTTGTTTAGTAAATAAATGATGGGCTCGTTCCTCATTTCTACGGATTCAACTTTAATTGGTTGACGCGATCTGTCTCCTTATTGATCTCCAGGTCGTCTGCTGTAATTACCTGTCCTTCATTGATGAAATGCTCCGCTATTGCGAATTGGTTCTAATCTTCATGCTTAATGACACAACAAGAACATAACATGACCGAACAGAAAATAAGATTAGAATAAAATCAGCAATAGCCGACCATGTCATCGTTGAGAGACACGCAATTACAACGGAAGACCTGGAGGTCATTAAGGAGGTAAATCGTGTCAACAAATTTAATGTAGTTGATTGAATCCATAGAAATCAGGAAAATACTCATAATTTGTAGTCAAAATACGTATCAACAACATAAAAAATTTATCGTAGTTTTGAAAGGAGGTATTTCATTTAATTTTAAATTGATTATCAATACGCCTATAGAAAGCGTAGGAAAAACTAGATTTGTATTAGATGCTCATAAAATTTATTTATAAACATGTTTTGTATCAAGCGTATATTGAAGAGAAATTAAATGTACTGTGTGTATTTTCCAATGACCATACATTTTTCAACAAGACCATACATTTTCCAACAAGACTCTGCTCCTTCACATAAAGCGATGGCGACATAAGATTGGATGGCCGAAAATTTTCACGACCACATAACACCGAACCTATGGCCACCTAGCTCCCCAGACCTCACTCCTTTGGATTATTACGTATGGGGCGCAGTTGACCATGAGACAAATAAGCGTCTACATAATACCACTTCTTCGCTGAAGGCTGCTTTTAATGCCGTTATGATCAATATGAACAAGGAGCATTTGATTCGGGCATGTAATAGTTTCCGGACCCGGATTGAAGAGGTTATTGCTGCAAATGACGATTTTATTGAATAACTTTATAGCCATATATTAATTTAACGTTGTATAAAAAATTCCTGAAATTTCATTAAATGGTGTTGAAAATACAAGCTAATTAATTTTACTCTCAAGTTGTCTCAAATACCGTACGAACCCTATATATATATATATATATATATATATATATATATATATATATATATATATATATATATATATATATACGATGTCTGTTCAAAAAGTACCCGGAATTTTAGTTTTTTCAAAAAAAATATTTATTTATTCGTCTACATCAATGTGGTCCCCTTCAAAGTAGACCCCCCCAGATATAATACACTTATGCCAGCGTTTTTACCAATCTTCGAAGCATTTTTGATATTCACTTTTTGGTATGTCCTTCAGCACTCTCAGCGATTCGGCCTTTATTTCTTCAATCGAGGAAAAACGCCGATCTTTCATGGGTCTCTTCAACTTTGGGATCAGGAAAAAGTCACACGGAGCCATATCTGGTGAATATGGAGGTTGGGGCATGACTACGGTATTGTTTTTGGCCAACAAATTACGAACAAGCAACGACGAGTGAGCAGGTGCGTTATCGTGTTGCAAAAGCCATGAATTCTTTTTCCATAAATCGGGGCGTTTTTTTCGCAAAATTTAATACAAATTCTTTGACTCTTCATTTCTTCCATTGTTTAAACAAGCCAAAATCGCCGAGCTCATAAAAACACAGAGAACCTTAGTGACTACCACAGACAAAGTAAACAGTGAATATGGCTGAAATTTTGACAATCGGACTCTCAAGACCCGCAAAATTTAAAAATTCCGGGTACTTTTTGAACAGACCTCGTATATATGTATATATATAAAGCACGCGGTCTCCTGTATGTACCTCTGTGATAAGCTCTGACTGGCACTTATTTGGCGTAGAGTAGCGTTTGTTTTCTTCATTGCGGTACATACAGGAGATTGTAATGTGACGCTACGCCCGGGAATCGAAGTGATTCCGATCCCGAACCCTGGCAACCGGCCAGATATGTATGACTTCGAAGTGCAAGCAGACTTCATCTTTCGTGCGGATATCGTTGCGCAGAAAATATTTTTTTTTCAAATATTTATATCTGTGGATATAAATATTTGAAAAATAATATTAATTAAACACCGATACATTTCGAAGCATATCTATCTGGCAATGCCTCCCACAGTTGCCAACAAAACACTATGCCACTGGCGACCAATAAAAATGCACATTGCCGCCATGTGGCGTTCCATTCCGCGTCAGTTGCGACGACTCCCAGTCCACATCTGTTTTGTCGGGGGTTGTCAAAGTGACAGTCCGACGCAACAGGTGGAGGAAAAACGTGGGAAAGATAACCTCAGATATCATTTGAGTGTCTGTCTGATGTCCTTTTGAGGGCTTTTCGTGCGTGTTAGCGGTGCTGCAGCTAATGGAGGGCTGGTTGCTTCTCCGTTTCGTAAGGTAGGTGCAATGATGCCACACAGAAAATAAATTATGAATCGATATTTCTGTTGAAGGAGTTTCCGCAAAGAAGGAAATTGAGAAAATATCAATCAGGTGCTTGTTCCCCGGGTGATTAGACCTTGCGGTTTGTTCGCGAGTGGTGTGGCCGTGGAAAATGACCAATGGGCCCATGGAGTATTTGTGAATGATACGGAGAATAAGCTGAAAGCAGAGCAGCGAAAAGCTAATTATGGAAACAAAAGAACAGGTGTTCCTTTGATTTCGCCGCGTCGGATAAAATAGAAAGTGACCAAGGCTCGTGAATAGGTAAACATTGAAATTTAAACGAAGAAACATAAAATGATCCACAAAAATAAGTTAGAACATGATATTACGGCTCTCCTGCTCTGTTCATGTATACAATGAGAGGGCATCGAATACCCCTTCCATTGCTCCATACTAGGGCGATGTCACAGCTTTTGCATACGATCATCGTTAATCTTATTTTTAGTTGTTTCCATCATAATACAAGCATCGGTACTATACACATTTTTACAGCCCAAGACTAGAAACCAAACAAGTGCCCTAAAGTTTAGATAATGAATGCTGTTCTTACCAATTTTACAATATTACACTTTTTAATCGTACTAAACCCAAGACAGTTTTAGTGCTAAACAAATTCGCCATATAAATGCCAACGTGGAAGTGGAATTTTCGTGCAATAGTGTGAAACTTTTTCGTGGAAAAATAAAACATTTGCACCCTCAAGTCGCTGGGGCTATATAAATCGATTACCCGTAAGAATGACGCGGTCAAGGCGATGCAACGGAGCTTATTGGTGTTAAATAGTATCTAAATCGCTACCGCCCTTAAAATGCAATCTAATCTTATGTACGTGCTGATATTAAAAGCCTTCTGCGTTGAGAGTTTTGAGAACTTATAAGTATTCTTTGAATCGTAGTGTTAATATACGCCTAGTGGCCCATAGCAAGAACTGAAGGCCTTACCTACCCTATCAACGAGCGCTCGCGGTGGAGAAGTGGGGTATCGGTATTCCATCTTACAAGCTAGAAAATATTAAGTTGTTTAAAGATCTGAATGGATTAACGAAAAAATTGAATTTTCGTGAAGCTGTTATGGTCTCCGGTTACTAGTATGGAAGACTTTTACATTCTACATGCGCATTTTTCACGCCTTTGAAGTTGTCAAACCATTAGGCAGGGTAGAAATAGTTCCGTCTCCGTATGTCACTGAGAGCACCCGTATAGCTATTGTATTGCCCACTTTCGAGCATTAAGTTGAAGATTCTTTTGAATTTGTCAGACGCTATGAACGTACTTGTAATGAGAATCAGGAAAATACATTTTTAATTATGATTTTCTTGTATGGATTGGAATCATTAACCAAGGAAACCGCAAACGATAAGATTCATCGTGAAAACGTTCGTCAAGGACGGGATAAGTATAAGACCCTTCGAGAAATTTGTCATCATTCCATCACTTTTCGAGCGGCATTTAGATGACCATTAACCAAGCAAATAACCAAATTATACAAGGTATTCTAACGTATTTCAAATGTGCACTTACTATTCCACTGTTTAATAATATTACTCTAAAAAAAAAAGGGTTCGAAAATGGGGACATATCTATGTAAATAATGTTTATATAAAAAAAACTCAATAAAATCACAAATTTATTAGTAAATGGTAGCTAAACATAGTAGCCAAAGTATGAGTCATTAGTAGAAAATATTCAATTAGTTCGGTATAAATATTCCAAGTTGAATTTCATGATAGTTCTAAAAGAATTTGCATCTTTTATTTATTATTGAATCAATTAGCAAATATAGGTAATATTTTAAAAAAGATCAAACTTATACAATGTCAAGAAAATTTAATTGTTAAAAACTATAAAAAAAAAATGTTACATTGTAAAGGCAATTAATGAATTTGAACCAAAGATATTTTCTTGACTACACTGCCACGTTATCAACTAATAGCAAAGGAAATAACAAGGTTGCATTATTCAAATGAAATCTGCAAACATGAGGTTCGAATGTCAGAAATTATAACTAGAAAAACGACGTATTTACAAACTAAGCTAAATAATTGTAATCGAAAGCCTAATTTTAGTCAATTAAAATATTGAAAGTTAAAATATCGAAGATGACCAAAAGCAGATTTAAGTGAAAGTAGAACGGCAAGCCGAGTAAGGATAGGGATACTACAATGATTAATAGCTTTCATAGTACAGTAATTTAAACATAACATTTTTTGTAGTAAATATTTTTTTTTGAATTTGATTTGGAACGATAGCAGATAGAGTTCGCCTTCGCTGTTTTTATATTCATAAAATCATGAATTGCTAGCTAATTAACGACTTTCCTTTTCAGTGGTTTTTCTTTTTCAGTGGGAAAGGAAGTGCAGGGTAGGTATGCCGTCGCGAGGGTAGGGTTCAGAAAAATCCGCTGAGGTCGGTTTCGCGTCGTGCGCGGTACGCGGTACCTTAGTTGACTTTGAGTTTTCTTTAACGTAGTTTTCGTCGGGTTGAGTTAGCGTAGCATACTTTTCGGTACCGCGTCGGAAATTCGGGAACGCGAAATAAAAATTAGCTTTTGTACTTTTGTCTGGATAATGAAGAAATACGGAGTAACGCAGAATAGGTTTCCTCTCCGTATGGTTTTGTTTTTGTAACGCGTTTTGAAAACGGGCCTGGGTCGGCATCAAAGAGACTGCCCTGTAATAAACATAAGCAGTCGAGCAGCCCCGTGGTGATCAGGAGTGGCTGCTCCTGAAGAGATAAGGTGGTCACCCCGTCGAAACTGCTTAGTTTGTTGTTTTACTAGTGTAAAGTAAACTGCATCCGTGGTTCACTTCAGCCACTTTAACATCTTTAGGTTTGACATTCCCCTTGTAATGCAACGACCTTCTTCGGTGAAAGTAACGGTAGCTTTTTGTGTAATGTTTGCGTTTGTCTCAAGCCTCCGTGTCCGCTAACTTTAACGAGGCAAAACAATATTGAATTTCTGTAGAGTAGATTAATTGACACCTAGTAGAACTTTTCTAAAGACAGTAAACATTGATCGGTGCGTCTTGTAGAGTAGAGTACGCGTGATAAGTATTTTGTAGTGTAGCTTCGTGGCTCGACAAGAACCCGCCTCATATGATCCCGCAAATGCTAGTCGTCAAGCACGCGTACGCGGTCGTTAAGCGAAGCTAGTTAGCTGAGCTCGGTGTTGTTTTAGCTCGCTGACACTTGTGCCAGACCATCGGCACCCGTGTCCTACACGGACATTTCGAAATTCATTACAAGATGGCGAGCTTTCACTTCCCATGGGAAGCATTGAAGTCGCTTGATACAATCAAACACAGACATTCTTTTTCAAAAGCTTTCGTAATTTCTAGCAGATGCTTTTTCAATTGTTGAAATCAATTTCGAAATGCAAATTCAAATCATTTATTAGCACGTTCAAATGTCGTCTTAAGTTATTACATCTTATTTGATACACAAGGTATTTTTATCTATCGGCAAACCTTCACCCTTTTCAGCAAATGCCAACAAAATCATACTTCGCGCCATATTTTCAAAAGTATTTGATCTATAAAAATTGCGTGGACATCCCTGTTTTCAAAGCGGAAGTATCAGCTGGCCTGGAGCTGGCAAATTTTAAATGAAAACTACTTTAACGAAAGTAAGCGCGAGTGAATTACAAGTCAAGTGTGTACTTTATAATTATCTGTAGGAAAAAGGAACTGATGTGTTATATTTTTCTTGGTTCAGGTGAGTAAAGTGTAACCAAACATAAAATTATGAGAAACCCTAGCAATTAAAGTGGATGTTTTACGTTATTCCAGAATGAAGCGATATTTTATGACAGAAAAGTGAAACTTGGCTGTATTTCTGAATCATGCCGTATGAAAACAATAGTGTTGCCAGTAGATTTGATGATTTACGCAAGTGAAATATGTTTCATGTCCATTTCTTGAACATTGACTTATGTGGAATACACTGCCTCCTTAATCCTGGCCATCTTGCTAGGTTTGATAATGCAGTCAAAAGTAACACTGACAATCAGCTATTTTATCATTGACGTCATTACTTTTTTGCTTTTTCATTAGCTGCCGTGACATTTCTCCTGTAAGGGTGAGATTGTAATCAAATTATGGAAGGAAAAGTTATTGGCGGAACTGTTGCATGAGAAATTCTTTAGCAGGATAGCCTGAATCGTTTGTTGTGAGTCGTATAGTCAAGTTGGAAGTTGCAAAGCAGTTAATTAAGTATTCCATACACATTCTAATGAACGTTAATCTGAACTTCATTCAATTTTAGATCTACAGGGTTTTCCTATAAGAGGTGTTATTTTGATATTAAAAGAAAAAAGCCATTTTTTAATATAAATGATTGGATGATAATTTCATTATAAAGAGGTATGTCGTTAATAGTGAAAAATAACATCAAGCAAATGACCACCACGACCACGCTTGCAGGACCATATCCTTGTCATGAAATTTTCCATAACCAAATCGCAAAGTGGCTGCCCTATGTCCTCGATAGCCTCACGAATTCCAGCTTTGAGGTCTTGAATCGACGCTTGGCTATTGGCGTAGACCTTTTCTTTCACGTGGTCCCAAAGAAAGAAGTCGCAAGGTAATACATCACAAGATCTCGGTGGCCAATTGTGATCACCTCTTCGAGAGATAACACGGTCCGGAAACTTTTCCCGTAAAAGATCAATGGTTTCGTTGCTTTTGTGGCACGTAGCGCCATCTTGTTGAAAGTAAACGTTGTCCGTATCAATACTATCCTGTTCCGGCTATAAAAAATCATTAATCATCTCTCGATAGCGCAATCCATTCATCGTAACTGTTGTTCCAGTCTCATTTTCGAAAAAGTAAGATCCAATGACTCTGCCGGACCATAAACCGCACCAAACAGTCACAGAGGCTTTTCAACAATAACTCTTGGGTTTTTCGAGCATCAGATGCGACAATTTTGCCTGTTGACTGACGATGCCACTGAGGTGGAACTAGACCTCATCACTCAAGACAGTTTTTCGATGGAATTTCGGATCATTTTCATGCATTTCAAGGATCCAATCAGCGAAGACACGACGTTGTTGATGATCGTCCGGCTTGAGTTCTTGTGTTAACTGAACTTTATAAGGCTTAAGACCCAAATCTTTATGCAAAATACGGTGTAATGACGTTTGTGGAATGCCTCATTCCGGAGAACGACGAGGAATGCATCAATTTGGGTTTTCTTCAACACTTTCGGCTACAGTAGCAATATTCTCGGCTGTTCTTGAGTGAAGTGCACGGATTTTATTCTTCACATCGATAAGTTGTCCCAACAGCTCGAAACTTTCCACCAGTTTCTGTATTGCGGTCCAACAAGGTGCTTCACGATGACCCAATAATGTTTGAGTTTTACGAACCGTCTCTGCCAAATTTTCACAATTTTTGTAGTGAATTTTAATAATTTCAATCCATTGTTAAAGGGTGTATCGTTCCATTTTCATTAATGACGTAGTTTTTACTTGTCAAATGTTACAAAATGACAGCGTCAAAAGTGACATCTACCGAAATAGCGTGCTTTTCAAATAACACCTCTTATTGGAAAACCCTTTATGACAATTCGTTTAAGTACATTGTTCGAAACATAAATCAAACCAATTCTATACAGTTGCAAGTTGGTTAGTAGACGAAGTAATAAAGCCAATGCTAAATCGTCTCATATGAAAAATTAGTCTGTACATCTAAAATCATACCAAGAAGTGAACCCTCGAATGGCAGTGCAGCACCCGGAAAATTGACTATACGTCATAACAATGCATCTGATGATGAAACATATGAGGATACCAGATATGAAAATAATCGCGGCTCAACAAGAACTTGAAGTGCATGTTTTCCTCGCCGGAATAATGCCTTGAACGGTATTTCATCGTCAACACTCTTACCACCCGAGCCGGCACCAAGTCCAAGTGGAAGGAGCGCTCAGCTAGGAGCATCTAGAGCTAAAAGTTAAGAGGAATCAAGAAGCGAAACGAGCAGCACATAATTATCAAGTTCTTCAGATGATGATAGTGAAGAAAGCGTTAGTATTCCGGTTTCTGAGTTAGGCCACTCTCGGTGGGCTTTCTACTGGCACGTAATCGCTCAAATGATACTACTACGGACCTTATGATGAAAAAACGAAACCAAGAAAACCTGCTCGAAACAGTTCTCCTACAGGACGCATAGCAAAACGAAGTAGAAACTCACAATCCGATGAAAATTCAAGTAAACCGGCAGCGAAAAAAACCAGGGAAATTCGTTAAACAATCACCAGAGTCGTCAGAAGATGAAAATAATGCATCAGATAACAGTGACAAAGCAAGCAGGCAAAAAATAAGTGATAAGTGAGAATCGAAGAGTAAGGAGCACACGCCAACTACGCCAAGTACGAAGAATCGCAATAGCAGAGTTTTACCCGAAGAATGAAAGGAATGCAAATGAGCTAGATATGCTCTGCAATGAAGTTGATCATTTGGAGCTCCCATCATCAGTCGTAGAAAATATATCATCACGATTGAGAAATGCGAAATAATGTGAATAGTACAACTCCAATAAATTTAATTGTGGTAAAAAACAACCGTGAAACGGAAAGGCCTCTACGACGTGGAGGAAACTTACAGCCGCGTTACTCCTATCGTAATGACGATGAGGATGAAGATGATGACTTTGATGAAAATCCTTCCGAGGAAGAAGAAGAAGAAATCGGAGTCAGAAGATAATGAACCTCTGAAATCGGCATCAGGTCCACGTTCACAAATAGCTGTCAATAATATTCCATCGAAAAAAAACCAGAAAGCTCATCATTTGAGTAGTCAATGCCGGGAAAATATTATTGGATCGGGAGTGCGTGTAAAGGGTGGTCCAACCATAATGCACGATGTTAATTGTGAGTCACACCTTACCGTCAAGTTTTTCGCCCAACTTAATTTGACATTTCTTTGTTTCAGCGCTTGACAAATTCAATCATGGAGAGGTACACAATTCAGCAGCACGTTCAGGTTGTTGAAGTCTTTTACGAAAATGGGCGTTCAAATCAAAATGCATTTCATGCACTTCGTGATTTTTTTAGTCAGAATAATCGACCAAATGTGTCCTCAATCGGAAGAACGGTGCGCAAATTTCAGCAAACCGGGTCTGTAGAAAATGCGAAATCACCTGTGCATACTCGTCCAGTTCGTTTTGCGGAAAATATTGCTGTTGTTCGCGATAGTGTGGCAGAAGAGCCCTCAACCTCGACTCGTCGTTGTGTCCAACAATTGAACATCTCACAAACATCACTGATGCGAATTTTGAATAAAGATTTGAATTTATACGCTTACAAGGCTCAATTGACTCATGAGCTGAAGCCTGCTGACTATTTCAAGCGTCGGCAATACGACGAGTGGTTGGTTGAACAGACAGAAGGGAATGGTGACTTTACAAAGAACATCATCTTCAGCGACGAGACACACTTTCACCTCAGTGGCAGAATTGGCGCATTTGGACAAATGAGAATCCACGAGCGTTGGAAAGCCGATGTATTCCTCATTTGATGGAAAGAGTCATGGAAATTACGTTTGTATGAGTTTTTAACTTAAATGCGAAATACATGGCCACGCCTACGTTTGGATCTTGATCCAGTTAGGAGGGTGCGAGGAGGCACCGCTTCCACCTGGATGCTCCACTCTTATATGGGAACCATAAGTTTCATCGCTAACGACGTAGTCTCCTCAAGTCTGTCCGTTTTTGCAAGGCCCTATTTGCCCTCCGAACCAGCGTGCTCATAGCCCTTAGCCGGTTCCCTCCTTTTTCGACTTCGGTTGAGAATCAACGAACATTTCCAAATTCGTGGATGCGAAAAATGTTCTTTTAGTGGGTCTTGTGCTAGGGGGAAGGAACCCGCCCCACGACACCACAACGCTAGCCTGCCAGGGCCAATCCCGGCGGATCTCACCATCCTCTTCCGCTGAGGCAGTAGACCATCGCTGCAGTCCTTTACGGACATTTCTATCTAACTACCTCACTACAAGGTGCGAGAACCTAGCCGAATACTCAATTTGGCTCTGTACTGTCAGCAATTAACCAGATTGCAACAAGCAATTCAAAAAAATCGGCCAGAATTGATCAATGGCAAGGGCGTTGTCTTCCATCATGACAATGCTAGACCACACACATCTTTGATGACCCGGCAAAAATTGACAGAGCTTGGTTGGAAGTTTTGGTGCATCCACCGTATAGTCTAGACCTTGCACCATCAGACTACCATTGTTTCGGTCTCTGCACTACTTCCTTGATGAACAGAAATTTACTTCAAAAAGGGACTGTGAAAAATCACTTGGCCAAGTTTTTCCCCGATAAACTACAGAAGTTCTACACAGATGGAGTAATGGCCCTATCGAATTTTTTACGGTTGCCATCCCAGGAGCAAAGTAACCGTGCACAGCTTCCAAGGATTCGTTGATTTCACTGCGTAATTTCCCTTTCAAAAACAGGAACCGAATCACGGAATCCATTTTTCTAAAATCCGCGGATACGCCCGCTTCCACACGCGGTCGAAACAAAATCACGATTCCGAAAATACAGCAAGACAGGATTGCGGTTAGGATGAGCATCCTGTCTTGCTGTATTTTCATGCGCCAAGCTCAAACAAATAAAGAATATGAAATCAATAAAATAGAAAATGGAAGTGGCTTATTCTACGAACATCTAGGAACAACAAGGTTCTACTCTGAATACTTCAAAATCGTAACTCATATTGATATAAAATCCTATAGTGAAAGATTAAATTCAATTAAGAGAATAGCTAAACACTCATTTCAGCTTTGTGACAAAATTACTAAAGATCACATTAAATTATTTTGTACTCAGAATTCAAACATTTTTAAAACAAAAATGCCCGAAATCCTAAATAAAGAAGAATCTGTCAGAGCCATGGTGGGAAATCCGAAATACCGCAGAGGAATATTAAATGTTGTAGGATCAGTTGCAAAATTCTTATTCGGTACCATGGATTCAAACGATGCTGAATATTATGACGGCATCATCAACAAGGTTGAACATGATGAATCCGAACTTCAACTTCTGATAAAAGATCAAATAAATGTAGTAAAGACAATCACTAATTTCAATAGTACTATATCCCAACTTAAAGTATCAGAAAAAGAATTAAATCGAGGCCACCACGATCATGTGATTTGACACCGTTGGACTTCTTTCTCTGAGGATATTTAAAAGAAAAAGTGAACGTCAATAAGCCAAGAACAATTCAAGAGCTAAAGGATGAGATAATTCAGCACATTAACGACATTGAACCTCAACTATGTCTCAGAGTCATTGAAAATATGGACCATCGAGAAGTATGCCACCGTAGCCCTGGCGAGCATTTGGGCGATATTTTGTTTCACACATAATTGTCATAGATCCTTCTATTATAATAAAAATATTAACATAATTCTCTGAAAGCATTTTGTTTTATTTACAATTGACATCGTGCGTTTTGCTTAGATCACCCTTTGTATGTATATATATATATATATATATATATATATATATATATATATATATATATATATATATATATATATATATATATATACATATATATATATATATATATATATATATATATATATATATATATACATATATATATATATATATATATATATATATATATATAATATATCAACTTAGAGCATGGATGGTTGTTACTCTTGTGTGAATTTCCATGCATACATATATATATATATATATATATATATATATATATATATATATATATATATATATATATATATATATATATATATATATATATATATATATATATATATATGTATATATATATATATATGTATATGAGTATATATATATATATATATATATATATATATAGAAAATTGATTTCAAGTTAGGTTGTATTAGGTTTTATTTCTGGTGAAGTTTTGCCCAGCTGACGTCATTAAGCTGGTTCCGGCAACTAGCGTTTGGAACATACCTTATATTCTATTTGCCGATTTTCTCTGAATCTACCGAGCCGATTAGGTTGAAATTTGGTACAATGGGGTCACTTTTTGGAGAGGAATAGTTGGAATGGAAAACAAAGTTGCCCAAAAGTATACCAAGTAACATATCAAACTAAAGGCCCTGGTGTAAGTATGTAAGTCGAGTTTTTTTATAATTTTAAAATTATTGGTTTTAGCGTTAGTCCGAAAATTAAATGAAAATTGATCGTTCGTTCCCCCTTATCTTTGCTTCGAATCTACTGGACCAATTAAATTGAAATTTTGTACCCATATGGAGTTTTTTGATTCAAACACTGGTATGTAACATTATTAACTAAATTTGTAAAATTGTGTTCACTTTTTGAGGCGATGAAAAAAGAATAGTTCAAAGTGTACCGCGTGACATACCAAGTGATTAATGAAAAAAAGATGAAAACTGACCGTTTCCCCTAATCTCCGAAACTAATGGGCCCAAAATTACAGAAATATTGATGTTGGCTTTAAAGTCTAAACCATTTTATCCTCATAAATTTATAGTTGCAGAAAGAGTCGTTTTGCAGTTGCTAATGAGCGTGACAATATTTTGATGTCATCCGCATAGCAACAATTTGGTTCAGCTTGCATAATAGTGTGCATCCTGTGTCGACAGGTAACTTTCTTATGACGTATTCCAGAGCCAAATTAAATAATAGTGGCTCCAGCCCATTGCCCAGCTTTAGTCCGATATTTGTATCAAAGGTATCGGTGAGTTGGTTGTTGATACGGACTTGGGAGGTTGTTGACGTGCTTCCGAGTCCCTCAATTATATAAACATATTAATCTGGGTTTGATTCATGTTGTGGAAACAAAAGTTGCAAGTTGGATATTGGCGCATATTGGATAATTAGAATTTATCTCTTGCGGCCGCCTGCGCCATTCCATTACAAAAAAGTTTTAGAGAAATCACGTAAGAACAGAACTAATAGGTTTTATGCACTAACTAAACGAATGTTAGAAGCACGTTAACTAGAGTTTCGAAAGATGATGTATGAGATTTATTTACCAATAAAATTAAAAAAAAAATCGTACAAAACTATAATATAAGTGATTAAGTTCTATTCTGTTGCTCGGAAAATTTCCTTTGAAATCACTCTATAATGGCGATTATGATATGAATCCTTCACTTTCTTCGTTTAGATTCATAATAACGATCATGATGGCGTTTGTAACGAAAAGCCAGGTGTGGAAATTTTATGCAAAAATTAACGAAAATTGGCAAAATGCAATGTTTGTGGAAATAGTTTCAAAACAAGTGGAAATACAACCAATTTAAAATGCCTTTTGAAAACAAAACAAAAACACATTTTTGAAAACATTATAATCCTTCTAAAGATAACGAAGTGGTTTTAAATCCAAGATTACGTAACGAAATAACAGCACCTGACATTCCAGTTGAAATCAAAAGTAATGCCACGAGTTCGTCCTCCACATACGAAAGTAATTACAGTGGTTCCTCTACAAGCTCTAGAGCAAGCATTTTAAGCTCAAGCTTCCCAGTTACAAGTAAAAGCACCAGCTCAGGATCAACTTGTGGTTCTGTTGCCAAACCTTATACGCAGTATAATTCCCTAAACGAAAGCTTAGCTAATATCACTTCGTTTCCGCAAGGAGGAAAATAAAATAAAAAATAACCGATGCCATTCTTTTCATGATTTGTCGCGATAGTGAACCAATATCGATTGTCGAAAACCAATATCGATTGTCGAAAATGAATACCTCATGAAAGTAGTTGCACCTTTGTATAAAATTCCATCTAGGAGAACTTTCGATGAACTGTTAGATAAGATATATAAATTTATTTCCGAAATGTTCAAAGAAAACTTGTTACCTGTACAACACATTTCCTTGACAACAGATAAATGGATAGAAACACACCAAACAAGAAGTTTTTTAGGAGTAACAGCTCATTATGTTTCAAATGATTTTGTCTATGCATTAGAAGAAAGGCATACGGGAGAAAATTTAGCTGAAAAGTTTAAAGAAATATGTACTAAGTGGAACATCAAAGGTGATGTCATTGTTGCTGTTGTAACCAATGGAGGAAGTAATATGATTAAGGCTATAGAATTGGCTTTGGCAAGAAAAAGCACACATATTGCTTTGCTCATTTACTTAACCTTTTAGCTCAAAAATCCATTGAATCACTCTCTGAACCGAGAAGTATATTTGATCAAATAAAAATTATAGTGAGTTGGTTTAAAAGCAGCGTAATTGGAAGCGTTGATCTTAGAAGAAGGACTGCCTATGCCCATACCACTCAAAAAAGTTTAATTCGATCTATTTCTACAAAATGGAACTCTACCTTTTATATGGTCGAGCGATTTCTAGCACTTCGAGAAATCGTAAGCAGCATTATAAACTTTAGAACGACAGCTCCATCAATGGTTACAGCAAAGAGTGTCGAATTCCTTCAAGATTTTGTAACACTTTTTAGACCAACCGAATGTCCCACTAAGGAAGCATGTGGTGAAAAATTCTTTATCTCGAGTATGGTTATTCCAATCGATTGCGACTTTTAAAGAAAAAAACATCCGAGGCTTCAATTACAACGGATCAAGCAATATCTCTGCAGAAGAATATGTTTATGAAATAGAATAAACGGTTTCTCAACATCGAGTAAAACCATTTTTTTGCAGCAGCAACTATTTTAGACCCTTGCTTTAAAAGTTTACATTTCCACGATAAAGTGGCTTTGGGAATTATTATACGCAAGCTATCAAATGAGCTGAAAAAGAATATAATTGAATCAGAATCCGATAGCAATGCAGCTTTTCAATCGTCTGGGTCAAAAGGTAAATTACTGTTTTCATTCACATCCGAACTATCGCTTACTTTTGAAATTTTTTTTCACGCAGAAACTAAACACAGATTATAGGACGACCATCATAAGTTGGTTCAAGTAGCTTGGAAATTCCGTAAAAGAACCACGAATGTTTGAGGAACTAGATACGCCAAATGCAATGCCTATCGAGCTTTCTGTTTATACGCCAACCTGTAGGGCTACTTAAAGACTGTCCGTTCGAAGTATGGGCTGAAAATCTTAACAAGGTAAGATAGATGAAAAAAATGTATTAAGCATTTACACAGCATATTTAGAATCTGGTTGTGAAATATACTTCATTTTGATACATCTTTTTTCTTTACAGGACTCATCGTTATTCAAAATTATGAACAAATATTTGTGCGTCGTGGCAACCTCCGTTCCGTGTGGGTGACTGTTTTCAGCGAGAGGAAATATTGCAAACTGCAGACGGAGCTGCTTCTTGGGAGAAAAATTACACAAACTTCTTTTCCTTAAAAGCATCGGCGAACAGTGTTGGGGACATTAAATTAAATGGACTAATTCCTTTTCACCACAGTAATAAATATTTTAGTTTGTAAATACGGATTCTGACTACCACTGGCATTCTTAACCTGACATTCGTAATTTGCAAATCATTCATAATTTACCCGACTACATCAATTAGCTTCCAATTTTTGTTAGCCATATCCTTGTTTAGTAAATAAATGATGGGCTCGTTCCTAATTTCTACAGATTCAACTTTAATTGGTTGACGTGATCTGTCTCCTTATTGATCTCCAGGTCGTCTGCTGTAATTACCTGTCCTTCATTGATGAAATGCTCCGCTATTGCGAATTTGTTCTAATCTTCATGCTTAATGACACAACAAGAGCATAACATGACCGAACAGAAAATAAGATTAGAATAAAATCAGCAATAGCCGACCTTGTCATCATTGAAAGACACGCAATTACAACGGAAGACCTGGAGGTCATTAAGAAGGTAGATCGTGTCAACAAATTTAATGTAGTTGATTAAGTCCATAGAAATCAGGAAAATGCTCATAATTTGTAGTCGAAATACGTATCAACACGCCTATAGAAAGCATAGGAAAAACTAGATTTGTATTAGATGCTTATAAAATTTATTTATTTATTTTATTTATATATGAATATCAAGCGAAATTAAATGTACTGTGTGTTTTTTCCAATGACCATACATTTTTCAACAAGACCATACATTTTTCAACAAGACTCTGCTCCTTCACATAAAGCGATGGCGACATAAGATTGGATGGCCGAAAATTTTCATGACCACATAACACCGAACCTATGGCCATCTAGCTCCCCAGACCTTAATCCTTTGGATTATTACGTATGGGGCGCAGTTGACCATGAGACAAATAAGCGTCTACATAATACCACTTCTTCGCTGAAGGCTGCTTTTAATGCCGTTATGATCAATATGAACAAGGAGCATTTGATTCGGGCATGTAATAGTTTCCGGACCCGGATTGAAGAGGTTATTGCTGCAAATGACGATTTTATTGAATAACTTTATAGCCATATATTAATTTAACGTTGTATAAAAAATTCCTGAAATTTCATTACATGGTGTTGAAAATACAAGCTAATTAATTTTACTCTCAAGTTGTCTCAAATACCGTACGAACCCTATATATATATATATATATATATATATATATATATATATATATATATATATATATATATATATATATATATATCTATATATATATATATATATATATATATATATATACCCTATATATATATATATATATATATATATATATATATATATATATATATATATATACGATGTCTGTTCAAAAAGTACCCGGAATTTTAGTTTTTTCAAAAAAAATATTTATTTATTCGTCTACATCAATGTGGTCCCCTTCAAAGTAGACCCCCCCCCAGCGATTTTACCAATCTTTGAAGCACTTTTGATATTCACTTTTTGGTATGTCCTTGAGCACTCTCAGCGATTCGGCCTTTATTTCTTCAATCGAGGAAAAACGCTGATCTTTCATGGGTCTCTTCAACTTTGGGAACAGGAAAAAGTCACACGGAGCCATATCTGGTGAATATGGAGGTTGGGGCATGACTACGGTATTGTTTTTGGCCAACAAATTACGAACAAGCAACGACGAGTGAGCAGGTGCATTATCGTGTTGCAAAAGCCATGAATTCTTTTTCCATAAATCGGGGCGTTTTTTTCGCAAAATTTAATACAAATTCTTTGACTCTTCATTTCTTCCATTGTTTAAACAAGCCAAAATCGCCGAGCTCATAAAAACACAGAGAACCTTAGTTACTACCACAGACAAAGTAAACAGTGAATATGGCTGAAATTTTGACAATCGGACTCTCAAGACCCGCAAAATTTAAAAATTCCGGGTACTTTTTGAACAGACCTCGTATATATGTATATATATAAAGCACGCGGTCTCCTGTATGTACCTCTGTGATAAGCTCTGACTGGCACTTATTTGGCGCAGAGTGGCGTTTGTTTTCTTCATTGGGGTACATACAGGAGATGGCGAGCTTTCACTTCCCATGGAAAGCGTTGAAGTCGCTTAATACAATCAAACATAGACATTCTTTTTCAAAAGCTTTCGTAATTTCCAGCAGATGCTTTTTCAATTGTTGAAATCAATTTCGAAATGCAAATTCAAATCATTTATTAGCACGGTCAAATGTCGTCTTAAGTTATTACATCTTATTTGATACACAAGGTATTTTTATGTATCGGCAAACCTTCACCCTTTTCAGCAAATGCCAACAAAATCATACTTCGCGCCATATTTTCAAAAGTATTTGATCTATAAAAATTGCGTGGACATCCCTGTTTTCAAAGCGGAAGTATCAGCTGGCCTGGAGCTGCCAAATTTTAAATGAAAACTACTTTAACGAAAGTAAGCGCGAGTGAATTACAAGTCAAGTGTGTACTTTATAATTATCTGTAGGGAAAAGGAACTGATGTGTTATATTTTTCTTGGTTCAGGTGAGTAAAGTGTAACCAAACATAAAATTATGAGAAGCCCTAGCAATTAAAGAGGATGTTTTACGTTATTCCAGAATGAAGCGATATTTGATGACAGAAAGTGAAACTTGGCTGTATTTCTGAATCATGCCGTATGAAAACAATGGTGTCGCCAGTAGATTTGATGATTTACGCAAGTGAAATATGTTTCATGTCCATTTCTTGAACATTGACTTATGTGGAATACACTGCCTCCTTAATCCTGGCCATCTTGCTAGGTTTGATAATGCAGTCAAAAGTAAAACTGACAATCAGCTGTTTTATCATTGACGTCATTACTTTTTTGCTTTTTTTATTAGCTGCCGTGACATTTCTCCTGTAAGGGTGAGATTGTAATCAAATTATGGAAGGAAAAGTTATTGGCGGACCTTTTTGCATGAGAAATTCTTTAGCAGGATAGCCTGAATCGTTTGTTGTGAGTCGTATAGTCAAGTTGGAAGTTGCAAAGCAGTTAATTAAGTATTTCATACACATTCTAATGAACGTTAATCTGAACTTCATTCAATTTTAGATCTACAGGGTTTTCCTATAAGAGGTGTTATTTTGATATTAAAAGAAAAAAGCCATTTTTTAATATAAATGATTGGATGATAATTTCATTATAAAGAGGTATGTCGTTAATAGTGAAAAATAACATCAAGCAAATGACCACCACGACCACGCTTGCAGGACCATATCCTTGTCATGAAATTTTCCATAACCAAATCGCAAAGTGGCTGCCCTATGTCCTCGATAGCCTCACGAATTCCAGCTTTGAGGTCTTGAATCGACGCTTGGCTATTGGCGTAGACCTTTTCTTTCACGTGGTCTCAAAGAAAGAAGTCGCAAGGTAATACATCACAAGATCTCGGTGGCCAATTGTGATCACCTCTTCGAGAGATAACACGGTCCGGAAACTTTTCCCGTAAAAGATCAATGGTTTCGTTGCTTTTGTGGCACGTAGCGCCATCTTGTTGAAAGTAAACGTTGTCCGTATCAATACTATCCTATTTCGGCTATAAAAAATCATTAATCATCTCTCGATAGCGCAATCCATTCACCGTAACTGTTATTCCAGCCTCATTTTCGAAAAAGTAAGGTCCAATGACTCTGCCGGACCATAAACCACACCAAACAGTCACAGAGGCTTTTCAACAACAACTCGTGGGTTTTTTGAGCTACAGATGCGACAATTTTGCTTGTTGACTGACGAAGCCACTGAGGTGGAACTGGACCTCATCACTCAAGACAGTTTTTCGATGTTTTTCATGCATTTCAAGGACCCAATCAGCGAAGACACGACGTTGTTGATGATCGACCGGCCTTATGCAAAATACGGTGTAATGACGTTTGTGGAATGCCTCATTCCAAAGACGGGAGAGCTCACCCGGCATAATGTAGTTGCGGTGATGCTCGAATTGGTTGACAAATGGAACCAGGTGGCACATTATGCTCGGGCAGTCCTAAAAGATAAAAGGGACTCACAGCAGCCGGAGGTGCTGGGGCTGGGGGATCGCTCTTCTGGCATTTCCTCTTCCCCTCTCCCGTCCCGCTAGGAAAGGGACTCCCCAGCTTGAAGGCGCCCCACGGCGTAACAAAACGAGACCTGGCCCGAAATAATGTTTCAAACGGTTCCAGGCTAGGTTCTCAGATTGACAGGGGAGGTGTTTAGTGGGTAGTCCAAGGGTATCCTCCATGGGAGTCCCACACTGCCAGACTCGGCGGGCGTAAATGCCTTCACCTCCCTACCACAAAAAAAAAAAGAACGACGAGGAATGCACCAATTTGGGTTTTCTTCAACACTTTCGGCTACAGTAGCAATATTCTCGGCTGTTCTTGAGTGAAGTGCACGGATTTTATTCTTCACATCGATAAGTTGTCCCAACAGCTCGAAATTTTCCACCAGTTTCTGTATTGCGGTCCAACAAGGTGCTTCACGACGACCCAATAATGTTTGAGTTTTACGAACCGTCTCTGCCAAATTTTCACAATTTTTGTAGTGAATTTTAATAATTTCAATCCATTGTTAAAGGGTGTATCGTTCCATTTTCATTAATGACGTAGTTTTTACTTGTCAAATGTTACAAAATGACAGCGTCAAAAGTGACATCTACCGAAATAGCGTGCTTTTCAAATAACACCTCTTATTGGAAAACCCTTTATGACAATTCGTTTAAGTACATTGTTCGAAACATAAATCAAACCAATTCTATACAGTTGCAAGTTGGTTAGTAGACGAAGTAATAAAGCCAATGCTAAATCGTCTCATATGAAAAATTAGTCTGTACATCTAAAATCATACCAAGAAGTGAACCCTCGAATGGCAGTGCAGCACCCGGAAAATTGACTATACGTCATAACAATGCATCTGATGATGAAACATATGAGGATACCAGATATGAAAATAATCGCGGCTCAACAAGAACTTGAAGTGCATGTTTTCCTCGCCGGAATAATGCCTTGAACGGTATTTCATCGTCAACACTCTTACCACCCGAGCCGGCACCAAGTCCAAGTGGAAGGAGCGCTCAGCTAGGAGCATCTAGAGCTAAAAGTCAAGAGGAATCAAGAAGCGAAACGAGCAGCACATAATCATCAAGTTCTTCAGATGATGATAGTGAAGAAAGCGTTAGTATTCCGGTTTCTGAGTTAGGCCACTTTCGGTGGGAAAGCTGTCTACTGGCACGTAATCGCTCAAATGATACTACTACGGACCTTATGATGAAAAAACGAAACCAAGAAAACCTGCTCGAAACAGTTCTCCTACAGGACGCATAGCAAAACGAAGTAGAAACTCACAATCCGATGAAAATTCAAGTAAACCGGCAGCGAAAAAACCAGGGAAATTTGTTAAACAATCACCAGAGTCGTCAGAAAATGAAAATAATGCATCAGATAACAGTGACAAAGCAAGCAGGCAAAAAATAAGTGATAAGTGAGAATCGAAGAGTAAGGAGCACACGCCAACTACGCCAAGTACGAAGAATCGCAATAGCAGAGTTTTACCCGAAGAATGAAAGGAATGCAAATGAGCTAGATATGCTCTGCAATGAAGTTGATCATTTGGAGCTCCCATCATCAGTCGTAGAATAGTACAACTCCAATAAATTTAATTGTGGTACAAAACAACCGTGAAACGGAAAGGCCTCTACGACGTGGAGGAAACTTATAGCCGCGTTACTCCTATCGTAATGACGATGAGGATGAAGATGATGACTTTGATGAAAATCCTTCCGAGGAAGAAGAAGAAGAAATCGGAGTCAGAAGATAATGAACCTCTGAAATCGGCATCAGGTCCACGTTCACAAATAGCTGTCAATAATATTCCATCGAAAAAAAACCAGAAAGCTCATTATTTGAGTAGTTAATGCCGGGAAAATATTATTGGATCGGGAGTGCGTGTAAAGGGTGGTCCAACCATAATGCACGATGTTAATTGTGAGTCACACCTTACCGTCAAGTTTTTCGCCCAACTTAATTTGACATTTCTTTGTCTCAGCGCTTGACGAATTCAATCATGGAGAGGTACACAATTCAGCAGCACGTTCAGGTTGTTGAAGTCTTTTACGAAAATGGGCGTTCAAATCAAAATGCATTTCATGCACTTCGTGATTTTTTTAGTCAGAATAATCGACCAAATGTGTCCACAATCGGGAGAACGATGCGCAAATTTCAGCAAACCGGGTCTATCGGCCAGAATTGATCAATGGCAAGGGCGTTGTCTTCCATCATGACAATGCTAGACCACACACATCTTTGATGACCCGGCAAAAATTGACAGAGCTTGGTTGGAAGTTTTGGTGCATCCACCGTATAGTCCAGACCTTGCACCATCAGACTACCATTGTTTCGGTCTCTGCACTACTTCCTTGATGAAAAGAAATTTACTTCAAAAAGGAACTGTGAAAAATCACTTGGCCAAGTTTTTCCCCGATAAACTACAGAAGTTCTACACAGATGGAGTAATGGCCCCATCGAATTTTTTACGGTTGCCATCCCAGGAGCAAAGTAACCGTGCACAGCTTCCAAGGATTCGTTGATTTCACTGCGTGATTTCCCTTTCAAAAACAGGAACCGAATCACGGAATCCATTTTTCTAAAATCCGCGGATACGCCCGCTTCCACACGCGGTCGAAACAAAATCACGATTCCGAAAATGCAGCAAGACAGGATTGCGGTTAGGATGAGCATCCTGTCTTGCTGTATTTTCATGCGCCAAGCTCAAACAAATAAAGAATATGAAATCAATAAAATAGAAAATGGAAGTGGCTTATTCTACGAACATCTAGGAACAACAAGGTTCTACTCTGAATACTTCAAAATCGTAACTCATATTGATATAAAATCCTATAGTGAAAGATTAAATTCGATTAAAAGAATAGCTAAACACTCATTTCAGCTTTGTGACAAAATTACTAACGATCACATTAAATTATTTTGTACTCAGAATTCAAACATTTTTAAAACAAAAATGCCCGAAATACTAAATAAAGAAGAATCTGTCAGAGCCATGGTGGGAAATCCGAAATACCGCAGAGGAATATTAAATGTTGTAGAATCAGTTGCAAAATTGTTATTCGGTACCATGGATTCAAACGATGCTGAATATTATGACGGCATCATCAACAAGGTTGAACATGATGAATCCGAACTTCAACTTCTGATAAAAGATCAAATAAATGTAGTAAAGACAACAATCACTAATTTCAATAGTACTATATGCCAACTTAAAGTATCAGAAAAGGAATTCAACCGAGATATTGTGAAATTCAATTCATTCCTCAAAGACCAAAATAGTTTCAACTCTGAAACAGAATTAAATCAAGAATTACTTGAACAGCTCAATATACTTACCTTCTTACTAAATGAAATCGATTTATAACTTGAAGAAATAATTGACATTATAATAGCAGCAAGAAGAGGCACTCTTCATCCAAGTCTTATAAGCCCTAAGAAATTAATCGAGGAACTAAACAAATTCAATCAACATTTTAAAAATGGACTTGAGTACGAAGTTGAACCCATTATAAAAAACACTAATCAAATTTTAGACATAATTAAAAATCAATATTCATTCAAGAATGAACGTATGATATTCGTTCTATCCTTTCCTTTAGTCGGTAGCTCCGAATTCAATCTTTACCACTTAATACCCCTACCTATACCTCATGCAGGACAGAAGACTTATGCATATATAGATCCTAATTCCAAATATCTAGCCCTTTCAACAAACAAACTGCAATACGCTCAATTTAAAACACTTGATCTATGTAAACCTTTGGAATACAATAATTATATTTGTGAGAATTATATAACATATTCAACCTTAAATAAACCAATATGCGAAATCTCTTTACTAACAAAAATAAATAAAAAAATACCCATTGATTGCGTAACAAAATTCTTAACAGGAAAAATTGAGATTTGGCAAAATTTAGTCAATAACAATTGGATATATGTAGCGAGCGAGCCACATATGCTCACCATACAATGTAATAATACCATAATAGACGAAGAAATCTCTAAAACCGGTATCTTAACCCTAAAAAAGAATTGCAAGGCATACTCCTCCCAAACTCAATTACTTACCAATAACGAAGTAATCCTTTACTATCAAAACATAATTTCAAGCCACAACATAGTTGACGATGATTGCTGTCAAGGAGGCAAAATCAACAAAACTGACTTCAACTGCTTCTTTGATGAAATTCACTTATCTAACATAAAGTTAGATGACCTTAACATAGCTTCCCATAAATTGGATGATTTAAACGAACAAGTTAACAGATTACACACACAACCTCATTTTTATAAGTATGGAACATTTTACAAGTTGTTATGGACCATATCCATCCTACACTCACCTACAGCGCAGATTCCCTTGACCAAGGCAATACCTTATTCCGCTATCGCAAAAGTCACGTCATTTCACAATTGCGCAATTTATTCAAATTATATGTTATTCTCTTAATTTGCCTTTTCATCAATAGTCTTAATGATAAACAAACTGGTATAATCAATTCTATGAATTGATTTCTTAAATTCAATTATCTTAATCGTTTCAAAGAAATATTAAAATCAATCAAAAGCTAATATAAGCAAAAATCCTTTCAGAAGTTAAATCATGCCAACCACCGGAAATAAACAACCGAAGGATATCCCATACCAAAGGTTACGCTATTGCGACTATTGTTCTTCCCAAAACCATAACACACCAGATTGCAATAAACAAAATCGCGATAATAAATCATCGCGAAATCCAAACGATGCGAAAAAATAAAGATTACGGGAGACGGTTCTTAAGATGTCGCGTACGCGAAATTTAATGCATTTGTAAACAACAGTTGAATTTGCTTTGGTGATTGATATTTTTGGTGGAATTGTTAATATTTGATTGATATTGCTAATTGATGTGAACTAAACAAATATTCCCTATAAAAGGGATTGCGAATTTATACTCAGGACTCAGTCAATTTTAATTGTTAAAGATTTGGTTCAGTTCAGTTAATCCAGTCGTCCTTAAGATCAGTTGTAATCAGTGCTAAAGTTTAAGTTTTAGTAGCTCCTACAAAGAAAAGTTGTTGTAGTAAAGTTGATTTAGAAGAAGACTTTGTGAATTGTGTGTGTAAGAAAGTGTATTAAAACAAAAAGGAAAATAAAGGACTTGTATTTCATTTAGCCCATAACAGGCTAAATTCAATTTGGTGTCAGAAGTGGGATGATTCGAAAGACAGAATCATCCAGTGAACGAACTTGTTTAAACCTTTCCTTTTTTTACACTTATAGGAGATTCATTGTTTCCTTGATCTTAGGATCATCTGCACGTGCAAGGAAGTTTTCTTTTTACTGAATCAGAAGCCGAAACGTGAAGTGGCACACGTTTCAATTGGCGCATCATCCCATCATAGTGAGGAACTCTTATGCGACTGCTGGGTGCTGAAAACCAGACGAAAAACAAATCATCAAGAATAAAAACGGAGAGCCGAATCATCAAATCAAAACCAGAAGAACGAGTCATAAAATTGGAAATCAAACAGAATCAACAGAAACCATCAACACATCTATCCGGCATACAAGAACAACACATCAAACCAGCACTTTCACTAAAGAAACAGAGTGAGTTGTAGAAATTAAAACATTACACACACAATATTTTTTTTGGTAAAAGAGAAAAATTTTAGAAACATATTCTTCTTATTTATATATTTGTTATCAATAATTTTCAGCAAGTGAAATTAATTGTTCAGTGCTTCATAGAGGCATAATTTTCTTTGGAAAAGTTTTGTTAGAAATTAATTTTCAGAGAGTGTTGTTGATTATTTGGTGTATTGTGAAAAATAATAATTCTGTAAACAATGGCCAACGCAAATTCGACTCAGAACGAAATCGATTCACAAAATAGTGTTTCCGAAGAAATGACCGCGGAAAAAGTAAACCTCTCAATTCTCCTTAAGTTTATTAAACCATTTAATGGTGACCGTGACAAGTTGAATTCGTACATTACCGGGTGTAATCGTGCCTTTAAACTCGCGTATCCCGAGCAAGCACCTGTCTTGTTAGACTACGCGATAACTCAATTAGAGGGAAAAGCCGAATTGGCTGCGTCAAATCATACGTTTGAGGATTGGACAGATCCATGCGATTTTCTGAAATTGCTTTATGGTGATAAAAAACATTATAATCACCTTCTGCTCGAGTTGCAGCAATGCAAACAATTGCAGAAGGAGACAATATCTCAATTTATAGTTCGTATCGAAACTGCCGCGAAAAATTAAATCGTTTGCGTAAAACAATCAATCGATGACCAAAGTGAACTCAAAGGTCGAATAGCCGCAATGGATGACCTTATCCTGCATACGTTCATCCTTAATATAGATCCCTCAATCAGTAGTATTCTCCGCGCAAGAAACGTGAAAAATCTAACTGAAGCAATGCAAATCGCGATTGAGGAGGAGAAACTCTCTAACCTTATAAAATCAAAAAGTGTTCCCTCAACAAGTAAACCCACAAAATTTTGTAAAATCTGTAAAATGAAAAATCATGATACATCTGAGTGTTACCGTAAAATAAATAAAAATACGCCTGGTCATGTTAATCTCGCGAATGAGAAGGTATGCAACTATTGCAAAAAGAAGAGACATTTGATTCAAGAGTGTCGAAAACGCGCTTTTAACAATAGCAAAAATAAAACTGTCGAAACTCCTAATTCTTCAACAAATCCAAAAAACGGGGTAACACCTCCGAACCAAGGTGTTCGGACAGTCTCAGAAATTCTGAGCTCAATGTAAAGTTCCCTGGAATATTTTATGATAAGGGAGGTCGGATCCCCTACATTACTCTCCATAGTCCAAATTCAAAGTCTACTCTATTTCGATTTCTGGTTGATACAGGCGCATCATGTTCAATTATCAAGGGCCGATCACATTAGCGGGAGATACTGTTGTGACTGTTGGGGACGGGAAAGACTTCTTTGGGATAAATGGATTCCTTTCAGCATTGGGGTCTTCCCAGATAAGTCTGGAATTTCCACAACAGACCTTGCAGCAGAAGTTCTACGTAGTCTTCGAAGAAAATAACATACCTGGCGACGGAGTACTAGGGTGTGATTTTATGTGTAATCACGGTTGCATCACGAATTCCAGCTTTGAGGTCTTGAATCGACGCTTGGCTATTGGCGTAGACCTTTTCTTTCACGTGGTCTCAAAGAAAGAAGTCGCAAGGTAATACATCACAAGATCTCGGTGGCCAATTGTGATCACCTCTTCGAGAGATAACACGGTCCGGAAACTTTTCCCGTAAAAGATCAATGGTTTCGTTGCTTTTGTGGCACGTAGCGCCATCTTGTTGAAAGTAAACGTTGTCCGTATCAATACTATCCTATTTCGGCTATAAAAAATCATTAATCATCTCTCGATTGCGCAATCCATTCACCGTAACTGTTATTCCAGCCTCATTTTCGAAAAAGTAAGGCCCAATGACTCTGCCGGACCATAAACCACACCAAACAGTCACAGAGGCTTTTCAACAACAACTCGTGGGTTTTTCGAGCTACAGATGCGACAATTTTGCTTGTTGACTGACGAAGCCACTGAGGTTGAACTGGACCTCATCACTCAAGACAGTTTTTCGATGTTTTTCATGCATTTCAAGGACCCAATCAGCGAAGACACGACGTTGTTGATGATCGACCAGCCTTATGCAAAATACGGTGTAATGACGTTTGTGGAATGCCTCATTCCAAAGACGGGAGAGCTCACCCGGCATAATGTAGTTGCGGTGATGATCGAATTGGTTGACAAATGGAACCAGGTGGCACATTATGCTCGGGCAGTCCTAAAAGATAAAAGGGACTCACAGCAGCCGGAGGTGCTGGGGCTGGGGGATCGCTCTTCTGGCATTTCCTCTTCCCCTCTCCCGTCCCGCTAGGAAAGGGACTCCCCAGCTTGAAGGCGCCCCACGGCGTAACAAAACGAGACCTGGCCCGAAATAATGTTTCAAACGGTTCCAGGCTAGGTTCTCAGATTGACAGGGGAGGTGTTTAGTGGGTAGTCCAAGGGTATCCTCCATGGGAGTCCCACACTGCCAGACTCGGCGGGCGTAAATGCCTTCACCTCCCTACCACAAAAAAAAAAAAGAACGACGAGGAATGCACCAATTTGGGTTTTCTTCAACACTTTCGGCTACAGTAGCAATATTCTCGGCTGTTCTTGAGTGAAGTGCACGGATTTTATTCTTCACATCGATAAGTTGTCCCAACAGCTCGAAATTTTCCACCAGTTTCTGTATTGCGGTCCAACAAGGTGCTTCACGACGACCCAATAATGTTTGAGTTTTACGAACCGTCTCTGCCAAATTTTCACAATTTTTGTAGTGAATTTTAATAATTTCAATCCATTGTTAAAGGGTGTATCGTTCCATTTTCATTAATGACGTAGTTTTTACTTGTCAAATGTTACAAAATGACAGCGTCAAAAGTGACATCTACCGAAATAGCGTGCTTTTCAAATAACACCTCTTATTGGAAAACCCTTTATGACAATTCGTTTAAGTACATTGTTCGAAACATAAATCAAACCAATTCTATACAGTTGCAAGTTGGTTAGTAGACGAAGTAATAAAGCCAATGCTAAATCGTCTCATATGAAAAATTAGTCTGTACATCTAAAATCATACCAAGAAGTGAACCCTCGAATGGCAGTGCAGCAGCCGGAAAATTGACTATACGTCATAACAATGCATCTGATGATGAAACATATGAGGATACCAGATATGAAAATAATCGCGGCTCAACAAGAACTTGAAGTGCATGTTTTCCTCGCCGGAATAATGCCTTGAACGGTATTTCATCGTCAACACTCTTACCACCCGAGCCGGCACCAAGTCCAAGTGGAAGGAGCGCTCAGCTAGGAGCATCTAGAGCTAAAAGTCAAGAGGAATCAAGAAGCGAAACGAGCAGCACATAATCATCAAGTTCTTCAGATGATGATAGTGAAGAAAGCGTTAGTATTCCGGTTTCTGAGTTAGGCCACTTTCGGTGGGAAAGCTGTCTACTGGCACGTAATCGCTCAAATGATACTACTACGGACCTTATGATGAAAAAACGAAACCAAGAAAACCTGCTCGAAACAGTTCTCCTACAGGACGCATAGCAAAACGAAGTAGAAACTCACAATCCGATGAAAATTCAAGTAAACCGGCAGCGAAAAAACCAGGGAAATTTGTTAAACAATCACCAGAGTCGTCAGAAAATGAAAATAATGCATCAGATAACAGTGACAAAGCAAGCAGGCAAAAAATAAGTGATAAGTGAGAATCGAAGAGTAAGGAGCACACGCCAACTACGCCAAGTACGAAGAATCGCAATAGCAGAGTTTTACCCGAAGAATGAAAGGAATGCAAATGAGCTAGATATGCTCTGCAATGAAGTTGATCATTTGGAGCTCCCATCATCAGTCGTAGAATAGTACAACTCCAATAAATTTAAATGTGGTACAAAACAACCGTAAAACGGAAAGGCCTCTACGACGTGGAGGAAACTTATAGCCGCGTTACTCCTATCGTAATGACGATGAGGATGAAGATGATGACTTTGATGAAAATCCTTCCGAGGAAGAAGAAGAAGAAATCGGAGTCAGAAGATAATGAACCTCTGAAATCGGCATCAGGTCCACGTTCACAAATAGCTGTCAATAATATTCCATCGAAAAAAAACCAGAAAGCTCATTATTTGAGTAGTTAATGCCGGGAAAATATTATTGGATCGGGAGTGCGTGTAAAGGGTGGTCCAACCATAATGCACGATGTTAATTGTGAGTCACACCTTACCGTCAAGTTTTTCGCCCAACTTAATTTGACATTTCTTTGTCTCAGCGCTTGACGAATTCAATCATGGAGAGGTACACAATTCAGCAGCACGTTCAGGTTGTTGAAGTCTTTTACGAAAATGGGCGTTCAAATCAAAATGCATTTCATGCACTTCGTGATTTTTTTAGTCAGAATAATCGACCAAATGTGTCCACAATCGGGAGAACGATGCGCAAATTTCAGCAAACCGGGTCTGTAGAAAATGTGAAATCACCTGTGCATACTCACCCAGTTCGTTTTGCGGAAAATATTGCTGTTGTTCGCGATAGGTGGCAGAAGAGCCCTCAACCTCGACTCGTCATCGTGTCCAACAATTAAACATCTCACGAACAAAGATTTGAATTTATACGCTTACAAGGCTCAATTGACTCATGAGCTGAAGCCTGCTGACTATTTCAAGCGTCGGCAATACGACGAGTGGTTGGTTGAACAGACAGAAGGGAATGGTGACTTTACAAAGAACATCATCTTCAGCGACGAGACACACTTTCACCTCAGTGGATTCGTTAACAAGCAGAATTGGCGCATTTGGACAAATGAGAATCCACGAGCGTTGGAAAGCCGATGTATTCCTCATTTGATGGAAAGAGTCATGGAAATTACGTTTGTATGAGTTTTTAACTTAAATGCGAAATACATGGCCACGCCTACGTTTGGATCTTGATCCAGTTAGGGGGGTGCGAGGAGGCACCGCTTCCACCTGGATGCTCCACTCTTATATGGGAACCATAAGTTTCATCGGTAACGACGTAGTCTCCTCAAGTCTGTCCGTTTTTGCAAGGCCCTATTTGCCCTCCGAACCAGCGTGCTCATAGCCCTTAGCCGGTTCCCTCCTTTTTCGACTTCGGTTGAGAATCAACGAACATTTCCAAATTCGTGGATGCGAAAAATGTTCTTGTAGTGGGTCTTGTGCTAGGGGGAAGGAACCCGCCCCACGACACCACAACGCTAGCCTGCCAGGGCCAATCCCGGCGGATCTCACCATCCTCTTCCGCTGAGGCAGTAGACCATCGCTGCAGTCCTTTACGGACATTTCTATCTAACTACCTCACTACAAGATGCGAGAACCTAGCCGAATACTCAATTTGGCTCTGTACTGTCAGCAATTAACCAGATTGCAACAAGCAATTCAAAAAAATCGGCCAGAATTGATCAATGGCAAGGGCGTTGTCTTCCATCATGACAATGCTAGACCACACACATCTTTGATGACCCGGCAAAAATTGACAGAGCTTGGTTGGAAGTTTTGGTGCATCCACCGTATAGTCCAGACCTTGCACCATCAGACTACCATTGTTTCGGTCTCTGCACTACTTCCTTGATGAAAAGAAATTTACTTCAAAAAGGAACTGTGAAAAATCACTTGGCCAAGTTTTTCCCCGATAAACTACAGAAGTTCTACACAGATGGAGTAATGGCCCCATCGAATTTTTTACGGTTGCCATCCCAGGAGCAAAGTAACCGTGCACAGCTTCCAAGGATTCGTTGATTTCACTGCGTGATTTCCCTTTCAAAAACAGGAACCGAATCACGGAATCCATTTTTCTAAAATCCGCGGATACGCCCGCTTCCACACGCGGTCGAAACAAAATCACGATTCCGAAAATGCAGCAAGACAGGATTGCGGTTAGGATGAGCATCCTGTCTTGCTGTATTTTCATGCGCCAAGCTCAAACAAATAAAGAATATGAAATCAATAAAATAGAAAATGGAAGTGGCTTATTCTACGAACATCTAGGAACAACAAGGTTCTACTCTGAATACTTCAAAATCGTAACTCATATTGATATAAAATCCTATAGTGAAAGATTAAATTCGATTAAAAGAATAGCTAAACACTCATTTCAGCTTTGTGACAAAATTACTAACGATCACATTAAATTATTTTGTACTCAGAATTCAAACATTTTTAAAACAAAAATGCCCGAAATACTAAATAAAGAAGAATCTGTCAGAGCCATGGTGGGAAATCCGAAATACCGCAGAGGAATATTAAATGTTGTAGAATCAGTTGCAAAATTGTTATTCGGTACCATGGATTCAAACGATGCTGAATATTATGACGGCATCATCAACAAGGTTGAACATGATGAATCCGAACTTCAACTTCTGATAAAAGATCAAATAAATGTAGTAAAGACAACAATCACTAATTTCAATAGTACTATATGCCAACTTAAAGTATCAGAAAAGGAATTCAACCGAGATATTGTGAAATTCAATTCATTCCTCAAAGACCAAAATAGTTTCAACTCTGAAACAGAATTAAATCAAGAATTACTTGAACAGCTCAATATACTTACCTTCTTACTAAATGAAATCGATTTATAACTTGAAGAAATAATTGACATTATAATAGCAGCAAGAAGAGGCACTCTTCATCCAAGTCTTATAAGCCCTAAGAAATTAATCGAGGAACTAAACAAATTCAATCAACATTTTAAAAATGGACTTGAGTACGAAGTTGAACCCATTATAAAAAACACTAATCAAATTTTAGACATAATTAAAAATCAATATTCATTCAAGAATGAACGTATGATATTCGTTCTATCCTTTCCTTTAGTCGGTAGCTCCGAATTCAATCTTTACCACTTAATACCCCTACCTATACCTCATGCAGGACAGAAGACTTATGCATATATAGATCCTAATTCCAAATATCTAGCCCTTTCAACAAACAAACTGCAATACGCTCAATTTAAAACACTTGATCTATGTAAACCTTTGGAATACAATAATTATATTTGTGAGAATTATATAACATATTCAACCTTAAATAAACCAATATGCGAAATCTCTTTACTAACAAAAATAAATAAAAAAATACCCATTGATTGCGTAACAAAATTCTTAACAGGAAAAATTGAGATTTGGCAAAATTTAGTCAATAACAATTGGATATATGTAGCGAGCGAGCCACATATGCTCACCATACAATGTAATAATACCATAATAGACGAAGAAATCTCTAAAACCGGTATCTTAACCCTAAAAAAGAATTGCAAGGCATACTCCTCCCAAACTCAATTACTTACCAATAACGAAGTAATCCTTTACTATCAAAACATAATTTCAAGCCACAACATAGTTGACGATGATTGCTGTCAAGGAGGCAAAATCAACAAAACTGACTTCAACTGCTTCTTTGATGAAATTCACTTATCTAACATAAAGTTAGATGACCTTAACATAGCTTCCCATAAATTGGATGATTTAAACGAACAAGTTAACAGATTACACACACAACCTCATTTTTATAAGTATGGAACATTTTACAAGTTGTTATGGACCATATCCATCCTACACTCACCTACAGCGCAGATTCCCTTGACCAAGGCAATACCTTACTCCGCTATCGCAAAAGTCACGTCATTTCACAATTGCGCAATTTATTCAAATTATATGTTATTCTCTTAATTTGCCTTTTCATCAATAGTCTTAATGATAAACAAACTGGTATAATCAATTCTATGAATTGATTTCTTAAATTCAATTATCTTAATCGTTTCAAAGAAATATTAAAATCAATCAAAAGCTAATATAAGCAAAAATCCTTTCAGAAGTTAAATCATGCCAACCACCGGAAATAAACAACCGAAGGATATCCCATACCAAAGGTTACGCTATTGCGACTATTGTTCTTCCCAAAACCATAACACACCAGATTGCAATAAACAAAATCGCGATAATAAATCATCGCGAAATCCAAACGATGCGAAAAAATAAAGATTACGGGAGACGGTTCTTAAGATGTCGCGTACGCGAAATTTAATGCATTTGTAAACAACAGTTGAATTTGCTTTGGTGATTGATATTTTTGGTGGAATTGTTAATATTTGATTGATATTGCTAATTGATGTGAACTAAACAAATATTCCCTATAAAAGGGATTGCGAATTTATACTCAGGACTCAGTCAATTTTAATTGTTAAAGATTTGGTTCAGTTCAGTTAATCCAGTCGTCCTTAAGATCAGTTGTAATCAGTGCTAAAGTTTAAGTTTTAGTAGCTCCTACAAAGAAAAGTTGTTGTAGTAAAGTTGATTTAGAAGAAGACTTTGTGAATTGTGTGTGTAAGAAAGTGTATTAAAACAAAAAGGAAAATAAAGGACTTGTATTTCATTTAGCCCATAACAGGCTAAATTCAATTTGGTGTCAGAAGTGGGATGATTCGAAAGACAGAATCATCCAGTGAACGAACTTGTTTAAACCTTTCCTTTTTTTACACTTATAGGAGATTCATTGTTTCCTTGATCTTAGGATCATCTGCACGTGCAAGGAAGTTTTCTTTTTACTGAATCAGAAGCCGAAACGTGAAGTGGCACACGTTTCAATTGGCGCATCATCCCATCATAGTGAGGAACTCTTATGCGACTGCTGGGTGCTGAAAACCAGACGAAAAACAAATCATCAAGAATAAAAACGGAGAGCCGAATCATCAAATCAAAACCAGAAGAACGAGTCATAAAATTGGAAATCAAACAGAATCAACAGAAACCATCAACACATCTATCCGGCATACAAGAACAACACATCAAACCAGCACTTTCACTAAAGAAACAGAGTGAGTTGTAGAAATTAAAACATTACACACACAATATTTTTTTTGGTAAAAGAGAAAAATTTTAGAAACATATTCTTCTTATTTATATATTTGTTATCAATAATTTTCAGCAAGTGAAATTAATTGTTCAGTGCTTCATAGAGGCATAATTTTCTTTGGAAAAGTTTTGTTAGAAATTAATTTTCAGAGAGTGTTGTTGATTATTTGGTGTATTGTGAAAAATAATAATTCTGTAAACAATGGCCAACGCAAATTCGACTCAGAACGAAATCGATTCACAAAATAGTGTTTCCGAAGAAATGACCGCGGAAAAAGTAAACCTCTCAATTCTCCTTAAGTTTATTAAACCATTTAATGGTGACCGTGACAAGTTGAATTCGTACATTACCGGGTGTAATCGTGCCTTTAAACTCGCGTATCCCGAGCAAGCACCTGTCTTGTTAGACTACGCGATAACTCAATTAGAGGGAAAAGCCGAATTGGCTGCGTCAAATCATACGTTTGAGGATTGGACAGATCTATGCGATTTTCTGAAATTGCTTTATGGTGATAAAAAACATTATAATCACCTTCTGCTCGAGTTGCAGCAATGCAAACAATTGCAGAAGGAGACAATATCTCAATTTATAGTTCGTATCGAAACTGCCGCGAAAAATTAAATCGTTTGCGTAAAACAATCAATCGATGACCAAAGTGAACTCAAAGGTCGAATAGCCGCAATGGATGACCTTATCCTGCATACGTTCATCCTTAATATAGATCCCTCAATCAGTAGTATTCTCCGCGCAAGAAACGTGAAAAATCTAACTGAAGCAATGCAAATCGCTATTGAGGAGGAGAAACTCTCTAACCTTATAAAATCAAAAAGTGTTCCCTCAACAAGTAAACCCACAAAATTTTGTAAAATCTGTAAAATGAAAAATCATGATACATCTGAGTGTTACCGTAAAATAAATAAAAATACGCCTGGTCATGTTAATCTCGCGAATGAGAAGGTATGCAACTATTGCAAAAAGAAGAGACATTTGATTCAAGAGTGTCGAAAACGCGCTTTTAACAATAGCAAAAATAAAACTGTCGAAACTCCTAATTCTTCAACAAATCCAAAAAACGGGGTAACACCTCCGAACCAAGGTGTTCGGACAGTCTCAGAAATTCTGAGCTCAATGTAAAGTTCCCTGGAATATTTTATGATAAGGGAGGTCGGATCCCCTACATTACTCTCCATAGTCCAAATTCAAAGTCTACTCTATTTCGATTTCTGGTTGATACAGGCGCATCATGTTCAATTATCAAGGGCCGATCACATTAGCGGGAGATACTGTTGTGACTGTTGGGGACGGGAAAGACTTCTTTGGGATAAATGGATTCCTTTCAGCATTGGGGTCTTCCCAGATAAGTCTGGAATTTCCACAACAGACCTTGCAGCAGAAGTTCTACGTAGTCTTCGAAGAAAATAACATACCTGGCGACGGAGTACTAGGGTGTGATTTTATGTGTAATCACGGTTGCATCACGAATTCCAGCTTTGAGGTCTTGAATCGACGCTTGGCTATTGGCGTAGACCTTTTCTTTCACGTGGTCTCAAAGAAAGAAGTCGCAAGGTAATACATCACAAGATCTCGGTGGCCAATTGTGATCACCTCTTCGAGAGATAACACGGTCCGGAAACTTTTCCCGTAAAAGATCAATGGTTTCGTTGCTTTTGTGGCACGTAGCGCCATCTTGTTGAAAGTAAACGTTGTCCGTATCAATACTATCCTATTTCGGCTATAAAAAATCATTAATCATCTCTCGATAGCGCAATCCATTCACCGTAACTGTTATTCCAGCCTCATTTTCGAAAAAGTAAGGTCCAATGACTCTGCCGGACCATAAACCACACCAAACAGTCACAGAGGCTTTTCAACAACAACTCGTGGGTTTTTCGAGCTACAGATGCGACAATTTTGCTTGTTGACTGACGAAGCCACTGAGGTTGAACTGGACCTCATCACTCAAGACAGTTTTTCGATGTTTTTCATGCATTTCAAGGACCCAATCAGCGAAGACACGACGTTGTTGATGATCGACCAGCCTTATGCAAAATACGGTGTAATGACGTTTGTGGAATGCCTCATTCCAAAGACGGGAGAGCTCACCCGGCATAATGTAGTTGCGGTGATGATCGAATTGGTTGACAAATGGAACCAGGTGGCACATTATGCTCGGGCAGTCCTAAAAGATAAAAGGGACTCACAGCAGCCGGAGGTGCTGGGGCTGGGGGATCGCTCTTCTGGCATTTCCTCTTCCCCTCTCCCGTCCCGCTAGGAAAGGGACTCCCCAGCTTGAAGGCGCCCCACGGCGTAACAAAACGAGACCTGGCCCGAAATAATGTTTCAAACGGTTCCAGGCTAGGTTCTCAGATTGACAGGGGAGGTGTTTAGTGGGTAGTCCAAGGGTATCCTCCATGGGAGTCCCACACTGCCAGACTCGGCGGGCGTAAATGCCTTCACCTCCCTACCACAAAAAAAAAAAAGAACGACGAGGAATGCACCAATTTGGGTTTTCTTCAACACTTTCGGCTACAGTAGCAATATTCTCGGCTGTTCTTGAGTGAAGTGCACGGATTTTATTCTTCACATCGATAAGTTGTCCCAACAGCTCGAAATTTTCCACCAGTTTCTGTATTGCGGTCCAACAAGGTGCTTCACGACGACCCAATAATGTTTGAGTTTTACGAACCGTCTCTGCCAAATTTTCACAATTTTTGTAGTGAATTTTAATAATTTCAATCCATTGTTAAAGGGTGTATCGTTCCATTTTCATTAATGACGTAGTTTTTACTTGTCAAATGTTACAAAATGACAGCGTCAAAAGTGACATCTACCGAAATAGCGTGCTTTTCAAATAACACCTCTTATTGGAAAACCCTTTATGACAATTCGTTTAAGTACATTGTTCGAAACATAAATCAAACCAATTCTATACAGTTGCAAGTTGGTTAGTAGACGAAGTAATAAAGCCAATGCTAAATCGTCTCATATGAAAAATTAGTCTGTACATCTAAAATCATACCAAGAAGTGAACCCTCGAATGGCAGTGCAGCAGCCGGAAAATTGACTATACGTCATAACAATGCATCTGATGATGAAACATATGAGGATACCAGATATGAAAATAATCGCGGCTCAACAAGAACTTGAAGTGCATGTTTTCCTCGCCGGAATAATGCCTTGAACGGTATTTCATCGTCAACACTCTTACCACCCGAGCCGGCACCAAGTCCAAGTGGAAGGAGCGCTCAGCTAGGAGCATCTAGAGCTAAAAGTCAAGAGGAATCAAGAAGCGAAACGAGCAGCACATAATCATCAAGTTCTTCAGATGATGATAGTGAAGAAAGCGTTAGTATTCCGGTTTCTGAGTTAGGCCACTTTCGGTGGGAAAGCTGTCTACTGGCACGTAATCGCTCAAATGATACTACTACGGACCTTATGATGAAAAAACGAAACCAAGAAAACCTGCTCGAAACAGTTCTCCTACAGGACGCATAGCAAAACGAAGTAGAAACTCACAATCCGATGAAAATTCAAGTAAACCGGCAGCGAAAAAACCAGGGAAATTTGTTAAACAATCACCAGAGTCGTCAGAAAATGAAAATAATGCATCAGATAACAGTGACAAAGCAAGCAGGCAAAAAATAAGTGATAAGTGAGAATCGAAGAGTAAGGAGCACACGCCAACTACGCCAAGTACGAAGAATCGCAATAGCAGAGTTTTACCCGAAGAATGAAAGGAATGCAAATGAGCTAGATATGCTCTGCAATGAAGTTGATCATTTGGAGCTCCCATCATCAGTCGTAGAATAGTAAAACTCCAATAAATTTAAATGTGGTACAAAACAACCGTAAAACGGAAAGGCCTCTACGACGTGGAGGAAACTTATAGCCGCGTTACTCCTATCGTAATGACGATGAGGATGAAGATGATGACTTTGATGAAAATCCTTCCGAGGAAGAAGAAGAAGAAATCGGAGTCAGAAGATAATGAACCTCTGAAATCGGCATCAGGTCCACGTTCACAAATAGCTGTCAATAATATTCCATCGAAAAAAAACCAGAAAGCTCATTATTTGAGTAGTTAATGCCGGGAAAATATTATTGGATCGGGAGTGCGTGTAAAGGGTGGTCCAACCATAATGCACGATGTTAATTGTGAGTCACACCTTACCGTCAAGTTTTTCGCCCAACTTAATTTGACATTTCTTTGTCTCAGCGCTTGACGAATTCAATCATGGAGAGGTACACAATTCAGCAGCACGTTCAGGTTGTTGAAGTCTTTTACGAAAATGGGCGTTCAAATCAAAATGCATTTCATGCACTTCGTGATTTTTTTAGTCAGAATAATCGACCAAATGTGTCCACAATCGGGAGAACGATGCGCAAATTTCAGCAAACCGGGTCTGTAGAAAATGTGAAATCACCTGTGCATACTCACCCAGTTCGTTTTGCGGAAAATATTGCTGTTGTTCGCGATAGGTGGCAGAAGAGCCCTCAACCTCGACTCGTCATCGTGTCCAACAATTAAACATCTCACGAACAAAGATTTGAATTTATACGCTTACAAGGCTCAATTGACTCATGAGCTGAAGCCTGCTGACTATTTCAAGCGTCGGCAATACGACGAGTGGTTGGTTGAACAGACAGAAGGGAATGGTGACTTTACAAAGAACATCATCTTCAGCGACGAGACACACTTTCACCTCAGTGGATTCGTTAACAAGCAGAATTGGCGCATTTGGACAAATGAGAATCCACGAGCGTTGGAAAGCCGATGTATTCCTCATTTGATGGAAAGAGTCATGGAAATTACGTTTGTATGAGTTTTTAACTTAAATGCGAAATACATGGCCACGCCTACGTTTGGATCTTGATCCAGTTAGGGGGGTGCGAGGAGGCACCGCTTCCACCTGGATGCTCCACTCTTATATGGGAACCATAAGTTTCATCGGTAACGACGTAGTCTCCTCAAGTCTGTCCGTTTTTGCAAGGCCCTATTTGCCCTCCGAACCAGCGTGCTCATAGCCCTTAGCCGGTTCCCTCCTTTTTCGACTTCGGTTGAGAATCAACGAACATTTCCAAATTCGTGGATGCGAAAAATGTTCTTGTAGTGGGTCTTGTGCTAGGGGGAAGGAACCCGCCCCACGACACCACAACGCTAGCCTGCCAGGGCCAATCCCGGCGGATCTCACCATCCTCTTCCGCTGAGGCAGTAGACCATCGCTGCAGTCCTTTACGGACATTTCTATCTAACTACCTCACTACAAGGTGCGAGAACCTAGCCGAATACTCAATTTGGCTCTGTACTGTCAGCAATTAACCAGATTGCAACAAGCAATTCAAAAAAATCGGCCAGAATTGATCAATGGCAAGGGCGTTGTCTTCCATCATGACAATGCTAGACCACACACATCTTTGATGACCCGGCAAAAATTGACAGAGCTTGGTTGGAAGTTTTGGTGCATCCACCGTATAGTCCAGACCTTGCACCATCAGACTACCATTGTTTCGGTCTCTGCACTACTTCCTTGATGAAAAGAAATTTACTTCAAAAAGGAACTGTGAAAAATCACTTGGCCAAGTTTTTCCCCGATAAACTACAGAAGTTCTACACAGATGGAGTAATGGCCCCATCGAATTTTTTACGGTTGCCATCCCAGGAGCAAAGTAACCGTGCACAGCTTCCAAGGATTCGTTGATTTCACTGCGTGATTTCCCTTTCAAAAACAGGAACCGAATCACGGAATCCATTTTTCTAAAATCCGCGGATACGCCCGCTTCCACACGCGGTCGAAACAAAATCACGATTCCGAAAATGCAGCAAGACAGGATTGCGGTTAGGATGAGCATCCTGTCTTGCTGTATTTTCATGCGCCAAGCTCAAACAAATAAAGAATATGAAATCAATAAAATAGAAAATGGAAGTGGCTTATTCTACGAACATCTAGGAACAACAAGGTTCTACTCTGAATACTTCAAAATCGTAACTCATATTGATATAAAATCCTATAGTGAAAGATTAAATTCGATTAAAAGAATAGCTAAACACTCATTTCAGCTTTGTGACAAAATTACTAACGATCACATTAAATTATTTTGTACTCAGAATTCAAACATTTTTAAAACAAAAATGCCCGAAATACTAAATAAAGAAGAATCTGTCAGAGCCATGGTGGGAAATCCGAAATACCGCAGAGGAATATTAAATGTTGTAGAATCAGTTGCAAAATTGTTATTCGGTACCATGGATTCAAACGATGCTGAATATTATGACGGCATCATCAACAAGGTTGAACATGATGAATCCGAACTTCAACTTCTGATAAAAGATCAAATAAATGTAGTAAAGACAACAATCACTAATTTCAATAGTACTATATGCCAACTTAAAGTATCAGAAAAGGAATTCAACCGAGATATTGTGAAATTCAATTCATTCCTCAAAGACCAAAATAGTTTCAACTCTGAAACAGAATTAAATCAAGAATTACTTGAACAGCTCAATATACTTACCTTCTTACTAAATGAAATCGATTTATAACTTGAAGAAATAATTGACATTATAATAGCAGCAAGAAGAGGCACTCTTCATCCAAGTCTTATAAGCCCTAAGAAATTAATCGAGGAACTAAACAAATTCAATCAACATTTTAAAAATGGACTTGAGTACGAAGTTGAACCCATTATAAAAAACACTAATCAAATTTTAGACATAATTAAAAATCAATATTCATTCAAGAATGAACGTATGATATTCGTTCTATCCTTTCCTTTAGTCGGTAGCTCCGAATTCAATCTTTACCACTTAATACCCCTACCTATACCTCATGCAGGACAGAAGACTTATGCATATATAGATCCTAATTCCAAATATCTAGCCCTTTCAACAAACAAACTGCAATACGCTCAATTTAAAACACTTGATCTATGTAAACCTTTGGAATACAATAATTATATTTGTGAGAATTATATAACATATTCAACCTTAAATAAACCAATATGCGAAATCTCTTTACTAACAAAAATAAATAAAAAAATACCCATTGATTGCGTAACAAAATTCTTAACAGGAAAAATTGAGATTTGGCAAAATTTAGTCAATAACAATTGGATATATGTAGCGAGCGAGCCACATATGCTCACCATACAATGTAATAATACCATAATAGACGAAGAAATCTCTAAAACCGGTATCTTAACCCTAAAAAAGAATTGCAAGGCATACTCCTCCCAAACTCAATTACTTACCAATAACGAAGTAATCCTTTACTATCAAAACATAATTTCAAGCCACAACATAGTTGACGATGATTGCTGTCAAGGAGGCAAAATCAACAAAACTGACTTCAACTGCTTCTTTGATGAAATTCACTTATCTAACATAAAGTTAGATGACCTTAACATAGCTTCCCATAAATTGGATGATTTAAACGAACAAGTTAACAGATTACACACACAACCTCATTTTTATAAGTATGGAACATTTTACAAGTTGTTATGGACCATATCCATCCTACACTCACCTACAGCGCAGATTCCCTTGACCAAGGCAATACCTTACTCCGCTATCGCAAAAGTCACGTCATTTCACAATTGCGCAATTTATTCAAATTATATGTTATTCTCTTAATTTGCCTTTTCATCAATAGTCTTAATGATAAACAAACTGGTATAATCAATTCTATGAATTGATTTCTTAAATTCAATTATCTTAATCGTTTCAAAGAAATATTAAAATCAATCAAAAGCTAATATAAGCAAAAATCCTTTCAGAAGTTAAATCATGCCAACCACCGGAAATAAACAACCGAAGGATATCCCATACCAAAGGTTACGCTATTGCGACTATTGTTCTTCCCAAAACCATAACACACCGGATTGCAATAAACAAAATCGCGATAATAAATCATCGCGAAATCCAAACGATGCGAAAAAATAAAGATTACGGGAGACGGTTCTTAAGATGTCGCGTACGCGAAATTTAATGCATTTGTAAACAACAGTTGAATTTGCTTTGGTGATTGATATTTTTGGTGGAATTGTTAATATTTGATTGATATTGCTAATTGATGTGAACTAAACAAATATTCCCTATAAAAGGGATTGCGAATTTATACTCAGGACTCAGTCAATTTTAATTGTTAAAGATTTGGTTCAGTTCAGTTAATCCAGTCGTCCTTAAGATCAGTTGTAATCAGTGCTAAAGTTTAAGTTTTAGTAGCTCCTACAAAGAAAAGTTGTTGTAGTAAAGTTGATTTAGAAGAAGACTTTGTGAATTGTGTGTGTAAGAAAGTGTATTAAAACAAAAAGGAAAATAAAGGACTTGTATTTCATTTAGCCCATAACAGGCTAAATTCAATTTGGTGTCAGAAGTGGGATGATTCGAAAGACAGAATCATCCAGTGAACGAACTTGTTTAAACCTTTCCTTTTTTTACACTTATAGGAGATTCATTGTTTCCTTGATCTTAGGATCATCTGCACGTGCAAGGAAGTTTTCTTTTTACTGAATCAGAAGCCGAAACGTGAAGTGGCACACGTTTCAATTGGCGCATCATCCCATCATAGTGAGGAACTCTTATGCGACTGCTGGGTGCTGAAAACCAGACGAAAAACAAATCATCAAGAATAAAAACGGAGAGCCGAATCATCAAATCAAAACCAGAAGAACGAGTCATAAAATTGGAAATCAAACAGAATCAACAGAAACCATCAACACATCTATCCGGCATACAAGAACAACACATCAAACCAGCACTTTCACTAAAGAAACAGAGTGAGTTGTAGAAATTAAAACATTACACACACAATATTTTTTTTGGTAAAAGAGAAAAATTTTAGAAACATATTCTTCTTATTTATATATTTGTTATCAATAATTTTCAGCAAGTGAAATTAATTGTTCAGTGCTTCATAGAGGCATAATTTTCTTTGGAAAAGTTTTGTTAGAAATTAATTTTCAGAGAGTGTTGTTGATTATTTGGTGTATTGTGAAAAATAATAATTCTGTAAACAATGGCCAACGCAAATTCGACTCAGAACGAAATCGATTCACAAAATAGTGTTTCCGAAGAAATGACCGCGGAAAAAGTAAACCTCTCAATTCTCCTTAAGTTTATTAAACCATTTAATGGTGACCGTGACAAGTTGAATTCGTACATTACCGGGTGTAATCGTGCCTTTAAACTCGCGTATCCCGAGCAAGCACCTGTCTTGTTAGACTACGCGATAACTCAATTAGAGGGAAAAGCCGAATTGGCTGCGTCAAATCATACGTTTGAGGATTGGACAGATCTATGCGATTTTCTGAAATTGCTTTATGGTGATAAAAAACATTATAATCACCTTCTGCTCGAGTTGCAGCAATGCAAACAATTGCAGAAGGAGACAATATCTCAATTTATAGTTCGTATCGAAACTGCCGCGAAAAATTAAATCGTTTGCGTAAAACAATCAATCGATGACCAAAGTGAACTCAAAGGTCGAATAGCCGCAATGGATGACCTTATCCTGCATACGTTCATCCTTAATATAGATCCCTCAATCAGTAGTATTCTCCGCGCAAGAAACGTGAAAAATCTAACTGAAGCAATGCAAATCGCTATTGAGGAGGAGAAACTCTCTAACCTTATAAAATCAAAAAGTGTTCCCTCAACAAGTAAACCCACAAAATTTTGTAAAATCTGTAAAATGAAAAATCATGATACATCTGAGTGTTACCGTAAAATAAATAAAAATACGCCTAGTCATGTTAATCTCGCGAATGAGAAGGTATGCAACTTTTGCAAAAAGAAGAGACATTTGATTCAAGAGTGTCGAAAACGCGCTTTTAACAATAGCAAAAATAAAACTGTCGAAACTCCTAATTCTTCAACAAATCCAAAAAACGGGGTAACACCTCCGAACCAAGGTGTTCGGACAGTCTCAGAAATTCTGAGCTCAATGTAAAGTTCCCTGGAATATTTTATGATAAGGGAGGTCGGATCCCCTACATTACTCTCCATAGTCCAAATTCAAAGTCTACTCTATTTCGATTTCAGGTTGATACAGGCGCATCATGTTCAATTATCAAGGGCCGATCACATTAGCGGGAGATACTGTTGTGACTGTTGGGGACGGGAAAGACTTCTTTGGGATAAATGGATTCCTTTCAGCATTGGCGTCTTCCCAGATAAGTCTGGAATTTCCACAACAGACCTTGCAGCAGAAGTTCTACGTAGTCTTCGAAGAAAATAACATACCTGGCGACGGAGTACTAGGGTGTGATTTTATGTGTAATCACGGTTGCATCCTGGACTTCTCGCGAAATCTTCTGATAGCTGGAGAGGACTTATTGGGAATAGATATATATGACCAATACAATAAACCACAGCAAAAATGTGTAAAAAATCAGGGATCTCCCGAATTCTTTAAATCTGAAACTACTCAATTAGAAAAACCAACAATATTTACAATCAGATCGCGATCAATAAGCTTTGCCAGGGTTAATATCCAAAACCCTCAAACCAAAGAAGGCATTGTTAACCGGAGGGAATTATCCCCGGGAATTTTTCTTTGCTAGACAATAACTGCCGTTGATCAAAACAATAAGGCATTTGTGTCTGTCCTAAATATCAACGAATATGACGAAGACATAGTCTTACCAGAGATATGTCTAGAGGAAATTGATGATTTGGATGGTGTGATCAAAATCAAAGAATCTCATCAAAATCTTTTCCATTTCAACTCATCATCTGAATCAGAAACAAAATCTCTAAATAATCAAAATCATTCAAAATCTCTAAATCAAATGCAAAATCAAAATCATTCAAAATTTCTAAATCAAATACAAAATCAAAATCATTCGAAATCTCTAAATCAAATACAAAATCAAAATCATTCGAAATCTCTAAATCAAATACAAAATCATTCAGAACCTCCAAATCAATTTCTAAATCAAAACAATTCAAGTAAATCAAATCCAAATCCAAATCTTACTAACTCTCCAAATCGAAGAAACTTACTTGAAAAATCATTACGATTAGATCACCTCAATAAAGAAGAAAAGAAGTCGATTCAAGATATTACAAATGAATATGCAGACATATTCTACCTCGAAGGCGATCAACTTACAAGCACAAATTTGTGCTATCACGAAATCAACCTAACCGATTCCAGACCTGTTTCAGCAAAAACTTATCGATATCCCGAGGTTCACAAGGACGATGTGAACGCACAAATAGAGAAAATGCTTGATCAAAACATAATCCAACCCTCTAATAGTCCATGGTCAGCACCACTTTGGGTAGTCCCCAAAAAACAAGATGCTTCTGGAAAAACTAAATGGAGAGTGGTGATTGACTATAGGAAACTTAATAACGTCACAGAATCTGATGTCTTCCCCATACCAAATATAACAGGCATCTTAGATCAACTTGGGCACTCTAAATATTTTACCACTTTGGATTTGGCGAGTGGTTTCCACCAAATAAATATGCGTCCAGAAGATCGACCCAAGACTGCTTTTAACTCACCCTTGGGGCATTACGAACACGTCAGGATGCCTTTTGGCTTGAAAAACGCCCCGGCGACTTTTCAACGCCTCATGAACACGGTATTGTCTGGATTGCAAGGAATTCAATGCTTTGTTTATCTAGATGATATTGTCATATACGCAAATTCCATCGAAGATCACGAATTGAAGCTTAAAACTGTGTTCAAGAGAATTCGTGGTAGCGGCTTAAAACTAGAACCTTTAAAGTGTGATTTCATGCGACACGAAGTCGTATATCTGGGTCACGTTATTTCGGGTAATGGTGTTCTTCCGAATTCAGACAAAATCAAAGCTGTCAAGGAATTTCCAATTCCAAAGAATCCGAAAGGAATAAAATCATTTCTTGGGCTCTGCGGATACTACAGACGTTTTATTGAAAGTTTTTCTAAAATCACTAAGCCATTAACTAAACTCCAGAGAAAGGACATTAAATTCGAGTGGTCAGAGGAACAGAACATAGCATTTGAAGAATTAAAATCAAAACTAATTTCAGCTCCAATCCTTCAATATCCCGATTTCTCAAAAGAATTCATTTTGACGACTGATGCATCAAATTTCGCGATTGGCGCAGTTTTAAGTCAGATGGGCAATCAAAAAGTAGACCTTCCAATTTCATACGCTAGCCGTACACAAAGTCCATACGAATCATCTAAAACCTACCTCTCTTACAGGATGATCCTCTTTACTTCAGTAATCTTCTCCTGCATATTAATGCATCAGACACAAGCCAATGAATATAAAATCGAAAAAATAGAAGCGGGAAGCGGACTCTTCTATGAGCACTTAGGAAATGTTAAACTGTATTCAGATTACTTTAAAATTGTAACTCACATAGATATTAAATCATGTAGTGAAAGATTAGGTCTGATTAAAAGAATAGCGAAACAATCATTCCAACTTTGTGATAAAATAAATAAAGATCATGTAAAATTGTACTGTACCCAGAAATTTAACATATTCAACATAAAAATGCCTCAGATATCAAGTAAAGAAGAATCTATTCGAACTATAATCGGAAACCCGAAATCCCGACGAGGAATACTAAATATCGTTGGATCAGTATCTAAATTTCTATTCGGTACAATGGATTCTAATGATGCAGAATATTACGATAAAGTCATGAATAAAGTTGAACATGATGAATCAGAGTTACAGTTATTAATTAAAGATCAAATTAACGTAGTAAAAACCACAATTACGAATTTCAATACTACTATCTCTCAACACCAACTTTCAGAAAAAGAATTAAACAAAAATATTGATAAATTCAATGCGTTCTTAGCTAACTAAAACAAATTTAACTCTGAAACCGATCTTAACCAAGAAATTATTGAACATTTAAACATACTTGCCTTTTTGTTGAACGAAATCGATCTTAGATTGGAGGAAATCATTGATATCATAATGGCAGCTCGAAAGGATGCCCTTCACCCTAGCTTAATGAGTCCCAAGAGATTACTGCAGGAGCTAAACAATTTCAACCAACACTTAAAAAATGGATTGGAATATGCAATCAAACCTGATATTAAGAATATAAATCAAATTCTAGACATAGTGAAGATGCAATATTCTTTCAAAAACCAAAGAATGATATTTGTTCTATCATTCCCATTGGTAGACAGTACCGATTTCAATCTCTACCATCTAATACCACTGCCAATACCCCATGCGGAAAGGAAAACTTACGCATATATTGACCCCAGCTTCAAATATCTAACCATCTCAACAAACAAACTACAATATGCCCAATTTCAATCCCTTGATTCATGTAGACAGCTCCAATATAACCAATACATTTGCGAAAACTACATTATATACTCAACTCTTAATAAACCTAGCTGTGAAATAGCACTACTCACAAAAATAAATAAAAGAATCCCAATAGACTGTGCAACTAAATTCTTAACCGGGAAGATAGAAATCTGGCAGAACCTCATTAATAATAAATGGATATTCGTAGTCAGTGAATCGCATATGCTCACGGTGCAATGCAATGACACAATTAAAGATGTCGAAATTTCCAAAACAGGAGTGTTAACCTTGGCCAAAAACTGCAAAGCCCACTCTTCTCAAACTCAACTGTTCACCCAAAATGAAATTATTTCCTATTACGAAAATATCATCCCTAGCTTGAACATAGTGGAAGACGACTGTTGCGAGGAATATAAAATAAATAAAACTGATTTCAATTATTACCTCGACCAGATTCATTTATCCAACATTAAGTTGGATGACCTCAATATTGCATCCCACAAGTTGGATGATCTAAATGAGCAAGTTAATCGCTTACATTCTCAACCCCATTTCTATAAGTATGGAAATATTTATAAATACATCATCACCATAGTATCAGTTATCGTTTTTGGATACATTCTGTACAATTTATATAATTGCATAAAACCAATACTCCCTAGATCTATGAGAATAGACCGTAGTTGTTGTTGTCGTGGAATAACAATAAACCAGTATAATTCACAAACTCCTTCATTAAGACATAACATCGGTATGGAACTTACCACTATCCCGGATAACGCACCTGCCATTTTACCAGAGGCTTTACCATTGAGAACATCAAAATTGAGATCAAGACTCAGATCATCCGTAGGTAAACTTAACTACGACGAATTCTGAATTAAAAAATATGAATTCGTCTTTTCCAAGGGGGGTGTTGTTATGGACCATATCCATCCTACACTCACCTACAGCGCAGATTCCCTTGACCAAGGCAATACCTTACTCCGCTATCGCAAAAGTCACGTCATTTCACAATTGCGCAATTTATTCAAATTATATGTTATTCTCTTAATTTGCCTTTTCATCAATAGTCTTAATGATAAACAAACTGGTATAATCAATTCTATGAATTGATTTCTTAAATTCAATTATCTTAATCGTTTCAAAGAAATATTAAAATCAATCAAAAGCTAATATAAGCAAAAATCCTTTCAGAAGTTAAATCATGCCAACCACCGGAAATAAACAACCGAAGGATATCCCATACCAAAGGTTACGCTATTGTGACTATTGTTCTTCCCAAAACCATAACACACCAGATTGCAATAAACAAAATCGCGATAGTAAATCATCGCGAAATCCAAACGATGCGAAAAAATAAAGATTACGGGAGACGGTTCTTAAGATGTCACGTACGCGAAATTTAATGCATTTGTAAACAACAGTTGAATTTGCTTTGGTGATTGATATTTTTGGTGGAATTGTTAATATTTGATTGATATTGCTAATTGATGTGAACTAAACAAATATTCCCTATAAAAGGGATTGCGAATTTATACTCAGGACTCAGTCAATTTTAATTGTTAAAGATTTGGTTCAGTTCAGTTAATCCAGTCGTCCTTAAGATCAGTTGTAATCAGTGCTAAAGTTTAAGCTTTAGTAGCTCCTACAAAGAAAAGTTGTTGTAGTAAAGTTGATTTAGAAGAAGACTTTGTGAATTGTGTGTGTAAGAAAGTGTAATAAAACAAAAAGGAAAATAAAGGACTTGTATTTCATTTAGCCCATAACAAAGTATGTAATTGCGACAATATCAATCCTTGTTCTATTATATTTCTTATGGAAAATATATAAATGCATTAAACCCTTTCTCCCAAACTCAATGAGACTCGACTGCGGAGGTTGCTGTCGTGCCATCACTATAAATTAATATAACTCTCCAATCACTTCTCCCAGAAATGATATTGAAATGGAACTTACTACCATCCCTAATCACTCACCTTCCACTTTACCTGAAATTACCCATGTAAGAACTCCTTTGCGTTAAACCAAAACAAAGTCCCGATTTAGGTCATTCGTAGGAAGACTCAACCACGACGAATTCTGAACAGAATTCCATGTTCTGGGGTGCTGTTATGGACCATATGTCCCTACACTCTCCTATTATGCAAGCCCTGTAGAATAAAATACGCCGTGCTCACTTATCACGATGACTTCATCATCCTCAATCAAAATTCCTTTCATTAGCAAATCTATCAATTTGCTCAAACGATAAAATTGAAATCGATACCAAAAAATATTAAGTTAATCAAATCATATTTCTAAGGATTCTAATTAACGATTTTTGCTGATGACTTTCAGAATTCCTAACAATGCCAACTACCGGAAATATCCCATCCAAATCTAATGAAATTAAACATGAGAGATTGTATTTTTGCGACTATTGCAAATCGAATAAACACAATTCGCCGAATTGTGATAGAAGTCGCAATAGTTCATCCAATCCCAAGAGCAAACAATAAATCTAATTGAATCTGTGACCAAAATGTAAACAAGCTTTGAAGCTATCAATCTCGTATCGAATTCGCGAATCGTAAACAATAATCCAGAAGAGTGGAATTTGCATGTGAGCCAAATAGATCTTTGAATATTGTAAACAATAAGATGATGTATAAAAGGGCTTGGAAAATTAGTTAAGCTAGTCAGTAAGTTCAGTAGTGCCAAAGTATAAATTTGCAAAAGTTGTAAATATTAAATTGTAAAAGAACAGTGCAAGTGCGAAATAAAGTTCTAAAGTTTTGGAAGACCGTGTTTAATTTAAAAAGAGCCCATAACAACATATATTTACTATATATATGGATGTATATATATATATATATATATATATATATATATATATATATATATATATATATATATATATATATATATATATCTATATATATATATATATATATATATATATATATATCTATATATATATATATATATAGTATATATATAGTATATATATGTATATAAATATATATATAAATATATATAAATATATATATATATATATATATATATATATATACATATATATATAAATATATATATGTATATATATAAATATACATATATATTTACATATATATATATATATATATATATATATATATATATATATATGTACATATATATATATATATATATATATATATATATATATATATATATATATATATATATATATATATGTATATGTATATACAGTCTTCCACAAAAGTCAAGGTACAGTGATAAATATCATGAAAATTGTTTGATATTTTTATTTAAAAAACCTATAGTGATAAAATTTTTTTGGTATTACTTCAACTATAATCATTACACTTTAAATTCATGTAAAACAAAACGAAAATTCTGTCGTATTAATATATTATTACATATGATGTGTTGGAAAGTCAATGAATGAAGTCCACAAAAGTCATGGTACACCTAAAGAAAAATGATACAAACTGTAATTATAGTCTTGCATAGTTATTTGAATTATACTTTTCTTAATATTTTGTCGGATATCCTTTCATCTGAATTACTGACTTCAGTCTTTTAGGCATAGAATATACCAATTTTTTAGTAAATTCGCTGCTAATTCTGGCCCACTCCTCCAATATAGCATCCTTAAGCTGCGCCTTGCTTGATATCACTCTTTTTCGGATTTTTGTCTCAAGCTCATTCCAAAGATGCTCTATAGGGTTCAAATCAGGGCTTTGAGGCGGTGTAGCAAGCATGCGAGTATTGTACAATAGCCACATTCGAACTTTATGCGCAGTGTGCTTAGGGTCATTGTCCTGTTGAAACAAGAAATCTTCTCGCATACCTAATTTGGCTGCACTTTGTTTCATGTTGTTTCGTAGAATCTCTAAATAAGAGTTCTGATCCATAGTATTTTCGATGAATGTCAGATTTCCAACTCCAGCAGCAGCCATGCAACCCCAAACCATAACACCACCGCCTCCATGTTTTACTGTTTTAATAGTGTTCTTGGGATTAAATGCTTCTCTTACTTTTCGCCAGACCCTCATATGCCCATTTACACCAAATATACAAAATTTAGACTCATCCGAAAAAAAAAATTATCCCAAAACGTTATTGGTTATGCTTTTGCAAATGTTATTCTTTTTTGTTTGTTTATGGAACTTACAAGAGGTTTTCTTCTAGGCGTACGAGATGAAAATCCAGCTTCTACGACAACTCTACGCACAGTTTCTGCGCTAACGTCCTTCTTATCATTAATTCCAAGAACATCGCAGATTTTTCTACAGCTTAGAAATGGATCTTGTTTTACCATTCGCGAAATTTTTCTCTTGTCCTTTGCACTTAGTTTAGATGGACGACCTGTTCGGGGCACATTTTCCACTCTATTTTCCTTCTTAAATCGATTTATCACTTTTTGAATGGTTGACCGACTTCGCAACACTAGTTCAGCTATTTCAGAATATGATTTGCTCTGATTTGAATGCAGATTAATAATTATTTCACGCCCCTTAATACCCAACTCCTTTCGACTCATTTTTTAAAAATTTTATTAAATAAAAGATACACCACGAATACGGACGCGATATTAAAGACAGCGGCCTACGGTTGTTAACTCACTCTGATAATATGAACTTGGGGGATTCCCCTTTTTACAAATAACAGGGCATTTTCTGCAACTGTACCAAGACTTTTGTGGAGTAGAAAAGAGACATTGCCAACAAAAAATTATTGTCTTCAATGATCATTATTGCCGAATCCCTTTAAATTTATGAAAACTTAAGTTCAACAGAACTCGTATTATTACCATTTCATAACTTTTGGTTTTCAAATAAAAATATTGATTCAGTAATACAATTTTCAGTTACCGATTCTCTGTACCTTGACTTTTGTGGAAGACTGTATACATATCTACATATATATATATATATATAAACATATATATATATATATATATATATATATATATATATATATATATATATATATATATATATATATATATGTATATATACATACATATATTTATATATACTTGCGTGGTCCGATAATTACTTAGCCTCAACACCCGATGGTACCACCATGCCAAGAGAGATTCACTATCGTTTAGCACATTCTCGTAAACGGCTATTTCAGCCGAATCGGAATCGTGATTTTATTTCGACCGCGTGTGGAAGCGGGCGTATCCGCGGATTTTAGAAAAATGGATTCCGTGATTCGGTTCCTGTTTTTGAAAGGGAAATCACGCAGTGAAATCAACGAATCCTTGGAAGCTGTGCACGGTTACTTTGCTCCTGGGATGGCAACCGTAAAAAATTCGATAGGGCCATTACTCCATCTGTGTAGAACTTCTGTAGTTTATCGGGGGAAAACTTGGCCAAGTGATTTTTCACAGTCCCTTTTTGAAGTAAATTTCTGTTCATCAAGGAAGTAGTGCAGAGACCGAAACAATGGTAGTCTGATGGTGCAAGGTCTGGACTATACGGTGGATGCACCAAAACTTCCAACCAAGCTCTGTCATCAAAGATGTGTGTGGTCTAGCATTGTCATGATGGAAGACAACGCCCTTGCCATTGATCAATTCTGGCCGATTTTTTTGAATTGCTTGTTGCAATCTGGTTAATTGCTGACAGTACAGAGCCAAATTGAGTATTCGGCTAGGTTCTCGCACCTTGTAGTGAGGTAGTTAGATAGAAATGTCCGTAAAGGACTGCAGCGATGGTCTACCGCCTCAGCGGAAGAGGATGGTGAGATCCGCCGGGATTGGCCCTGGCAGGCTAGCGTTGTGGTGTCGTGGGGCGGGTTCCTTCCCCCTAGCACAAGACCCACTACAAGAACATTTTTCGCATCCACGAATTTGGAAATGTTCGTTGATTCTCAACCGGAGTCGAAAAAGGAGGGAACCGGCTAAGGGCTATGAGCACGCTGGTTCGGAGGGCAAATAGGGCCTTGCAAAAATGGACAGACTTGAGGAGACTACGTCGTTAGCGATGAAACTTATGGTTCCCATATAAGAGTGGAGCATCCAGGTGGAAGCGGTGCCTCCTCGCACCCCCCTAACTGGATCAAGATCCAAACGTAGGCGTGGCCATGTATTTCGCATTTAAGTTAAAAACTCATACAAACGTAATTTCCATGACTCTTCCCATCAAATGAGGAATACATCGGCTTTCCAACGCTCGTGGATTCTCATTGATCCAAATGAGCCAATTCTGCTTGTTAACGAATCCACTGAGGTGAAAGTGTGTCTCGTCGCTGAAGATGATGTTCTTTGTAAAGTCACCATTCCCTTCTGCCTGTTCAACCAACCATTCGTCGCATTGCCGATGCTTGAAATAGTCAGCAGGCTTCAGCTCATGAGTCAATTGAGCCTTGTGAGCGTATAAATTCAAATCTTTATTCAAAATTCGCATCAGTGATGTTCGTGAGATGTTCAATTGTTGGACACGACGACGAGTCGAGGTTGAGGGCTCTTCTGCCACACTATCGCGAACAACAGCAATATTTTCCGCAAAACGAACTGGGTGAGTATGCACAGGTGATTTCACATTTTCTACAGACCCGGTTTGCTGAAATTTGCGCACCGTTCTCCCGATTGTGGACACATTTGGTCGATTATTCTGACTAAAAAAATCACGAAGAGCATGAAATGCATTTTGATTTGAACGCCCATTTTCGTAAAAGACTTCAACAACCTGAACGTGCTACTGAACTGTGTACCTCTCCATGATTGAATTTGTCAAGCGCTGAAACAAAGAAATGTCAAATTAAGTTGGGCGAAAAACTTGACGGTAAGGTGTGACTCACAATTAACATCGTGCATTATGGTTGGACCACCCTTTACACGCACTCCCGATCGAATAATATTTTCCCGGCATTAACTACTCAAATAATGAGCTTTCTGGTTTTTTTTCGATGGAATATTATTGACAGCTATTTGTGAACGTGGACCTGATGCCGATTTCAGAGGTTCATTATCTTCTGACTCCGATTTCTTCTTCTTCTTCCTCGGAAGGATTTTCATCAAAGTCATCATCTTCATCCTCATCGTCATTACGATAGGAGTAATGCGGCTGTAAGTTTCCTCCACGTCGTAGAGGCCTTTCCGTTTCACGGTTGTTTTGTACCACAATTAAATTTATTGGAGTTGTACTATTCACATTATTTCGCATTTCTCAATCGTGATGATATATTTTCTACGACTGATGATGGGAGCTCCAAATGATCAACTTCATTGCAGAGCATATCTAGCTCATTTGCATTCCTTTCATTTTTCGGGTAAAACTCTGCTATTGCGATTCTTCGTACTTGGCGTAGTTGGCGTGTTCTCCTTACTCTTCGATTCTCACTTATCACTTATTTTTTGCCTGCTTGCTTTGTCACTGTTATCTGATGCATTATTTTCATCTTCTGACGACTCTGGCGATTGTTTAACAAATTTCCCTGGTTTTTTCGCTGCCGGTTTACTTGAATTTTCATCGGATTGTGAGTTCCTACTTCGTTTTGCTATGCGTCCTGTAGGAGAACTGTTTCGAGCAGGTTTTCTTGGTTTCGTTTTTTCATCATAAGGTCCGTAGTAGTATCATTTGAGCGATTACGTGCCAGTAGACAGCTTTCCCACCGAGAGTGGCCTAACTCAGAATCCAGAATACTAACGCTTTCTTCACTATCATCATCTGATGAACTTGATAATTATGTGCTGCTCGTTTCGCTTCTTGATTCCTTTTGACTTTTAGCTCTAGATGCTCCTAGCTGAGCGCTCCTTCCACTTGGACTTGGTGCCGGCTCGGGTGGTAAGAGTGTTGACGATGAAATACCGTTCAAGGCATTATTCCGGCGAGGAAAACATGCACTTCAAGTTCTTGTTGAGCCGCGATTATTTTCATATCAGGTATCCTCATATGTTTCATCATCAGATGCATTGTTATGACGTATAGTCAATTTTCCGGGTGCTGCACTGCCATTCGAGGGTTCACTTCTTGGTATGATTTTAGATGTACAGACTAATTTTTCATATGAGACGATTAAGCATTAGCTTTATTACTTCGTCTACTAACCAACTTGCAACTGTATAGAATTGGTTTGATTTATGTTTCGAACAATGTACTTAAACGAATTGTCATAAAGGGTTCTCCAATAAGAGGTGTTATTTTGAAAAGCACGCTATTTCGGTAGATGTCACTTTTGAAGCTGTCATTTTGTAACATTTGACAAGTAAAAACTACGTCATTAATAAAAATGGAACGATACACCCTTTAACAATGGATTGAAATTATTAAAATTCACTATAAAAATTGTGAAAATTTGGCAGAGACGGTTCGTAAAACTCAAACATTATTGGGTCGTCGTGAAGCACCTTGTTGGACCGCAATACAGAAACTGGTGGAAAATTTCGAGCTGTTGGGACAACTTAGTGATGTGAAGAATAAAATCCGTGCACTTCACTCACGGACAGCCGAGAATATTGCTACTGTAGCCGAAAGTGTTGAAGGAAACCCAAATTGGTGCATTCCTCGTCGTTCTTCGGAATGAGGCATTCCACAAACGTCATTACACCGTATTTTGCATAAAGATTTGGGTCTTAAGCCTTATAAAGTTCAGTTAACACAAGAACTCAAGCCGGTCGATCATCAACAACGTCGTGTCTTCGCTGATTGGGTCCTTGAAATGCATGAAAATGATCCGGAATTCCATCGAAAAACTGTCTTGAGTGATGAGGTCCAGTTCCACCTCAGTGGCTTCGTCAGTCAACAGGCCAAATTGTCGCATCTGGTGCTCGAAAAACCCAAGAGTTATTGTTGAAAAGCCTCTGTGACTGTTTGGTGCGGTTTATGGTCCGGCAGAGTCATTGGACCTTACTTTTTCGAAAATGAGGCTGGAACAACAGTTACGGTGAATGGATTGCGCTATCGAGAGATGATTAATGATTTTTTATAGCCGGAATAGGATAGTATTGATACGGACAACGTTTACTTTCAACAAGACGGCGCTACGTGCCACAAAAGCAACGAAACCATTGATCTTTTACGGGAAAAGTTTCCGGACCGTGTTATCTCTCGAAGAGGTGATCACAATTGGCCACCGAGATCTTGTGATGTATTACCTTGCGACTTCTTTCTTTGAGACCACGTGAAAGAAAAGGTCTACGCCAATAGCCAAGCGTCGATTCAAGACCTCAAAGCTGGAATTCGTGAGGCTATCGAGGACACAGGGCAGCCACTTTGCGATTTGGTTATGGAAAATTTCATGAAAAGGATATGGTCCTGCAAGCGTGGTCGTGGTGGTCATTTGCTTGATGTTATTTTTCACTATTAACGACATACCTCTTTATAATGAAATTATCATCCAATCATTTATATTAAAAAATGGCTTTTTTCTTTTAATATCAAAATAACACCTCTTATAGGAAAACCCTGTAGATCTAAAATTGAATGAAGTTCAGATTAACGTTCATTAGAATGTGTATGAAATACTTAATTAACTGCTTTGCAACTTCCAACTTGACTATACGACTCACAACAAACGATTCAGGTATCCTGCCAAAGAATTTCTCATGCAACAAAGTTCCGCCAATAACTTTTCCTTCCATAATTTGATTACAATCTCACCCTTACAGGAGAAATGTCACGGCAGCTAATAAAAAAAGCAAAAAAGTAATGACGTCAATGATAAAACAGCTGATTGTCAGTTTTACTTTTGACTGCATTATCAAACCTAGCAAGATGGCCAGGATTAAGGAGGCAGTGTATTCCACATAAGTCAATGTTCAAGAAATGGACATGAAACATATTTCACCTGCGTAAATCATCAAATCTACTGGCGACACCATTGTTTTCATACGGCATGATTCAGAAATACAGCCAAGTTTCACTTTTCTGTCATAAAATATCGCTTCATTCTGGAATAACGTAAAACATCCACTTTAATTGCTAGGGTTTCTCATAATTTTATGTTTGGTTACACTTTACTCACCTGAACCAAGAAAAATATAACACATCAGTTCCTTTTCCCTACAGATAATTATAAAGTACACACTTGACTTGTAATTCACTCGCGCTTACTTTCGTTAAAGTAGTTTTCATTTAAAATTTGCCAGCTCCAGGCCAGCTGATACTTCCGCTTTGAAAACAGGGATGTCCACGCAATTTTTATAGATCAAATACTTTTGAAAATATGGCGCGAAGTATGATTTTGTTGGCATTTGCTGAAAAGGGTGAAGGTTTGCCGATAGATAAAAATACCTTGTGTATCAAATAAGATGTAATAACTTAAGACGACATTTGACCGTGCTAATAAATGATTTGAATTTGCATTTCGAAATTGATTTCAACAATTGAAAAAGCATCTGCTGGAAATTACGAAAGCTTTTGAAAAAGAATGTCTATGTTTGATTGTATTAAGCGACTTCAACGCTTTCCATGGGAAGTGAAAGCTCGCCATCTCCTGTATGTACCCCAATGAAGAAAACAAACGCCACTCTGCGCCAAATAAGTGCCAGTCAGAGCTTATCACAGAGGTACATACAGGAGACCGCGTGCTTTATATACATATATACAAGGTCTGTTCAAAAAGTACCCGGAATTTTTAAATTTTGCGGGTCTTGAGAGTCCGATTGTCAAAATTTCAGCCATATTCACTGTTTACTTTGTCTGTGGTAGTCACTAAGGTTCTCTGTGTTTTTATGAGCTCGGCGATTTTGGCTTGTTTAAACAATGGAAGAAATGAAGAGTCAAAGAATTTGTATTAAATTTTGCGAAAAAAACGCCCCGATTTATGGAAAAAGAATTCATGGCTTTTGCAACACGATAATGCACCTGCTCACTCGTCGTTGCTTGTTCGTAATTTGTTGGCCAAAAACAATACCGTAGTCATGCCCCAACCTCCATATTCACCAGATATGGCTCCGTGTGACTTTTTCCTGTTCCCAAAGTTGAAGAGACCCATGAGAGATCAGCGTTTTTCCTCGATTGAAGAAATAAAGGCCGAATCGCTGAGAGTGCTCAAGGACATACCAAAAAGTGAATATCAAAAGTGCTTCAAAGATTGGTAAAATCGCTGGGGGGGGGGGGGTCTACTTTGAAGGGGGCCACATTGATGTAGACGAATAAATAAATATTTTTTTTGAAAAAACAAAAATTCAGGGTACTTTTTGAACAGACATCGTATATATATATATATATATATATATATATATATATATATATATATATATATATATATATATATATATATATATATATATATAGGGTTCGTACGGTATTTGAGACAACTTGAGAGTAAAATTAATTAGCTTGTATTTTCAACACCATTTAATGAAATTTCAGGAATTTTTTATACAACGTTAAATTAATATATGGCTATAAAGTTATTCAATAAAATCGTCATTTGCAGCAATAACCTCTTCAATCCGGGTCCGGAAACTATTACATGCCCGAATCAAATGCTCCTTGTTCATATTGATCATAACGGCATTAAAAGCAGCCTTCAGCGAAGAAGTGGTATTATGTAGACGCTTATTTGTCTCATGGTCAACTGCGCCCCATACGTAATAATCCAAAGGAGTGAGGTCTGGGGAGCTAGGTGGCCATAGGTTCGGTGTTATGTGGTCGTGAAAATTTTCGGCCATCCAATCTTATGTCGCCATCGCTTTATGTGAAGGAGCAGAGTCTTGTTGAAAAATGTATGGTCTTGTTGAAAAATGTATGGTCATTGGAAAATACACACAGTACATTTAATTTCTCTTCAATATACGCTTGATACAAAACATGTTTATAAATAAATTTTATGAGCATCTAATACAAATCTAGTTTTTCCTACGCTTTCTATAGGCGTATTGATAATCAATTTAAAATTAAATGAAATACCTCCTTTTCAAAACTACGATAAATTTTTTAAGTTGTTGATACGTATTTCGACTACAAATTATGAGCATTTTCCTGATTTCTATGGACTTAATCAACTACATTAAATTTGTTGACACGATCTACCTTCTTAATGACCTTGAGGTCTTCCGTTGTAATTGCGTGTCTTTCAACGATGACATGGTCGGCTATTGCTGATTTTATTCTAATCTTATTTTCTGTTCGGTCATGTTATGTTCTTGTTGTGTCATTAAGCATGAAGATTAGAACAAATTCGCAATAGCGGAGCATTTCATCAATGAAGAACAGGTAATTACAGCAGACGACCTGGAGATCAATAAGGAGACAGATCGCGTCAACCAATTAAAGTTGAATCCGTAGAAATGAGGAACGAGCCCATCATTTATTTACTAAACAAGGATATGGCTAACGAAAATTGGAAGCTAATTGATGTAGTCGGGTAAATTATGAATGATTTGCAAATTACGAATGTTAGGTCAAGAATGCCAGTGGTAGTCGGAATCCGTATTTACAAACTAAAATATTTATTACTGTGGTGAAAAGGAATTAGTCCATTTAATTTAATGTCCCCAACACTGTTCGCCGATGCTTTTAAGGAAAAGAAGTTTGTGTAATTTTTCTCCCAAGAAGCAGCTCCGTCTGCAGTTTGCAATATTTCCTCTCGCTGAAAACAGTCACCCACACGGAACGGAGGTTGCCACGACGAACAAATATTTCTTCATAATTTTGAATAACGATGAGTCCTGTAAAGAAAAAAGGTGTATCAAATAAACTATTTTTCACAACCAGATTCTAAATATGCTGTGTAAATGCTTAATACATTTTTTTCATCTATCTTATCTTGTTAAGATTTTCAGCCCATACTTCGAACGGAGAGTCTTTAAGTAGCCCTACAGGTTGGCGTATAAACAGAAAGCTCGATAGGCATTGCATTTGGAGTATCTAGTTCCTCAAACATTCGTGGTTCTTTTACAGAATTTCCAAGCTACTTGAACCAACTTATGATGGTCGTCCTATAATCTGTATTTAGTTTCTGCGTGAAAAAAAATTTCAAAAGTAAGCGATAGTTCGGATGTGAATGAAAACAGTAATTTACCTTTTGACCCAAACGATTGAAAAGCTGCATTGCTATCGGATTCTGATTCAATTATATTCTTTTTCAGCTCATTTGATAGCTTGCGTATAATAATTCCCAAAGCCACTTTATCGTGGAAATGTAAACTTTTAAAGCGAGGGTCTAAGAAAGTTGCTGCTGCAAAAAATGGTTTTACTCGATGTTGAGAAACCGTTTATTCCATTCCATAAACATATTCTTCTGCAGAGATATTGCTTGATCCGTTGTAATTGAAGCCTCGGATGTTTTTTTCTTTAAAAGTCGCAATCGATTGGAATTTTTCACCACATGCTTCCTTAGTGGGACATTCGGTTGGTCTAAAAAGTGTTACAAAATCTTGAAGGAATTCGACATTCTTTGCTGTAACCATTGATGGAGCTGTCGTTCTAAAGTTTATAATGCTGCTTACGATTTCTCGAAGTGCTAAAAATCGCTCGACCATATAAAAGGTAGAGTTCCATTTTGTAGAAATAGATAGAATTAAACTTTTTTGAGTGGTATGGGCATAGGCAGTCCTTCTTCTAAGATCAACGCTTCCAATTACGCTGCTTTTAAACCAACTCACTATAATTTTTATTTGATCAAATATACTTCTCAGTTCAGAGAGTGATTCAATGGATTTTTGAGCTAAAAGGTTAAGTAAATGAGCAAAGCAATATGTGTGCTTTTTCTTGCCAAAGCCAATTATATAGCCTTAATCATATTACTTCCTCCATTGGTTACAACAGCAACAATGACATCACCTTTGATGTTCCACTTAGTACATATTTCTTTAAACTTTTCAGCTAAATTTTCTCCCGTATGCCGTTCTTCTAATGCATGGACAAAATCATTTGAAACATAATGAGCTGTTACTCCTAAAAAACTTCTTGTTTGGTGTGTTTCTATCCATTTATCTGTTATCAAGGAAATGTGTTGTACAGGTAACAAGTTTTCTTTGAACATTTCGGAAACAAATTTATATATGTATCTTATCTAACAGTTCATCGAAAGTTCTCCTAGATGGAATTTTATACAAAGGTGCAATTACTTTCATGAGGTATTGAAAGCCATCATTTTCGACAATCGATATTGGTTCACTATCGCGACAAATCATGAAAAGAATGGCATCGGTTATTTTTTATTTTATTTTCCTCCTTCCGGAAACGAAGTGATATTAGCAAAGCTTTCGTTTAGGGAATTATACTGCGTATAAGGTTTGGCAACAGAACCACAAGTTGATCCTGAGCTGGTGCTTTCACTTGTAACTGGGAAGCTTGAGCTTAAAATGCTTGCTCTAGAGCTTGTAGAGGAACCACTGTAATTACTTTCGTATGTGGAGGACGAACTCGTGGCATTACTTTTGATTTCAACTGGAATGTCAGGTGCTGTTATTTCGTTACGTAATCTTGGATTTAAAACCACTTCGTTATCTTTAGAAGGATTATAATGTTTTCAAAAATGTGTTTTTGTTTTGTTTTCAAAAGGCATTTTAAATTGGTTGTATTTCCACTTGTTTTGAAACTATTTCCACAAACATTGCATTTTGCCAATTTTCGTTAATTTTTGCATAAAATTTCCACACCTGGCTTTTCGTTACAAACGCCATCATGATCGTTATTATGAATCTAAACGAAGAAAGTGAAGGATTCATATCATAATCGCCATTATAGAGTGATTTCAAAGGAAATTTTCCGAGCAACAGAATAGAACTTAATCACTTATATTATAGTTTTGTATAATTTTTTTTTTTAAATTTTATTAGTTGATGCTACGATTGGTGAATAAATCTCATACATCATCTTTCGAAACCCTAGTTAACGTACTTCTAACATTCGTTTAGTTAGTGCATAAAACCTATTAGTTCTGTTCTTACGTGATTTCTCTAAAACTTTTCTGTAATGAAATGGCGCAGGCGGCCGCAAGAGATAAATTCTAATTATCCAATATGCGCCAATATCCAACTTGCAACTTTTGTTTCCACAACATGACTCAAACCCAGATTAATATGTTTATATAATTGAGGGACTCGGAAGTACGTCAACAACCTCCCAAGTCCGTATCAACAACCAACTCACCGATACCTTTGATACAAATATCGGACTAAAGCTGGGCAATGGGCTGGAGCCACTATTATTTAATTTGGCTCTGGAATACGTCATAAGAAAGTTACCTGTCGACACAGGATGCACACTATTATGCAAGCTGAACCAAATTGTTGCTATGCGGATGACATCAAAATATTGTCACGCTCATTAGCAACTGCAAAACGACTCTTTCTGGAACTATAAATTTATGAGGATAAAATGGTTTAGACTTTAAAGCCAACATCAATATTTCTGTAATTTTGGGCCCATTAGTTTCGGAAATTGGGGGAAATGGTCAGTTTTCATCTTTTTTTCATTAATCACTTGGAATGTCACGCGGTACACTTTGAACTAATCTTTTTTCATCGCCTCAAAAAGTGAACACAATTTTACAAATTTAGTTAATAATGTTACATACCAGTGTTTGAATCAAAAAACTCCATATGGGTACACAATTTCAATTTAATTGGTCCAGTAGATTCGGAGCAAAGATAAGGGGGAACGAACGATTAATTTTCATTTAATTTTCGGACTAACGCTAAAACCAATAATTTTAAAATGATAAAAAAACTCGACTTACATAATTACACCAGGGCCTTTAGTTTGATATGTTACACGGTATACTTTTGGGCAACTTTGTTTTCCATCCCAACTATTCCTCTCCAAAAAGTGACCCCATTGTACCAAATTTCAACCTAATCGGCTCGGTAGATTCAGATAAAATCGGCAAATAGAATATAAGGTATGTTCCAAACGCTAGTTGCCGGAACCAGCTTAATGACGTCAGCTGGGCAAAACTTCACCAGAAATAAAACCTAATACAACCTAACTTGAAATCAATTTTCTATATATATATATATATATATATATATATATATATATATATATATATATATATATATATATATATATATATATATACATATATATATATATATATATAAATATATAAATATATATATATAACTATATATATATATATATATATATATATATATATATATATATATATATATATATATATATATATATATATATATATATACATACAAAGGGTGATCTAAGCAAAACGCACGATGTCAATTGTAAATAAAACAAAATGTTTTCAGAGAATTATGTTAATATTTTTATTATAATAGAAGGATCTATGACAATTATGTGTGATCGAAATATCGCCCAAATGCTCGTCAGGGCTACAGTGGCATACTTCTCGATGGTCCATATTTTCAATGACTCTGAGACATAGTTGAGGTTCAATGTCGTTAATGTGCTGAATTATCTCATCCTTTAGCTCTTGAATTGTTCTTGGCTTATTGACGTTCACTTTTTCTTTTAAATATCCCCAGAGAAAGAAGTCCAACGGTGTCAAATCACATGATCGTGGTGGCCTCGATTTAATTCCTTTTCTGATACTTTAAGTTGGCATATAGTACTATTGAAATTAGTGATTGTTGTCTTTACTACATTTATTTGATCTTTTATCAGAAGTTGAAGTTCGGATTCATCATGTTCAACCTTGTTGATGATGCCGTCATAATATTCAGCATCGTTTGAATCCATGGTACCGAATAACAATTTTGCAACTGATTCTACAACATTTAATATTCCTCTGCGGTATTTCGGATTTCCCACCATGGCTCTGACAGATTCTTCTTTATTTAGGATTTCGGGCATTTTTGTTTTAAAAATGTTTGAATTCTGAGTACAAAATAATTTAATGTGATCTTTAGTAATTTTGTCACAAAGCTGAAATGAGTGTTTAGCTATTCTCTTAATTGAATTTAATCTTTCACTATAGGATTTTATATCAATATGAGTTACGATTTTGAAGTATTCAGAGTAGAACCTTGTTGTTCCTAGATGTTCGTAGAATAAGCCACTTCCATTTTCTATTTTATTGATTTCATATTCTTTATTTGTTTGAGCTTGGCCCATGAAAATACAGCAAGACAGGATGCTCATCCTAACCGCAATCCTGTCTTGCTGTATTTTCGGAATCGTGATTTTGTTTCGACCGCGTGTGGAAGCGGGCGTATCCGCGGATTTTAGAAAAATGGATTCCGTGATTCGGTTCCTGTTTTTGAAAGGGAAATTACGCAGTGAAATCAACGAATCCTTGGAAGCTGTGCACGGTTACTTTGCTCCTGGGATGGCAACCGTAAAAAATTCGATAGGGCCATTACTCCATCTGTGTAGAACTTCTGTAGTTTATCGGGGAAAAACTTGGCCAAGTGATTTTTCACAGTCCCTTTTTGAAGTAAATTTCTGTTCATCAAGGAAGTAGTGCAGAGACCGAAACAATGGTAGTCTGATGGTGCAAGGTCTGGACTATACGGTGGATGCACCAAAACTTCCAACCAAGCTCTGTCAATTTTTGCCGGGTCATCAAAGATGTGTGTGGTCTAGCATTGTCATGATGGAAGACAACGCCCTTGCCATTGATCAATTCTGGCCGATTTTTTTGAATTGCTTGTTGCAATCTGGTTAATTGCTGACAGTACAGAGCCAAATTGAGTATTCGGCTAGGTTCTCGCACCTTGTAGTGAGGTAGTTAGATAGAAATGTCCGTAAAGGACTGCAGCGATGGTCTACTGCCTCAGCGGAAGAGGATGGTGAGATCCGCCGGGATTGGCCCTGGCAGGCTAGCGTTGTGGTGTCGTGGGGCGGGTTCCTTCCCCCTAGCACAAGACCCACTAAAAGAACATTTTTCGCATCCACGAATTTGGAAATGTTCGTTGATTCTCAACCGAAGTCGAAAAAGGAGGGAACCGGCTAAGGGCTATGAGCACGCTGGTTCGGAGGGCAAATAGGGCCTTGCAAAAACGGACAGACTTGAGGAGACTACGTCGTTACCGATGAAACTTATGGTTCCCATATAAGAGTGGAGCATCCTCGCACCCTCCTAACTGGATCAAGATCCAAACTCATACAAACGTAATTTTCATGACTCTTTCCATCAAATGAGGAATACATCGGCTTTCCAACGCTCGTGGATTCTCATTTATCCAAATAAGCCAATTCTGCTTGTTAACGAATCCACTGAGGTGAAAGTGTGTCTCGTCACTGAAGATGATGTTCTTTGTAAAGTCACCATTCCCTTCTGCCTGTTCAACCAACCATTCGTCGCATTGCCGATGCTTGAAATAGTCAGCAGGCTTCAGCTCATGAGTCAATTGAGCCTTGTGAGCGTATAAATTCAAATCTTTATTCAAAATTCGCATCAGTGATGTTCGTGAGATGTTCAATTGTTGGACACGACGACGAGTCGAGGTTGAGGGCTCTTCTGCCACACTATCGCGAACAACAGCAATATTTTCCGCAAAACGAACTGGGTGAGTATGCACAGGTGATTTCACATTTTCTACAGACCCGGTTTGCTGAAATTTGCGCACCGTTCTCCCGATTGTAGACACATTTGGTCGATTATTCTGACTAAAAAAATCACGAAGTGCACGAAATGCATTTTGATTTGAACGCCCATTTTCGTAAAAGACTTCAACAACCTGAACGTGCTACTGAACTGTGTACCTCTCCATGATTGAATTTGTCAAGCGCTGAAACAAAGAAATGTCAAATTAAGTTGGGCGAAAAACTTGACGGTAAGGTGTGACTCACAATTAACATCGTGCATTATGGTTGGACCACCCTTTACACGCACTCCCGATCGAATAATATTTTCCCGGCATTAACTACTCAAATAATGAGCTTTCTGGTTTTTTTTTCGATGGAATATTATTGACAGCTATTTGTGAACGTGAACCTGATGCCGATTTCAGAGGTTCATTAACTTCTGACTCCGATTTCTTCTTCTTCTTCCTCGGAAGGATTTTCATCAAAGTCATCATCTTCATCCTCATCGTCATTACGATAGGAGTAATGCGGCTATAAGTTTCCTCCACGTCGTAGAGGCCTTTCCGTTTCACGGTTGTTTTGTACCACAATTAAATTTATTGGAGTTGTACTATTCACATTATTTCGCATTTCTCAATCGTGATGATATATTTTCTACGACTGATGATGGGAGCTCCAAATGATCAACTTCGTTGCAGAGCATATCTAGCTCATTTGCATTCCTTTCATTCTTCGGGTAAAACTCTGCTATTGCGATTCTTCGTACTTGGCGTAGTTGGCGTGTGCTCCTTACTCTTCGATTCTCACTTATCACTTATTTTTTGCCTGCTTGCTTTGTCACTGTTATCTGATGCATTATTTTCATCGTCTGACGACTCTGGTGATTGTTTAACAAATTTCCCTGGTTTTTTTTCGCTGCCGGTTTACTTGAATTTTCATCGGATTGTGAGTTTCTACTTCGTTTTGCTATGCGTCCTGTAGGAGAACTGTTTCGAGCAGGTTTTCTTGGTTTCGTTTTTTCATCATAAGGTCCGTAGTAGTATCATTTGAGCGATTACGTGCCAGTAGACAGCTTTCCCACCGAAAGTGGCCTAACTCAGAAACCGGAATACTAACGCTTTCTTCACTATCATCATCTGAAGAACTTGATGATTATGTGCTGCTCGTTTCGCTTCTTGATTCCTTTTGACTTTTAGCTCTAGATGCTCCTAGCTGAGCGCTCCTTCCACTTGGACTTGGTGCCGGCTCGGGTGGTAAGAGTGTTGACGATGAAATACCGTTCAAGGCATTATTCCGGCGAGGAAAACATGCACTTCAAGTTCTTGTTGAGCCGCGATTATTTTCATATCTGGTATCCTCATATGTTTCATCATCAGATGCATTGTTATGACGTATAGTCAATTTTCCGGCTGCTGCACTGCCATTCGAGGGTTCACTTCTTGGTATGATTTTAGATGTACAGACTAATTTTTCATATGAGACGATTTAGCATTGGCTTTATTACTTCGTCTACTAACCAACTTGCAACTGTATAGAATTGGTTTGATTTATGTTTCGAACAATGTACTTAAACGAATTGTCATAAAGGGTTTTCCAATAAGAGGTGTTATTTTGAAAAGCACGCTATTTCGGTAGATGTCACTTTTGAAGCTGCCATTTTGTAACATTTGACAAGTAAAAACTACGTCATTAATGAAAATGGAACGATACACCCTTTAACAATGGATTGAAATTATTAAAATTCACTATAAAAATGGTGAAAATTTGGCAGAGACGGTTCGTAAAACTCAAACATTATTGGGTCGTCGTGAAGCACCTTGTTGGACCGCAATACAGAAACTGGTGGAAAATTTCGAGCTGTTGGGACAACTTAGTGACGTGAAGAATAAAATCCGTGCACTTCACTCAAGGACAGCCGAGAATATTGCTACTGTAGCCGAAAGTGTTGAAGAAAACCCAAGTTGGTGCATTCCTCGTCATTCTTTGGAATAAGGCATTCCACAAACGTCATTACACCGTATTTTGCATAAAGATTTGGGTCTTAAGCCTTATAAAGTTCAGTTAACACAAGAACTCAAGCCGGTCGATCATCAACAACGTCGTGTCTTCGCTGATTGGGTCCTTGAAATGCATGAAAATGATCCGGAATTCCATCGAAAAACTGTCTTGAGTGATGAGGTCCAGTTCCACCTCAGCGACTTCGTCAGTCAACAAGCAAAATTGTCGCATCTGGCGCTCGAAAAACCCAAGAGTTATTGTTGAAAAGCCTCTGTGACTGTTTGGTGCGGTTTATGGTCCGGCAGAGTCATTGGACCTTACTTTTTCGAAAATGAGGCTGGAACAACAGTTACGGTGAATGGATTGCGCTATCAAGAGATGATTAATGATTTTTTATAGCCAGAATAGGATAGTATTGATACGGACAACGTTTACTTTCAACAAGACGGCGCTACGTGCCACAAAAGCAACGAAACCATTGATCTTTTACGGGAAAAGTTTCCGGACCGTGTTATCTCTCGAAGAGGTGATCACAATTGGCCACCGAGATCTTGTGATGTATTACCTTGCGACTTCTTTCTTTGGGGCCACGTGAAAGAAAAAGTCTACGCCAATAGCCAAGCGTCGATTCAATACCTCAAAGATGGAATTCGTGAGGCTATCAAGGACATAGGGCAGCCACTTTGCGATTTGGTTATGGAAAATTTCATGAAAAGGATATGGTCCTGCAAGCGTGGTCGTGGTGGTCATTTGCTTGATGTTATTTTTCACTATTAACGACATACCTCTTTATAATGAAATTATCATCCAATCATTTATATTAAAAAATGGCTTTTTTCTTTTAATATCAAAATAACACCTCTTATAGGAAAACCCTGTAGATCTAAAATTGAATGAAATTCAGATTAACGTTCATTAGAATGTGTATGAAATACTTAATTAACACAACAAACGATTCAGGCTATCCTGCTAAAGAATTTCTCATGCAACAAAGTTCCGCCAATAACTTTTCCTTCCATAATTTGATTACAATCTCACCCTTACAGGAGAAATGTCACGGCAGCTAATAAAAAAAGCAAAAAAGTAATGACGTCAATGATAAAACAGCTGATTGTCAGTTTTACTTTTGACTGCATTATCAAACCTAGCAAGATGGCCAGGATTAAGGAGGCAGTGTATTCCACATAAGTCAATGTTCAAGAAATGGACATGAAACATATTTCACCTGCGTAAATCATCAAATCTATTGGCGACACCATTGTTTTCATACGGCATGATTCAGAAATACAGCTAAGTTTAACTTTCTGTCATCAAATATCGCTTCATTCTGGAATAACGTAAAACATCCACTTTAATTGCTAGATCTTCTCATAATTTTATGTTTGGTTACACTTTACTCACCTGAACCAAGAAAAATATAACACATCAGTTCCTTTTTCCTACAGATAATTATAAAGTACACACTTGACTTGTAATTCACTCGCGCTTACTTTCGTTAAAGTAGTTTTCATTTAAAATTTAACTTAAGACGACATTTGAACGTGCTAATAAATGATTTGAATTTGCATTTCGAAATTGATTTCAACAATTGAAAAAAGCATCTGCTGGAAATTATGAAAGCTTTTGAAAAAGAATGTCTATGTTTGATTGTATTAAGCGACTTCAACGCTTTCCATGGGAAGTGAAAGCTCGCCATCTCCTGTATGTACCCCAATGAAGAAAACAAACGCCACTCTGCGCCAAATAAGTGCCAGTCAGAGCTTATCACAGAGGTACATACAGGAGACCGCGTGCTTTATATATATACATATATACGAGGTCTGTTCAAAAAGTACCCGGAATTTTTAAATTTTGCGGGTCTTAAGAGTCCGATTGTCAAAATTTCAGCCATATTCACTGTTTACTTTGTCTGTGGTAGTCACTAAGGTTCTCTGTGTTTTTATGAGCTCGGCGATTTTGGCTTGTTTAAACAATGGAAGAAATGAAGAGTCAAAGAATTTGTATTAAATTTTGCGAAAAAAACGCCCCGATTAATGGAAAAAGAATTCATGGCTTTTGCAACACGATAACGCACCTGCTCACTCGTCGTTGCTTGTTCGTAATTTGTTGGCCAAAAACAATACCGTAGTCATGCCCCAACCTCCATATTCACCAGATATGGCTCCGTGTGACTTTTTCCTGTTCCCAAAGTTGAAGAAAGATCAGCGTTTTTCCTCGATTGAAGAAATAAAGGCCGAATCGCTGAGAGTGCTCAAGGACATACCAAAAAGTGAATATCAAAAGTGCTTCAAAGATTGGTAAAATCGCTGGGGGGGGGTCTACTTTGAAGGGGGCCACATTGATGTAGACGAATAAATAAATATTTTTTTTGAAAAAACAAAAATTCCGGGTACTTTTTGAACAGACATCGTATATATATATATATATATATATATATATATATATATATATATATATATATATATATATATAGATATATATACATATATATAGGGTTCGTACGGTATTTGAGACAACTTGAGAGTAAAATTAATTAGCTTGTATTTTCAACACCATTTAATGAAATTTCAGGAATTTTTTATACAACGTTAAATTAATATATGGCTATAAAGTTATTCAATAAAATCGTCATTTGCAGCAATAACCTCTTCAATCCGGGTCCGGAAACTATTACATGCCCGAATCAATCATCTATAGGCGTATTGATAATCAATTTAAAATTAAATGAAATACCTCCTTTTCAAAACTACGATAAATTTTTTATGTTGTTGATACGTATTTCGACTACAAATTATGAGCATTTTCCTGATTTCTATGGATTCAATCAACTACATTAAATTTGTTGACACGATCTGTCTTTCAACGATGACATGGTCGGCTATTGCTGATTTTATTCTAATCTTATTATTTTGCGAAAAAAACGCCCCGATTTATGGAAAAAGAATTCATGGCTTTTGCAACAGGATAACGCACCTGCTCACTCGTCGTTGCTTGTTCGTAATTTGTTGGCCAAAAACAATACCGTAGTCATGCCCCAACCTCCATATTCACCAGATATGGCTCCGTGTGACTTTTTCCTGTTCCCAAAGTTGAAGAAAGATCAGCGTTTTTCCTCGATTGAAGAAATAAAGGCCGAATCGCTGAGAGTGCTCAAGGACATACCAAAAAGTGAATATCAAAAGTGCTTCAAAGATTGGTAAAATCGCTGGGGGGGGGTCTACTTTGAAGGGGGCCACATTGATGTAGACGAATAAATAAATATTTTTTTTGAAAAAACAAAAATTCCGGGTACTTTTTGAACAGACATCGTATATATATATATATATATATATATATATATATATATATATATATATATATATATATATATATATATATAGATATATATATACATATATATAGGGTTCGTACGGTATTTGAGACAACTTGAGAGTAAAATTAATTAGCTTGTATTTTCAACACCATTTAATGAAATTTCAGGAATTTTTTATACAACGTTAAATTAATATATGGCTATAAAGTTATTCAATAAAATCGTCATTTGCAGCAATAACCTCTTCAATCCGGGTCCGGAAACTATTACATGCCCGAATCAATCATCTATAGGCGTATTGATAATCAATTTAAAATTAAATGAAATACCTCCTTTTCAAAACTACGATAAATTTTTTATGTTGTTGATACGTATTTCGACTACAAATTATGAGCATTTTCCTGATTTCTATGGATTCAATCAACTACATTAAATTTGTTGACACGATCTGTCTTTCAACGATGACATGGTCGGCTATTGCTGATTTTATTCTAATCTTATTTTCTGTTCGGTCATGTTATGTTCTTGTTGTGTCATTAAGCATGAAGATTAGAACCAATTCGCAATAGCGGAGCATTTCATCAATGAAGGACAGGTAATTACAGCAGACGACCTGGAGATCAATAAGGAGACAGATCGCGTCAACCAATTAAAGTTGAATCCGTAGAAATGAGGAACGAGCCCATCATTTATTTACTAAACAAGGATATGGCTAACGAAAATTGGAAGCTAATTGATGTAGTCGGGTAAATTATGAATGATTTGCAAATTACGAATGTTAGGTCAAGAATGCCAGTGGTAGTCGGAATCCGTATTTACAAACTAAAATATTTATTACTGTGGTGAAAAGGAATTCCATTTAATTTAATGTCTCCAACACTGTTCGCCGATGCTTTTAAGGAAAAGAAGTTTGTGTAATTTTTCTTCCAAGAAGCAGCTCCGTCTGCAGTTTGCAATATTTCCTCTCGCTGAAAACAGTCACCCACACGGAACGGAGGTTGCCACGACGCACAAATATTTCTTCATAATTTTGAATAACGATGAGTCCTGTAAAGAAAAAAGGTGTATCGAATGAAGTATATTTCACAACCAGATTCTAAATATGCTGTGTAAATGCTTAATACATTTTTTTCATCTATCTTACCTTGTTAAGATTTTCAGCCCATACTTCGAACGGAGAGTCTTTAAGTAGCACTACAGGTTGGCGTATAAACAGAAAGCTCGATAGGCATTGCATTTGGCGTATCTAGTTCCTCAAACATTCGTGGTTCTTTTACGGAATTTCCAAGCTACTTGAACCAACTTATGATGGTCGTCCTATAATCTGTATTTAGTTTCTGCGTGAAAAAAATTTCAAAAGTAAGCGAAAGTTCGGATGAGAATGAAAAAAGTAATTTACCTTTTGACCCAGACGATTGAAAAGCTGCATGGCTATCGGATTCTGATTCAATTATATTCTTTTTCAGCTCATTTGATAGCTTGCCACTTTATCGTGGAAATGTAAACTTCTAAAGCGAGGGTCTAAGATAGTTGCTGCTGCAAAAAAATGGTTTTACTCGATGTTGAGAAACCGTTTATTCCATTCCATAAACATATTCTTCTGCAGAGATATTGCTTGATCCGTTGTAATTGAAGCCGCGGATATTTTTTTCTTTAAAAGTCGCAATCGATTGGAATAACCATACTCGAGATAAAGAATTTTTCACCACATGCTTCCTTAGTGGGACATTCGGTTGGTCTAAAAAGTGTTACAAAATCTTGAAGGAATTCGACATTCTTTGCTGTAACCATTGATGGAGCTGTCGTTCTAAAGTTTATAATGCTGCTTACGATTTCTCAAAGTGCTAAAAATCGCTCGACCATATAAAAGGTAGAGTTCCATTTTGTAGAAATAGATCGAATTAAACTTTTTTGAGTGGTATGGGCATAGGCAGTCCTTCTTCTAAGATCAACGCTTCCAATTACGCTGCTTTTAAACCAACTGACTATAATTTTTATTTGATCCAATATACTTCTCAGTTCAGAGAGTGATTCAATGGATTTTTGAGCTAAAAGGTTAAGTAAATGAGCAAAGCAATATGTGTGCTTTTTCTTGCCAAAGCCAATTCTATAGCCTTAATCATATTACTTCCTCCATTGGTTACAACAGCAACAATGACATCACCTTTGATGTTCCACTTAGTACATATTTCTTTAAACTTTTCAGCTAAATTTTCTCCCGTATGCATTTCTTCTAATGCATAGACAAAATCATTTGAAACATAATGAGCTGTTACTCCTAAAAAACTTCTTGTTTGGTGTGTTTCTATCCATTTATCTGTTGTCAAGGAAATGTGTTGTACAGGTAACAAGTTTTCTTTGAACATTTCGGAAATAAATTTATATATCTTATCTAACAGTTCATCGAAAGTTCTCCTAGATGGAATTTTATACAAAGGTGCAACTACTTTCATGAGGTATTGAAAGCCATCATTTTCGACAATCGATATTGGTTCACTATCGCGACAAATCATGAAAAGAATGGCATCGGTTATTTTTTATTTTATTTTCCTCCTTCCGGAAACGAAGTGATATTAGCAAAGCTTTCGTTTAGGGAATTATACTGCGTATAAGGTTTGGCAACAGAACCACAAGTTGATCCTGAGCTGGTGCTTTCACTTGTAACTGGGAAGCTTGAGCTTAAAATGCTTGCTCTAGAGCTTGTAGAGGAACCACTGTAATTACTTTCGTATGTGGAGGACGAACTCGTGGCATTACTTTTGATTTCAACTGGAATGTCAGGTGCTGTTATTTCGTTACGTAATCTTGGATTTAAAACCACTTCGTTATCTTTAGAAGGATTATAATGTTTTCAAAAATGTGTTTTTGTTTTGTTTTCAAAAGGCATTTTAAATTGGTTGTATTTCCACTTGTTTTGAAACTATTTCCACAAACATTGCATTTTGCCAATTTTCGTTAATTTTTGCATAAAATTTCCACACCTGGCTTTTCGTTACAAACGCCGTCATGATCGTTATTATGAATCTAAACGAAGAAAGTGAAGGATTCATATCATAATCGCCATTATAGAGTGATTTCAAAGGAAATTTTCCGAGCAACAGAATAGAACTTAATCACTTATATTATAGTTTTGTATAATTTTTTTTTTTAAATTTATTAGTTGATGCTACGATTGGTAAATAAATCTCCTATTAGTTCTGTTCTTACGTGATTTCTCTAAAACTTTTTTGTAATGGAATGGCGCAGGCGGCCGCAAGAGATAAATTCTAACTATCCAATATGCGCCAATATCCAACTTGCAACTTTTGTTTCCACAACATGACTCAAACCCAGATTAATATGTTTATATAATTGAGGGACTCGGAAGTACGTCAACAACCTCCCAAGTCCGTATCAACAACCAACTCACCGATACCTTTGATACAAATATCGGACTAAAGCTGGGCAATGGGCTGGAGCCACTATTATTTAATTTGGCTCTGGAATACGTCATAAGAAAGTTACCTGTCGACACAGGATGCACACTATTATGCAAGCTGAACCAAATTTGTAATGATTTTCTGTCTAAGTCCGTGTAGGACACGGGTGCCGATGGTCTGGCATAAGTGTCAGCGAGCTATAAACAACACCGAGCTCTGCTAACTAGCTTCGCTAAACGACCGCGTACGCGTGCTTGACGACTAGCATTTGCGGGATCATATGAGGCGGGTTCTTGTCGAGCCACGAAGGTACACTACAAAATACTTATCACGCGTACTCTACTCTACAAGACGCACCGATCAATTTTTATTGTCTTTAGAAAAGTTCTATAAGGTGTCAATTAATCTACTCTACAGAAATTCAATATTGTTTTGCCTCGTTAAAGTTAGCGGACACGGAGGCTTGAGACAAACGCAAACATTACACAAAAAGCAACCGTTACTTTCACCGAAGAAGGTCGTTGCATTACAAAGGGAATGTCAAACCTAAAGATGTTAAAGTGGCTGAAGTGAACCACTCATCTCTGCCTAAAGGATGGAAACTTGACGGATGCAGTTTACTTTACACTAGTAAAACAACAAACTAAGCATTTTCGACGGGGTGACCACCTTATCTCTTCAGGAGCAGCCACTCCTGATCACCACGGGGCTGCTCGACTGCTTATGTTTATTACAGGACAGTCTCTTCGATGCTGACCCAGACATGGAGAGACTGAAGGGTTTCGCTCTTCACTAGTAAAGAAACAATTGTTTCCGCAGTGGAGAGATGGTTGTTATAACTTTAGGCCCCTCTCCTTGAATACAAGTCCCTGTCTTCAACTAAAGTATGCTAATAAAAACCGCTAACCAATCATAAAAACAAATCGGGTATCGGTCAGGACTAATTGATGATGCGGATTTTATCACTGCCGGTCATCAGATTAGCTCCCAGCAAAAACTGACGCAACTCCAGGTAGTGTATTTGAAAACCCCTGGCACCATCAGTTTGTTCAAAGTTAGAAGTGTCCGACTACAAACTTTATAAAAATGTGCAAACCTTTCTTTTGGTAACATTAAGGGACGAACTACTCTATAACATCATCGGCATGTTCAGGCGGCAGAGCCACCACGAACGAAGAACTCCAGAAGATGCTATAGACCTTATCATACCGAAGACAAGACAAACAACACCAAAAGAAAGTTTATCGGTGACTCTATCTTTACTTTACGGAACCCTCCAAAGTATGCTACGTTAATATCAAATGGTGAGGGTGACAATAAAAATTGAATCGGTTCATCTGCCGACAGCAAAATTAAAAATGTGAGAACTCGAAGGAGAGTGATGTTGTTTCCCCTTTGGGCCCCACGTTGGGCGCCATTGTAATGATTTTCTGTCTAAGTCCGTGTAGGACACGGGTGCCGATGGTCTGGCATAAGTGTCAGCGAGCTATAAACAACACCGAGCTCAGCTAACTAGCTTCGCTTAACGACCGCGTACGCGTGCTTGACGACTAGCATTTGCGGGATCATATGAGGCGGTTTCTTGTCGAGCCACGAAGCTACACTACAAAATACTTATCACGCGTACTCTACTCTACAAGACGCACCGATCAATTTTTATTGTCTTTGGAAAAGTTCTATTAGGTGTCAATTAAGCTACTCTACAGTAATTCAATATTTTTTTTGCCTCGTTAAAGTTAGCGGACACGGAGGCTTGAGGCAAACGCAAACATTACACAAAAAGCAACCGTTACTTTCACCGAAGAAGGTCGTTGCATTACAAGGGGAATGTCAAACCAAAAGATGTTAAAGTGGCTGAAGTGAACCACTCATCTCTGCCTAAAGGATGGAAACTTGACGGATGCAGTTTACTTTACACTAGTAAAACAACAAACTAAGCATTTTCGACGGGGTGACCACCTTATCTCTTCAGGAGCAGCCACTCCTGATCACCACGGGGCTGCTCGACTGCTTATGTTTATTACAAATTGTTGCTATGCGGATGACATCAAAATATTGTCACGCTCATCAGCAACTGCAAAACGACTCTTTCTGGAACTATAAATTTATGAGGATAAAATGGTTTAGACTTTAAAGCCAACATCAATATTTCTGTAATTTTGGGCCCATTAGTTTCGGAGATTGGGGGAAACGGTCAGTTTTCATCTTTTTTTCATTAATCACTTGGTATGTCACGCAGTACACTTTGAACTATTCTTTTTTCATCGCCTCAAAAAGTGAACACAATTGTACAAATTTAGTTAATAATGTTACATACCAGTGTTTGAATCAAAAAACTCCATATGGGTACACAATTTCAATTTAATTGGTCCAGTAGATTCGGAGCAAAGATAAGGGGGAACGAACGATCAATTTTCATTTAATTTTCGGACTAACGCTAAAACCAATAATTTTAAAATTATAAAAAAACTCGACTTACATACTTACACCAGGGCCTTTAGTTTGATATGTTACACGGTATACTTTTGGGCAACTTTGTTTTCCATCCCAACTATTTGTCTCCAAAAAGTGACCCCATTGTACCAAATTTCAACCTAATCGGCTCGGTAGATTCAGAGAAAATCGGCAAATAGAATATAAGGTATGTTCCAAAAACTAGTTGCCGGAACCAGCTTAATGACGTCAGCTGGGCAAAACTTCACCAGAAATAAAACCTAATACAACCTAACTTGAAATCAATTTTCTATATATATATATATATATATATATATATATATATATATATATATATATATATATATATATATACTTATATATATATATATATATATATATATATATATGCATATATATATATATATCTATATATATATATATATATATATATATATATATATATATATATATATATATATATATATATATATATATATATATATACAAAAGGTGATCTAAGCAAAACGCACAATGTCAATTGTAAATAAAACAAAAAGTTTTCAGAGTTTATGTTAATATTTTTAATATAATTAAGTTTATGTTAATATTTTTATTATAATAGAAGGATCTATGACAATTATGTGTGATCAAAATATCGCCCAAATGCTCGTCAGGGCTACAGTGGCATACTTCTCGATGGTCCATATTTTCAATGACTCTGAGACATAGTTGAGGTTCAATGTCGTTAATGTGCTGAATTATCTCATCCTTTAGCTCTTGAATTGTTCTTCGCTTATTGACGTTCACTTTTTCTTTTAAATATCCCCAGAGAAAGAAGTCCAACGGTGTCAAATCACATGATCGTGGTGGCCAGTTAACATCGCCACAACGTGAGATAACACGGCCATTGAATTTCTCGCGCAAAAGAGCCATTGTTTCGATGGCTGTGTGGCATGTGGCACCATCCTGTTGGAACCACATATCGTCCAGGTTCATAACGTCAATTCCTGGCCACAAGAAGTCTGTTATCATCTCGCAATAGCGAACATTTTCGAAGAAGTACGCCCCGATGACGCCCCCACCCCATAAACCGCACTAAAGAGTCACTCACTCACGCTCGTGGATTTTCATTTATCCAAATGCGCCAATTCTGCTTGTTAACGAATCCACTCTGGTCGCTGAAGATGATTTTCTTTGTAAAGTCACCATTCCCTTCTGTCTGTTCAACCAACCATTTGGCGTATTGCTGACGCTTGAAATGGTCAGTAGGCTTCAGCTCTTGAGTCAATTGAGCCTTGTAAGCGTATAAATTCAAATCTTTATTCAAAATTCACATCAGTGATGTTCATGAGATGTTCAATTGTTGAGCACGACGACGACTCGAGGTTGACGGCTCTTCTGCCACACTATCGCGAACAACAGCAATGTTTTCCGCAAAAAAAACTGGGCGAGCATACACAGGTGATTTCACATTTCCTACAGACCCGGTTTGCTGAAATTTGCGCACCATTCTCGCGATTGTGGACACATTTGGTCAATTATGCTGACCAAAAAATCACGGTGTGCATGAAATGCATTTTGATTTGAACGCTCATTTTCGTAAAAGGCTTCAACAACCTTAACGCGCTGCTCAATTGTGTACCTCTCCATGGTTTGAACTTGCCAAACACTCAAAAATAGAAATGTCAAATTAAGTTGGGCGAAAAACTTGACGTTAAGGTGTGGTTCAAAATTAACACCGTGCATTATGGTTTGACCTCCATATAGATATATATATATATATATATATATATATATATATATATACATATATATATATATATATATATATATATATATATATATATATATATATATATATATATAAACATATAACTATTTGCAAGAAAATTCCACCAGAATAATAATATTAGCACATATGACAATTTTTGCTTGTAGCAAACAATTAATTTACAAACGCTGCATTCTCGTAAAGTTGATGGCCAAGAATATAAGAGAACTCATCAGATGATGAACAAAATTAAGCCCCCAATTTTGAAATTGACTTCGATCCTATGCGAGTTAGGACAATAATAAAGCCAAAAAGCTCGTGGCTTCATGAATTTGTTCTTTCGCCGTATCCTGCTTAGTGCTGCGACCAATTTCAACAGTCTTAGTATCGGTACGGTATCCATAATCATAATCCATATCCAGCTCCAGTTGTTAGCAGATGTCAGATGAAAACTCAATTCGGTCGGTAGTCGGTACCGCAAAATTTCAGTGTTAGAGTTTAGTGTTTATTTACTTAGTACTTTAAGTCGTTTCATTTTCGTTAATCGTTCTTAGTCGGCCGTTAATGATAGTGAAGAGTTTTAAAACCGTGTAAGAAGACGCTTTACGTTACGCTCTTATTGTGTGCTCCAGGTGTTCTTGTGAGTATATATATATATATATATATATATATATATATATATATATATATATATATATATATATATATATATATATATATATATATAGGTATATATATATGTATATATATATATATATGTATATATATATGTATGTATATATATATATATATATATATATATATATATATATATATATATATATATATATATATATATATATATATACTATATGTACATGAACGAGATGGTGGCGCCATCTGTGAATGAGTGCGTTGGAAAGTTACATCCCTCCCTGACTTCCAGTGAAAGCTTGATGACATTCAGTTCAGTAAAAGCAAAGTTATTGTGTCTAAAGTGACAGTATGTTTGTATCATCGGTACAAAGATGAGTTTCGAACCAAGAGCTAATATCAAATTTTGTTTCAAAATCGGTAAAACGTTTATTGAAACATTTACACGTTTCAAAGATGGTCGTGAGGACATAAATGACGATGAACATACGGGCCGCCCAAAATCAGTGATCACCGAAAACTCCATCGAAATTATGCGTGAATTTATCACAAATGAGCCGAAATCATCGTTGAAATTCATGGATATATATACAATATATATATATATATATATATATATATATATATATATATATATATATATATATATATATATATATATATATGTATATATGTTTAAATATTTATATAAACATATATTTGTATAAGAAAATTTTGTTTTGAGGATTGCTGGTTGTCCTAAGTGAAAGAACTAAATTGTTCTTTCACCCGAGCATTTTAGCTATCAACATAATAGCATTATTCGCTCGATGGACTTCAGCTGGTTCCAGCATATAGGCTGGTTCCATTAAAAATCTCGCAGTTTCGTACGAGGTGACCGATATACTCCTCAGGAGCTGCCACATCAGTCACCTCGGGGCAGCTCGACTGCGGGGTTCCAGATGACCACGAACCCATATATATATATATATATATATATATATATATATATATATATATATATATATATATATATATATATATATATATATATGTTGCAGCATGGCAGTGCTGCAAGCTCTATCGAGCAGTAATTTCCACATTTACGCAGTGGTGGCGAACTTATAAGAAAATTTTGTTTTGAGGATTGCTGGTTGTCCTAAGTGAAAGAACTACATTGTTCTTTCACCCGAGCATTTTAGCTATCAACATAATAGCATTATTCGCTCGATGGACTTCAGCTGGTTCCAGCATATAGGCTGGTTCCATTAAAAATCTCGCAGTTTCGTACGAGGTGATCGATATACTCCTCAGGAGCTGCCACATCAGTCACCTCGGGGCAGCTCGACGAGATTTTTAATGGAACCAGCCTATATGCTGGAACCAGCTGAAGTCCATCGAGCGAATAATGCTATTATGTTGATAGCTAAAATGCTCGGGTGAAAGAACAATGTAGTTCTTTCACTTAGGACAACCAGCAATCCTCAAAACAAAATTTTCTTATAAGTTCGCCACCACTGCGTAAATGTGGAAAAAACTGCTCGATAGAGCTTGCAGCACTGCCATGCTGCAACATATATATATATATATGGGTTCGTGGTCATCTGGAACCCCGCAGTCGAGCTGCCCCGAGGTGACTGATGTGGCAGCTCCTGAGGAGTATATCGGTCACCTCGTACGAAACTGCGAGATTTTTAATGGAACCAGCCTATATGCTGGAACCAGCTGAAGTCCATCGAGCGAATAATGCTATTATGTTGATAGCTAAAATGCTCGGGTGAAAGAACAATGTAGTTCTTTCACTTAGGACAACCAGCAATCCTCAAAACAAAATTTTCTTATAAGTTCGCCACCACTGCGTAAATGTGGAAATTACTGCTCGATAGAGCTTGCAGCACTGCCATGCTGCAACATATATATATATATATATATATATATATATATATATGGGTTCGTGGTCATCTGGAACCCCGCAGTCGAGCTGCCCCGAGGTGACTGATGTGGCAGCTCCTGAGGAGTATATCGGTCACCTCGTACGAAACTGCGAGATATATTTGTATACATATATACACATATATATATATATATATATATATATATATATATATATATATATATATATATATATATTTATTTATATATATATATATATATATATATATCATTTTTTATGAAAAGATATTCTCTGTTCTTTGTATGACTAAGTCTGAAATCCTACAAATCAACAGTAACATGCTATAAGGCTCTTCAAAATCTGCCCTAAGAGCTGCCAAAAATCTAAGAAAACTAAAGGCCTACTACGCAGAAGAAACTCAAAGCGTGCGTTAAACTTGATAACAGACACAATTCAACATTATACAGTAGCTCAAAAGCTGGGTCAGATAGAAGTCAGTCTCACCATGCCTTCGATTTAGCCACGGTCTCCCATCTGGGATGAGGCGCGCAGTCCACCTTCCCTACTTGCAATTCACCCAAGACTGCTGCCAATCGTTGAGCGAGCGCTGTCTCTCCTCGCGGACAACTATCTCCCTCGCATCCTCGTTTCGGCGCAGGCAAATAGCGCGGCGCTCTCTAGCAAGGAGGGCGACAGGTATCACGCCTGCATTCACTCTCACCGCCGAGTCGGAGACTGTTGGATACGAAGATGTAATTCTCAGTGCTCCTCTTCTCTGTACCTGAGCCAAACGTTTTCGGTATACCTCCTTGCTGAGAGCGTCGCCCCATACCTCTGCTCCGTACAGTAGCACTGACCCTACAGCACTCATCAAGAGACGTCTTCTTGACGGGCTGGATCTCCCTACGTTGGCCATAAGTCGACTTAGAGCCAATATTCCCGAAGCAGCCTTCTCAGCCGTTGCACTGATTTGCTCAGAGAAACTCATCTTCGAGTCGATCAGTAGCCCCAGGTACTTCACCGCTGGCCTCGATTCGATTTGTATGTCTCCAATACTGATCATCCTTACTCTAAGGATTCTCTTTTTTGTCAAGATGACCACTTCGGTTTTCTCCAGTGCTAAACTCAGCCCGCGAGCAGTCATCCAGTCTCTCACTCGGCGCATTAGTATACCTAGCCTAAGTTGCGCTTGTTCAACGGTGCGTCCAGCGACCAGCGCCGCAACATCATCCGCATAGCCGACCAAGCGCGCCTCATCTGGCATCTCAAGTCTCAGTAGCCCGTCGTAAGACACGTTCCACAGGTCCGGGCCAAGGATAGATCCCTGGGCAACACCCGATGTAATTTCCATCCTTCGTTGGCCCTGTGTCGTGTCGTAGAGCAAGCTTCGGTCCTTTGGGTAGTTCCTCAAAAGCCGCATTAGATATTCCGGAACTTGAAAAGAGTTTTCCAGCGTGTCCAAAATATCCACCCATCTAGCGGAGTTGAAGGCATTCCTGACGTCGAGTGTCACCAACAGGACGATCCGTCGCTTGGTGCGATTATATGCCTCTGCTTTTCGACCGCGTTCACCACCTCTGCAATCGCATCAATGGTAGAATGTCCTGCTCTAAAGCCGTACTGCCGAGGGGATAGGTCCCCAGCAGCATGAATCGCGTCAGTGAGTCTTCCCTTGATGAGTTTCTCTAGCACTTTCCCAGCCGTGTCTAGCATACATAACGGGCGGTATGCAGACGGCGATTCGGGATTTCCCTTCCCCTTGCTGATCAGTACGAGCCTCGCCACCTTCTATCGTACCGGGAAAACCCCGTCCTGTAGGCAAGCGTTGAATAAGCTGAGCAGCAAGTCAGGACAATGGTGATAGACGAGCCGCAACACCTCAGCTGGAACACCATCTGGATCTGGAGCCCTCCTCGCTTTCAAGGAGAGGACTGCCTCCTCCAGTTCCAGCTGTGTGAAGAGTGGGCACTCTACTGCTGTTTCACAATGGACAGCGTCAACACGGACGGGATGGGCGGGGAAGGGTCCCCGCACCATCGCGTCCATCTTTTCCGCGTCATGTATACAAGGCTTCCGTAGGGCACCAAGTTTTCCCATGACCAGCTTGTAGCCAAGGCCCCACGGATCCTTGTTCACATTGTCCACTAGGTCTTGCCAGCAGCGAGCCTTGCTACTGTTGATCAGTTTGCGAAGGCATTTCCTTGCCGACTTATATGCTGCCACCTGGTTGCATGCCTCGTCACGGTTCCGCGCCCGTTGAGCCTCACGCCGAAGCTTGTGACACTCCCTCCGCTTTTCAGCGATTTCAGTAGACCGTCAGTACACTGGGGGCTTGCCGTGCCGGGGTCTTCGACGGGGCATAGAAGCGCAGCAAGCAGACGTAATTATGCTCATAGTAGAGTTCATCACGTCTTGAGCTGCCAGTTCTTCCGTCCCCTCCGAAGCTCCCTGCAGCGGCTCACCCGCTGTGAGAACCTTGACGAACGTCTCGACGTCCATTCTTCCAATGTTCCATACAGTTGTAGAAGGCCGAGAGCACGGACGTCGGGAGACAGCATCACTTATCTCAAGCAGAATAAACAGATGATCACTGGCTGGATAGTCCTCTAATACTTTCCAGTTGCGTATCCTCCTTACTAAGGACTCCGAGGCGAATGTCACGTCCGGTATGGTTCCCTCACAGCCAATACGGCGGAAAGTCGGCGTGTTTCCAGAGTTTAGTACGACGAGGGCCGTCCTGGCCGCCATTTCCAGGATTCGATCCGTCTGAGGCAAGCCCCATTCGATTGCTTTAGCATTGAAGTCGCCCCCAACGAGCATTTTACCCTCTGAGTTCGAGACAGCGCCCTCCAAAGCATTAAGCTTGGCTTGGAAAGATGATATCGACTCGTTAGGCGTTAGTTACACACTAAAGAAGGTGACCCCTGAGCACCGAACCGACACGAAACCATCCCTCCGTCCACAACTCTCCGCTTGAAAGTCACTGTTCCGAACCCAGATAGCGGCAGTACCAGTTTCATCAGAGTACCATAATGCAGGACTTCTATTATGGTGTTGCTCACTCAGCAGCATGAAGTCGGCTTTCATGCCCCTCGCAAACTGCTCACGCAGATTTTGGGCGGTTGGTTTAGCTGCAGGATGAGAGTCATCGAAGCTCTGATTTTGCCTTGGCTAGGGCTTCCTGGAACACCCGGCATTTTCCTGATCCCAAGACGTGTCCGAAATCAAGTTTTGGATCAGCATCCTTGGAAAGAATACAGTGTGCCTCCTTCGTACACTCTTTTTTTATGTCCCATTTCACCGCATTTGTAACATAGGGAACTCCTATCGGGTCCTTTGCATACTTGTGTGGTGTGACCATAACCAAGGCATTTGAAACATTGAAGAGGCGTTGCTCTTCGCCGTATCCTACAGACAACCCACCTAATTCGTACTTTGCCCTTGTTCAGGAATTGTTCGGTGTCCTTTTCGGTCAAGTCTACTATGGCCATGCGTTGTCCCCTGTTGTTTTCTGGTGTCAGTCTCGCTTTGATCCTTCCCACGCTAGGGAACTCCTTTTTGATGACCTCTTCTACCTCGGCCAGATCCGTCACGCAGTCTATGACTCGTATTTCGATCGTTGCCATCGGCTCGAGCGGGGCTATAGTTGCGCTTTTGCCGAGGACTTTCTTTACTGCGTCACAGAATGCATCTTTATTGCCGGCCTCTGCTCCGAATTCGACCGGTATGTGGCCCGACCGCGTTGGTCGTACCACTTTAATGGTAGTATAGGTGTCTTCGGGCCTTACGTTTCCCCTGATGTCCCGCAGTACTTCCGCGTAGGATTGGCCATCTTGGGGCTTTACAAGCAGTGCCTGCTGCCGGGGTCTTCGTCGGGGCTTCTGCCTCTCCTGCTTTGCATCAGGTCCTTCTTTTAATTGGGCGTCCGTACGAACTTTACTTTCTGGTTTTTTTGAAGAAGTTTCTTTGCAGCTTTCTTCGCTCCTTTTGTAAGCACTGTCTGGAACCCCTGATCTAATGCTCCACGCCCTTCAAGTGCCTCTTCCTTCCTTCTTTTATCCCGATCTCCTTCGATTGGGTAAGACGCCATTCTTTTATTGCCATTTAATAGTGCCCTATGCGATCTAGGAGCTCCTCTAGTTCGAGGAGCCCTTTCTTTGCTGCTTTGCTGATTTTTGGGGAGTCGCATGCAACTTGTATTCTTTTCAGAACATCTCCCGCTTTTCGATGTAGTCTTTCTTCTTCATATCGCTGGGCCGCAATTGTACCTTGCAACCATCCTTGGGAGAGGTCATCACGTTCCGTTTCTGAGTGCAATACTTCAGCCACATTTTCAACTTTGGTGGTGCATTCCCACGGTGTCTGGTCACTCTTTGCTTTTAGTGCCGTAATCTCCTCGTTGGCTTCTGGATTTTTCGTTGCAATGTCGGGATTTGCGACCCATGCACCGGTCGCTTCGGTAACGATCACAGCAGTGACAATCAAATTTTCGGTGCTCTTTATGTTATCGCCCATCACTCAAACACCAGAAGTATCCTGCAGAGTTTCCCGTTTCTCCTTAATAGGACGCTCGGGCGTTCACATCATTTTTTTGCTGCGCCCGAACGCCGCAGGAATCTCAGTCTGTATTCTCCGTTTTTCGTCCGTCTTCACTGTCGTTGTGTTAGTCTTTGTCGTTGTTAGTACCGCTCGCGATGTACTGTTGACATCGTGGCTGCAACCGCTGGTTGCGTCGTCGTTATTATTCTTCGTTTCTTTTTCCGGGTATTTGTGGTCTTTTGATTTTGTTTGCTCCAGTTTTGTTGGGTCCCCCCTCGGAGCCGCTATCTCCGTTCGTGTGTTTAGTCACCTTTTTGGTCCCATGGTTATCTTTGCAGAGCAGGGAGGCCATGCGAGGGTGGCACAAGACCTTATGGGGACAAGTGCTTAGAGCCAGACCAGCGCTAATCGGGAGTCCGTCTCAACCGAACCTACACCACCAACCCAATGGTGCGAACTTCGAGCGTACTCCGAGGCCTGCCAAGGTTTTACCGGGATGGAGACGGTATGATAGTTGAATTGGAGCCGTTCACACACGAGTTTCACCTCGGCGCTACTGTGCAAAGCAACTAGGTCCAAACCATCACATCCGCCAGCCCAACGCGTCATTTCCAGTTCGTTGTCCAAAGCGCAGTCCAGATTCAATCAGAGTCATTACCTGTCACCCCAGGAGGGAACCTCACGGCGCCCCCCATATCCTCGGGTCCGTGGGGGCGGCGCTCCCTAAAGATTGCTAGCCTCCAAAAGTGCTCTTGTTGACCGGCATTCTCCCTGCGGGAATTTCCTCGGGTACATGGGGGGCGGAACTCCCCAAAGAATGCTAGCCTCCAAGAGTGCTCTTATCGACCGGCATTCCCCCTGCGGGGGAACAGTTTAAGTTTAGAGCATGTAGAGAAGTAAAAGTTTAGAGCGTGTAGCCAAAAGAAGTAATTTAAAAGAAATCAACCGATAAAATTGTACTACATAGTGTGAAACATAAATATGAACAAAAAATTCTGTTGGCACCACCAGCTGGAAAGGCAAATTTCTCGTACGTATCCGTATTTTTAAAAATAAATCATCATTTTATTCGCCCCAACTTTAAAAGTCAAACACTTTTAAAGGACATGATAAATAAACAGGAGAGTCCTCCTACCAGAAAGGTGTTGTAAAATAATTAGTGAATCAAACAACGTCATCTGGATATCAAAACTTGGCTCACAAATAGATTCCATGAATTGAGCTCGGAAAAGTTTCAGCATGTTGACCTCAATATTGGAGCAGTCATGATAACATACTAATGTTTTAAGATATTTCAAAAATTTTCATCAAAACTTTGTAATGAATCATGCGACGCCGCTGGTGACCACTACCAACACACTTTGTTGCTAGGTGGCTTGTCATTTTACGTTGGTTGCGACCAGTGCACATCCCACGTCTATTTTGTCGTGGGATGCCAACAGAATTTGACAGCCACATGGAATTGAAGTGTGGAGGTAGTGGCCGCCACGCATAAGGAGGTTACCTTGAGTTGGCCGGTCGCGATTTAAGATTCGCCGGGTGGTTTAATATAATTAACATTTTTGAAACGAACTCGTCTCAGGTAATAACATCGTAAACTAGTTGTCCGTGAAAATCGCCAGGTTTTTTTTATATTTACTTTCTTGTAGTGTATTGGATGCATACCTGTAGGCCGTTGGGACGACTTTATAATAGGCGCAAGGAAGGGCGTGGCCTGCTTGCATTTTCCCGTTCACCTGGGCCAACGATAACAGTGCAAAGTGTAAACACGTCACGGGAAGACGACTAGACCAGCGCAGCCTTCTGTCAGCTCCCTCGTCATGCATGATTGAACAAAAGCCGCCTACACTTGCTGTCCTGTATCTTTCAATGGAGAACGATTGCTCTTTGTTCTCAATCTAATTTGAAAACCATTCCAATAAGAATGGAGTCGCAGGGAGCAGACATCCAACGCCACGAAAATGAACAATGCTCGCTTCAAGAGGGAACAAAACTAAAAGCAACAATTTATGCAACATGTTAGCCGCTATTACAAAGTGAGTCTTGATTTAAAGTATAAAAGACACTTTTCAGTTTCTATGGAAAAACAGATAGGTTAGGAATTAAACGAATACATATGAACATACAAACCGTAAAAGATAAATGAAAGATTTCATCGACCTCCAGCAAGACTATGTTCAATGGGACAGACAGATAGAGGATTTTCACCTGTGTAATTATCCGTTCCTGTTGATGCCGAAGCTAAAACACTGCTTTTGCAAACTGATCAAGCAATTCAAATGCAAAAGGCAATGCAAAGCGTTGCTACACCAGCTCTTTTGTACATGTTTTCTGGCACCCCTGTTGCCGTATCTCAATTTGTGCCTTTGAATGTTACCCGTGAAAATCTTGTTGATGATACTTTCCGAGAATTGTCACGATATACTGAACAGAGAAAACCGGAATATGCCTTAGATTCAGTAGAAATGCTCAGCAGCCAGAAGCATTTGCCTTTCAAACCGTATCATAATTAAGAAAGTAACCAAGAAATAAACTCCGTAGCAATAATATGGATGCATTCAAAAGATTTTAGCTTTGAAACAAAAAGAAAAAAAAAGGGAAAATTCAAATTTCCATTTCAAAACAACGAAAAACGCTTCATTAGTGCAAGCTTTTTATTATTTAAATACGACCTTGCAATCTCTATTATTTATTCGATAATTGTTTGAAAGGAAAATCACTCTTTGTTACCAACTAGCTATAAATTAATTACATCATTAATTTTGCCTGTAAATAAATATTTTTAGTTCCATTATAGGATCAAGCATAGTTCCATAGTATGTAAAACAAAAATTTAAATAATTCTGGTCGTAAGGTATGAATGAATAGGGACAGAAATTGTGGTGAACTCCCTTTAATTATTAAATTTTGTAATTAGAATCCTTCGATTTTAAGACAAAAAGTATTACACAATACGGAGACTAGAATTTCATCCAATTACAAGAGGATTTGGAAACCAATTGTGTGCTATTCATAATTAGTATAATTCTAACCAAAATCAAAGGAGAAAATCAAAAAGTACGTGGTGTTGTCACTCGAAAAAGCGACGACCTCGAATGAGAAAACTACTGATGCGAAGAGGCATAGTTAATAAATCTGAAGTAACTGCATGTTTGTCCTTCTAGCATTCCTTGTGAACGTTGACACCAATGTTGGTTGCTCTTGTACACTGCATCCTTGCTGTTTTTGGCAATCTAAAGTGTAATTGGCCCGTGTTCTAAACAAATTCCCCTGTGAGATGAATGTTGAATTCTGTTTTGATTACGCATGGGTTATTTTTTTTTATAGTTAATATTGTCACCGCATGATACAGCTGTTGATTTTTAATATTATTTGCTCCAATTAGCCAAAAGAAAGAAAAAAACAACACAAACAAATCATTTTAGCTTTGAGATTAAATTTTAGTATTTGAATCTTAACTTTAATTCCAACTTGGTTTCATTTTTATTGGGTCCATCTCGCTGAAAAACAAATTTACTGTTGCAAAACTTATACTTTATGGATCCAGACAACTGATTCAGAAAAAAAAAAAGAAAAGAAAAAGAACCAAATGA
>OZ017739.1:257476512-257511512 GCA_963969285.1 Odontomyia ornata
CCGAAATAAAAGCGGAGCTCAGTAGTCTCAACAGCCAAATTAAATACGTCGAGGAAAAGGTATACCAGGTCGAGGAGAGAATCAACCTTGAGGTTAGCCAGGTTGAGAAGAGAATCAACCATGAGATGGAAAAATTGAAAAAAGAATTAGAAGCAGCGAAGGCAGTAGTAACCACCTCACCAGCCCTGCTTATAACCGCAGCGCAAAGCACATCCAGAAATGTGCAAGCACCAATATTTGATGGGCAAATGGTCTGGAGTATTTACAAAATCCAGTTTGAAGCCGCCGCTAGGATAAATCACTGGAATGAGCAGGAACGAGCAACTGCATTTATTCTTGCTCTAAGAGGCCCAGCTGTCGAGCTTATGCAGACTATTCCCGTTGAGCTGCATTCAAACCCGGCTGCTATAATGAATGCGCTGGACATGCATTATGGAGACGATCATCTGAAGCAGATTTACCGGGCACAGCTACGGCATCGGATGCAGAAGTCTGGCGAAACCTTGCAGCAGCTAGCCCAAGACATTGAGCTATTGGCACTTTTGGCTTACCCAGCGTACAACCCAGAACATCGAGATGACGCAGCAACAGAAGCATTCATCAGCGCCTTAAAGGACCCGGAATTGCAACAAGTTGTGCGGTTAGCTCATAAGCAAACGGTTAAGGACGCATTGATTTATAGTCAACTTCGAGGCAACACAAAATGTGACTCGTACCACTGCCCGGGTCCATGAGGTAGAGGCAGACGAGTGCAGGTGTGAGCGCGTGGAAAATGAGCGAGAGCCGCAGGCAAATGGAGCGCCTAGATGCTGAAATTGCGGTGAGAAGGGGCACCTGCAAAGAGACTGCAAGAAGCGAAGAAAACGGGGCTATTGTCCAGGATGGTGGAGATCCAGACCATGTCAGGAGCCTAGAATGGAGGCCCATCAAACTGCAAGGGCCAATTTCGTGGGGCAAACATTAAATAGGAGGATCGACATCCCCAGCACCCCCATCACCGTGCCAAGGCAACATCGTGGAGAAGCAGACAGATGCCTTCCTGGTCAAGTTGATGAAGAACATTGCACCGTAACAAACGACACTGGTGCAACCCGATCGACTATCCGACCAGACCAAGTGAGGCCCCAACTACTTCACAAGGGCAGAGTTCATGGAAATGCTGACGCCCGATCTCGTCATCCATGTCCAGCTTACTGCAAGCATTGCCCGCGGGTTGAGGAAAAGGAGCCGACCGGTGATCTACGAGTGATAACGGCCGGATTCGATGAAGGTTGGTCAGCGGAGGCGATTCGAAATGCCCAGTTAGCCGATGAAGACATCGGATCATTGCTCGTTTTGAAGGAGACAACTGGCGACCGGAGTGGAAGGACGTTTCAATGCATGGCGCAACCCTGAAAAGCTATTGGGTACAATGGAACTCCCTTCAGGTGGAGGGTGGCGTACTGAAGCGGATATGGGAAACGGTAGATAGCAGCTCCTATAGGATGCAAACTATACTACCCAAACGCCGAATCCACTGTTGCGAGTGAACACATAAATATACTCGGATATATTCCCGCTTCATTACTACAATAGTAGCGAGCAAACAATACCTATGTACTCACACTTCGCCAATGAAAATTAGCCATGGAAACACATGCGCAAGTAAATAAGCGAGCAGTTAAGTGAACGAGAAAGTTCAACCCGCAACGATATTCACATCGTGAACGAACGGGGTGCTTTGAAGAGAGGTAAGCGGAAAGGAAAACCGAAAGTTCCGGCACAAACACTCTTTCGCTCAATGTCCCCAGTTTCGCTATTTTACCTCAAGAGATCTTGGGAAAGCCGAAAGCTTAAACAGAAAGCACTCTTTCGAAGTCGAAAGCTTAAGCGAAAAACACTCTTTCGATCAATTTCCCCAGTTTCGCATATTCACCAGCAAGCGAGACGAAGCGGGGAGGAAAAACTTTCGTGGGACGAGAGCACCTTTAAAGAGAATTTAGGTTGAAAGCTCACGAAAGAATGGTATTTAATGTTCTTGGGCAGTCTTATACCAGGGAGTGGGTATTCAAATCCAAAAGGGAGCGTGCTGCTACCCATTCTTTATCCACATCGTTGCAAGTATTCGCGTTTAAGTTTAAGTTGAAAGTGCTGTCCAGTCTCCGACAAAATGGTGAGGGGTGAGGTGTTGGCTTGCGCCGCGATCCTCAACCGGCCCTTTGGCGCTTCACGCCGTGTGGCCACCCCGAACCATTAATACGACAAGTTGGTTCCCTCTTCAGGCTGGCTGATATTTCGAGTTTTAAAATAATTTGGAAATTCTAATGTAATGTAAATGTTTTCAGAAAATAACAATAATACAATAAAAGTAAAGCTTTAAAGTGAACTCTTGCCCTTGGTGATTTGGTATTAAATGGACAGAGTAGCAGGTAAGTGGTGTTACAGTGAGTTTTTTCCCCGGGAGCCTTGATGTTGTATATAGGATACGCATCAAAACGAGCTCCCAGTTCATACCAGTATACATAGGGTATACTGGTTTGTAACAAAATTGGCGCAGCCGGTAGGATATCGGTTTTGAGCGACCACAATGTAGCACATTGTGTAGCAAATTTAAATGGGCTGAAAATCAATTTTTCCAGCCGGTATCCGAAACCCTTCAACACCTGTATGACGCCATTGCTACTCATACTGTCCATCAAACTAGATCAGCTTGCTTAAAAGAAAATCAAATAATAATTGCAATCATTTAAAGACCAAAAATATAATATCGGTATCTAAATACAATATTGTTACTACTCATACAGTACATAAAACTAGATTAAACTTCTCAAAAAAGAAAATAAAAATAATATTGATTGTTCAAATAAAAAAAATATAATATCAATATTCAAATACAAAATTAAGGTTACTCATACTTTCCAACAAACTAGATTAATCTTCTTAAATAACTCATCAAATAAATATTTCAATTAAATAACAAAAAGAAAGTATGAATATCCAAACATAATATTATTGATCAAACTGAATCAGTCTTCCTTTAAAATAAACTCAAATAATTATATTAATCATTCTAATAACCAAAATATGATAACAATATTCAAATGTAATATTAATCCTACTCAAACTGTCCATCAAATAAGATCAGTCCTAAATTCAAGTAGTCATATTGAACATCTAATTCTACATTCATTTACTCCTTCATTCATATATCTTAAATCTCATCTTTCTTATCTGAAGGTCATTCAAACTAACTACTAACTCGTTCAAACCCAACGTAGAATTTATAAAGATATAAAGTTTCGATCAACTTAAATTCAAAACACAAAACATTACAAGTAAATATTAAACACAAATAAGCAAAACGAAAACTTAATAGCGAGCAAACAAAGGCGTGCCCATTGTTATCGAAATATGATACCACTTATCACTCCAACTGCTTGGACAATACGCGTACCCACATGCATACTAAAGTCTTATCTCTTGAATTGAATGAGCATTCGAATTAACTGAAGCATAATTAAAAGAGCAAAAAAACAAACATTTAACTGCAAATTGAATAGATAGACATCTGGGCAATATTTCTAAATGCAATAACATTGAAGAGCAAACTAAATAAATTAACTGCGCTACATAAATACAAAGACTAATTTACATGAGAACGGCGATTTTCCAACGCAAATAAACATGAAACTAATTTAATTTCCAGTTACACTGAAACAATTTAAGTATGGGAAATTTGAAACAACAGAATTTTAGTTATAAGAACAATGCAACAATGCAAACGATTTTACCCCAAAACAAATTATCTCTTTCAAAATCCACTGCAATTCTATCATGTTAAGGAAACGAAAAAAGTGGCAGTCAAGTCAGTAAAACCCCGGCAAAACCCCAAACCATAACTATCAGCAGACACGCTTTTTCTAAGTCTAAGTGCACAATCACTGGATTGAAAATCAGTAAATTTAACAACTGCCTCTGAGCCGTTGGCATTAGCTGTCGACGGACACGCTATTTTCAGTTATAAGTTCCTAAAGAAACACATAATAGCCTCTGAGCTACCCGATTTCAACTTTCGGCAGACACGCTACATATAGAATTAAGTCATATGCAAAAGAGACATTAATTTACCATCCAGTCGTAGCCTCTGAGCTGTTGATCTAAAAGGGTTTACAATACGCTATCAACCATGTACCCTTTAAACAAGCCACTACGTTCCCATGCACAATAAATTCATTATATAACTGCTAACTATTAGAAAAGAGTCACAAATAAAACCCCTGTAGAAAGCGCAAGACAATTCAAAACCCACCCATTTCCCACCCTTTTACTTTATATATGGCAACAATATCAAATAGCGTCTTAGAATGCTATAATATATACTTTAAGATGGTTTAAACAAACGTTTTCTCAAGATCGAGGTCAAAAATTTTTTAATGGCTAATGAAGTGACCTCGCACGGCACTGTACTTTCTTCCAGTAAGGTCCAGGACAGCATTATGCCAAACTAAGTAGACACACACTAGGGAAAAATTAGACGGAACGCATATAGGGTCTTGAATGAAGACCGAAACTATATGTTCCAAAGCCCATATAGTGATTGTGTCGCTTCGATAATCTTTGACAATAATTCCTCGCAAGATATTTTCAATGCAGTTTACCTATTTAACAATTCACTAAAATCAATAAAAGTATAAACCAGAGCTCAGAATCGCTCCTTCTAATTTCAGTTTGAGAAAAAGGTCGACTTAATTTATATTAACTCATTAAACATTTCTATACTTAATAAAAAACCTACATAATAATTCCAATTTATAAATAATCCACAACTATTTACACATACTGCTGAATACATTTCTAATAACGCTCCCTTTTTACAACTACAAATGGATAAAAAAAGTATATAATACACAACTTAAGCCACTGACCTCGCACGGCACTGTACTGTCTTCCAGTAAGGTCCAGGACAGCATTATGCCAAACTAAGTAGACACACACTAGGGAAAAATTAGACGGAACGCATATAGGGTCTTGAATGAAGACCGAAACTATATGTTCCAAAGCCCATATAGTGATTGTGTCGCTTCGATAATCTTTGACAATAATTCCTCGCAAGATATTTTCAATGCAGTTTATCTATTTAACAATTCACTAAAATCAATAAAAGTATAAACCAGAGCTCAGAATCGCTCCTTCTAATTTCAGTTTGAGAAAAAGGTCGACTTAATTTATATTAACTCATTAAACATTTCTATACTTAATAAAAAACCTACATAATAATTCCAATTTATAAATAATCCACAACTATTTACACATACTGCTGAATACATTTCTAATAACGCTCCCTTTTTACAACTACAAATGGATAAAAAAAAGTATATAATACACAACTTAAGCCAATTAAACGATAATTAAATGCATATACCTCAAAAGCTCTTCCTCCTACATAATTGCATAGCATAGATGGATTAAAAGCCCTGCCCACTACGAAATGCATTAAGCCGACTTAATTAAAAACAAATGCTCTTCAAGGCAATTACCAGCCAACCACGAATTAGTACATACATATCATATACTTCACATACTTCCTAGCAATCAGCGCATGTAAAAGCTAGAATGCATGGCTTCATTCAATTATCTCATGCATCATTGCAGAAGCAATGCTAATCATATCTTCAAAGCTCGTTAGCGGCGAGCAAAAACAATCACATAAACCTTCAATCCATGACTCCCATTCCCATTAACAACATTAACCATGCATATTAAGGGGAAAGTTTATTTATCACACTCACTCGTACCCTATAAAGCCAAGAAAGCTTATACTAAAGTCTTGGGAATACAACAACAACGACTCCCAAGCTACATAAATGGAAAGCTATTCTCTCGGCAAATCATCTTCAAGCGAAGCTATGCCCGAACGTAACGATCGTGGGAAATTTTCATTCCCCTTTTACATATTAACTCTTTCGCAATAAATAACCGCTAAAGCTTTAACAATATCTCCTATTGAAACTTCCCTACTAACGTACTTGCACAATACATAACTTAACAAAATACTAGCAGAAGCTTACATAAAGAACTTTTGTTATAGCATTAAAGAAAGTAATTTAATAGAATATTAATAAACCATGAATAGAATAAAAAACGAATTTCTTTGCAAATTTAAACTATTTTGAAAGCCGTCCACATTAAATCCTCACTAACGCTAACTGTTATAATTTACTAAAACCTGTACTAAACAAATAGTAACACCCTAATACGAGTAATAACCACTAGCCAAAAGCAACATCGAATTAATTAGTAACTAAAATATTTGAATATACGCAAGAGAACTTTTATACTATTTAAAAGAAATGAAGAAATTAAAAGCCAAAAAATATACGAGTAGAATAAAAATTCCAAGATGATAAGTAATGTTAAAAATAAGAGAAAACCATTAACTTCCAAATATAAAAAAAGATCGGCATTGAATATGAATCTTAAAAGAAGTTGTAACCATATTATTAAGTAAAACCAATTAAAAGAAGAAATTGTAGTCCGGTATTTTTCAATTGTAAAATAATAGTTTATTGTTAAGAAAAAACAATTTAAGGTCGGAAAATATGTTCAGTATGGTTTTCAGTATTATAGTAAAACGAAATAATTTATAATCCTGTAATTTACGACAGAAGCAAATTTAACACTATTCCATTATTGCATAGAATCAAATGAAATAGTAACATCTTAACGTTTGAAGCAAACAAATTATTAAACCAAACAGGATCTTAGCTCATTGTATCCAGAGAAATACTTAAGCATCATTACAGTAACTTATGATTAAATCAAACAAAACATTGTATGTAACTTCAAATTATTAATTTATAATTGTAGTAGTTTATGAAAGCAACATGGATATGTAATACTTATTAATTAACATTAACTCAAGGGACCAAACAAAATAGAAAAATATGATACATCATTGTATAAAATCAAATCTTAACTTAGCAATTTTTGATTGTAGTAATTTGCAAATACAACACTGACATTTAATACATATTAATTAGCATCAACTTATGGTACCGAACGAAATATTATAATATTAATTTATGATTGAATCAAACAAAACATTGTATAGTATCAAACCAAATATTAACTCATTAATTCATAAATGTGGAAATTTACAATTCTAACGTTGACTTGTAACAAAAATTAAGTAACGTCAATTGGATAGTATTATAACATTGGCGCGTTAGCATCTAGTAAATTACGCATAAATCAGCAGCAAAACAACGGTTAATAATAAGTTGCGAGAAGTACAGTGGACAATACCAATGGCGATAACAGCGCGAGATATAAGTACGAATGATTTGCACAAAAGGGAATGTAGCGAGACTCAACCAACAACAAAAATTGCGAAAAACCAAGAGTAAGCGTAATCTATTGGGATACATTAAGTAATCCAGATCACCGGAGTAGAGCGACGATTTATTGTACTCTCCAAGTACACTAAATCCTTTTTTCAACTGCCGGAGGAATGTTGCAAGTGAACACATAAACATACTCGGATATATTCCCGCTTCAATACTGCAATAGTAGCGAGCAAACAACACCTATGTACTCGCACTTCGCCAATGAAAATTAGCCATGGAAACACATGCGCAAGTAAATAAGCGAGCAGTTAAGTGAACGAGAAAGTTCAACCCGCAACGATATTCACATCGTGAACGAACGGGGTGCTTCGAAGAGAGGTAAGCGGAAAGGAAAACCGAAAGTTCCGGCATAAACACTCTTTCGCTCAATGTCCCCAGTTTCGCTATTTTACCTCAAGAGATCTTGGGAAAGCCGAAAGCTTAAACTGGAAGCACTCTTTCGAAGTCGAAAGCTTAAGCGAAAAACACTCTTTCGCTCAATTTCCCCAGTTTCGCATATTCACCAGCAAGCGAGACGAAGCGGGGAGGAAAAACTTTCGTGGAACGAGAGCGCACGTGTTCGGCTACTCAGCACCTTTAAAGAGAATTTAGGTTGAAAGCTCACGAAAGAATGGTATTTAATGTTCTTGGGCAGTCTTATACCAGTGAGTCGGTTATTCAAATCCAAAAGGGAGCGTGCCGCTACCCAATTGCCGTTTAGTCGGTTAAGTATTCGCGTTTAAGTTTAAGTTGAAAGTGCTGTCCAGTTTCCGACAAGGTGGTGAGGGGTGAGGTGTTGGCTTGCGCCGCGATCCTCAACCGGCCCCTTGGCGCTTCACGCCGTGTGGCCACCCCGAATTTGTCATACGACAAGTTATTTCCCTCTTCAGGCTGGCTGATAGGTAGAAGTTTAAAATAATTGATTGAGTGGAAATGTAATTGGTGAATTCAATTGTAACTGGGTGGTTAAAAAATGGATAGTGTAATAAAATTCATTCTCTAAAGTTAACTCTCGTATTTTTTTGATTTAGTTTAAATGGACAGAGTACCAGGTAAGTGGTGATACAGTGGGTTCTTTCCCCGGGAGGCTTGATGATGATATTGGATACACATCAAATGAGCTCCCAGTTCATACTAGTATACACAGGGTATACTGGTTTGTAACACCACGATGTGGTTAAAGAAATGCATGAAGGACCCTCGGGAGGCCACCTTGGTGTTAACAAGACCTTAGCGAAATTGCGGGAAAGGTTCTACTGGCTCCACGCTCGAGAAGACGTAGAGGACTGGTGTCGCAGATGCACAATTTGCGCTTCCGTCAAAGGCCCAAAGCGACGACTGAGAGGACAAATGCAAACCTATAACGTGGGGGTACCGTTTGAAAGGATTGTTGTTGACATCGCAGGACCCTTTCCTGAATCCGAATGGGAAAATCGATACACGCTGGTTGTAGCCGATTATTTCAGCAAGTGGCCCGAGGTCTACCCCATTCCCAACCAGGAAGCAACTACCGTAGCCGAACAGCTAGTGTTAAATTGGGTCAGTAGGTACGGCGTACCCTGTGAACTACATTCAGATCAAGGTCGAAACTTCGAATCACTAGTTTTTAGCAAAATGAGCGAGCTGCTGGGAATACGGAAAACGAGGACAATACCGCTGCATCCCCAATCCGATGGAATGGTCGAACGTTTCAACGGCACTCTCAATAAATGCCTGGCCAAGATGGTTGATGAGAACCAAAGGGACTGGGACCGACACATACCACTATTTTTGATGGCGTACAGAGCTGCCGAACATGCATCGACGGGCCAAGCCCCCGCCAAAATCATTTTTGGAAAGACTATTCGTCTGCCAGCTGATCCAAAGTTCGGAACACCCCCCGAGAAACCCCAAACGATCTCGGAGTACGCAAGTGAGCTAAGACAACGGTTGAACCAGATACATTGGACGGTGCGAAAACACCTCGAATCAGCTGCTGACCGCATGAAGACCAGGTATGATCTCAAGGCAAACTCTACTGGCTTCCAGCAAGATGACTTGGTGTGGCTATATAACCCGCAACTGCGAAAGGGTAGGTCTCCAAAGTTGCAACATAATTGGGAGGGACCATACCGAGTTACAAAGCGAATCAACGACGTCGTACACCGAATACAGGAACACCGTAAGCCAAGAGGCAAAATGAAAATCGTGCAGCTGGACCGTCTCGCCCCATATTACATCCAAGGAGAATTGACTACAACTGGCGACACATCTTTTCGGGGCGAAATGAACTGAAGTGGGGGCAGTGTTACATGTACAAAGAATTCTGCGAGCTATTGTTGCAATTGTTTTCACAACCATTAAGAACCTTATGATCAACAAAATGAATTTACTCGAAACCACGAGAACCCACCAAGCATCAACATCTGAAAGTGAGTCACTGCTCCATTCATTCACGCTACTCGAAAGTTCCCGCTAATTCGCCAATGTACAAGAACTCGGTTGAATGACTACAAACCCTATATAAAGACGAGCTGAATGAATGGGGGAATCATTCATTCGACCGCGATAAAACTGCGATAATGTGTGGAAAGCGATATTGTTCGAGTTATAGAAAAGTGATTTTCGTTGATTGTGAAGTGATCTTAGAAGACAATTGCGATAGAAATTTATGGACAAGTGGAAGTTAGATTTTAATAGTGAAAATTAAAATTGTGAAATAGACCGAATAAGTGATTGTGCATTTTTGAGTAATTTATTAAACTCTTTTAATTTAATGTAAAAGACATTGCGTTTTCACTTTCCCGGAACATTAAAATTATTGGCCGCGAACCATAATACGCGACAATATATATATATATATATATATATATATATATATATATATATATATATATATATATATATATATATATATATATATATATATATATATATATATATATATATATATATATATATATATATATATATACATATATACATATATATATATATATATATATATATATATATATATATATATATATATATATATATATATATATATCTATATATATATAAATTTATATATATATATAATATATAATATATATAATCATATATATATACATACATATATATAATTATATATATATATATATATATATATATATATATATATATATATATATATACATATATATAATTATATATATATATATATATATATATATATATATATATATATATATATTCATATATATAAATATGTATATATACATATATATAATTATATATGTGCATATATATATATATATATATATATATATATATATATATATATGTATGTATATATATTAGGAAGTTCACACAAGAGCAACTTACGCCTCAATCCATGCTCCAAGTTGGTCTTGGTCTATCGGAAAAATTCGTCGCATACAAAGTCTCATGTATATGTATAATGCTATATAGTTTTGGCCATTGGCTTTATTACTCTGGACACTGCAAATGGAAAATTCTCTTTCTTATTACTCAATTTACATTAAGCGCTTGCTTTTACACTTACTTTATTACTTGATTACTTGAAATACTGAAATAAGGTCTCGGTGAGACTCGGCTTGGTTAACCTATGAAAATGGTTAACGCAGGGTTTTTTCTGTTACTTTAAATTTTTCTTAGGGCAATAGTTATTAAAATTTTCTTGATGGTATGATCATTAATTTTAACGTCAATGAAAAAAAAAGAAGACATTCTCTTCAAAACAATTTCACAGTTTAACGGTTAACCATGTCGCATCGAATTTCAAAATTTCCAGCAATCAAGTAAGTACAAACGTTAGTTATCCAATTTACATTAAGCGTTTGTACTTATTTACTTGATTCCTGAAAATCATGAGATTTGATAAGCCTCGGTTAACCGTTAACATATGAAAAATTAATGAACATATTATCAATAAAATTTTAAAAGATATCGTTTCCACCAGGAAGCCCTAGGAAAAATTTAAAATAATTCCAAGTAATCAAGTAAGTGTAAACGGAAGAGAAAATAATTCCTTACTTTAATTCAAATTTCAAACTCACAAGAACACCTGGAGCACACAATAAGAGCGTAACGTAAAGCGTCTTCTTTACATGGTTTTAAAACACTTCACTATCATTAACGGCCGACTAAGAACCAAAGTATACTCAACTAGTAACCACACTCCATCAACCCTCCGGAAAAATCCGAACACAAGCCGAACAGCAAGCCATAAATCTTCGGTAGCAGGTAGATGGTAAACACTGATGCAGGGAATGGCGCGAATATAAACATATGCTTCGTTGAGAGATTTCAGGGCTACCAGAGCTAAAAAATCAATAACATTGCAGAAAAACAAATTCGTTCCATGCAATCTTTTAGTTTTTTATTTGGATCTGGCAGCACTCCTATGTTCTGAAATGCGTAAAAGAACAGGTGCGTCGGAAATTTTATCTGCATTTTGCTTTGTTTCTTGAGCGAGCCAAAAATGGACCAGCTGTAATGCCCCTGGGAAAATTCAAAAAGTGTGCAACACAGGGTAAATGAAAGGTGTGGCTGCTAGTTGAGTATACTATGCTAAGAACGATTAACGAAAACGAAACGACTTAAAGTACTAAGTAAATAAACACTAAACTCTAACACTGAAATTTTGCGGTACCGACTACCGACCGAATTGAGTTTTCATCTGACATCTGCTAACAACTGGAGCTGGATATGGATTATGATTATGGATACCGTACCGATACTAAGACTGTTGAAATTGGTCGCAGCACTAAGCAGGATACGGCGAAAGATCAAATTCATGAAGCCACGAGCTTTTTGGCTTTATTATTGTCCTAACTCGCATAGGATCGAAGCAAAACTGACGATAGATACAAGCCATATGGTAGCAATTTGCATATGTATTAGTCGGCCTACTATAGACAAGCTTCCGGTAGCTGTCACCCAACTGCGGCATTAGCAAATGCTTATATTTCGTCATATATACTATTTTCCTAATAAAAAACGTGCCGAACGCATTCCGCGCATGCTATAAATTCACCTTGTATAACCCATTGTGCTCCTAAACTTTCCAAGACGAGCAAATGAAGCACACGTTTTGCACCTTCGACTGATAGCTCAGCGTTGAGATGTAAACAAACTCCTATAAATTCACTTTGGAAGGCGATAAAAACTAAACGGGTATAAGAACTGAAATAATTTTCACTTCACTAGGAGCGCTATTGTGTTCTCCGCGGATCATCTGGATTTCACTATAGAAATCCGTCTCTAAATCGTACAAAACCTCGAATTTTTGTTGGCACCTCCACAATTCTTCATATAACGCCATGTAAGTTCGCCAGCAAAGTCGGCCTACTAATGGTCATGTGTGTGGTGGTAAGCGCTGCTGACATATGGCTTGTATCTATCGTCAGTTTTGGATCGAAGTCAATTTCAAAATTGGGGGCTAAATTTTGTTCATCATCTGATGAGTTCTCTTATATTCTTGGCCATCAACTTTATGAGAATGCAGCGTTTGCAAATTAATTGTTGCGTTTGCAATTAATTGTCATATGTGCTAATATTATTATTCTGGTGGAATTTTCTTGCAAATAGTTATATGTTTATATATATATATGCACGATGTTAATTTTGAATCACACCTTAACGTCAAGTTTTTCGCCCAACTTAATTTGACATTTCTATGTTTTAGTGTTTGGCAAGTTCAAACCATGGAGAGGTACACAATTGAGCAGCGCGTTAAGGTTGTTGAAGCCTTTTACGAAAATGGGCGTTCAAATCAAAATGCATTTCGTGCACATCGTGATTTTTTGGTCAGCATAATCGACCAAATGTGTCCACAATCGGGAGAATGGTGCGCAAATTTCAGCAAACCGGGTCTGTAGGAAATGTGAAATCACCTGTGCATGCTCGCCCAGTTTTTTTTTTGCGGGAAACATTGCTGTTGTTTGCGATAGTGTGGCAAAAGAGCCATCAACCTCGAGTCGTCGTCGTTCTCAACAATTGAACATCTCACGAACATCACTGATGCGAATTTTGAATAAAGATTTGAATTTATACGCTTACAAGGCTCAATTGACTCAAGAGCTGAAGTCTACTGACCATTTCAAGCGACAGCAATACGCCAAATGGTTGGTTGAACAGACAGAAGGGAATGGTGACTTTACAAAGAAAATCATCTTCAGCGACGAGACACACTTTCACCACAGTGGATTCATTAACAAGCAGAATTGGCGCATTTGGATAAATGAAAATCCACGAGCGTGAGTGAGTGACTCTTTAGTGCGGTTTATGGGGTGGGGGCGTCATCGGGGCGTACTTCTTCGAAAATGTTCGCTATTGCGAGATGATAACAGACTTCTTGTGGCCAGGAATTGACGTTATGGACCTGGACGATATGTGGTTCCAACAGGATGGTGCCACATGCCACACAGCCATCGAAACAATGGCTCTTTTGCGCGAGAAATTCAATGGCCGTGTTATCTCACGTTGTGGCGATGTTAACTGGCCACCACGATCATGTGATTTGACACCGTTGGACTTCTTTCTCTGGGGATATTTAAAAGAAAAAGTGAACATCAATAAGCGAAGAACAATTCAAGAGCTAAAGGATGAGATAATTCAGCACATTAACGATATTGAACCTCAACTATTGTAATGAATCATGCGACGCCGCTGGTGACCACTACTAACACACTTTGCTGCTAGGTGGCTTGTCATTTCACGTTGGTTGCGACCAGTGCACATCCCACGTCAATTTTGTCGTGGGATGTCAACAGAATTTGACAGCCACATGGAAGTGAATTGTGGAGGTAGTGGCCGCCACCCATGAGGAATTCCCGGAGTGTGCCGACAGTTCAGGCAAATTCAACCCAACCAAATGATGGTGAGTATTGTCAACTCGAATTAGTATACCGACGTCATACACTATAATACACTTCCCATTTATTTTCCCGAACCCAGCGTACAACTCGAAGGTGGGCGTGAATATTCGTGGGCAGGCTGATCCAGACAGAACACCGAGCGCCGCTTTTAATACGGTATATGCAGCCAAAGCGGTGCCAACAAGTATCTGTACCGGAGATTTCGAGGATTTCAAGCGCGAGATGAATGCATCAGGTAGTTCAAGTAATCCGATTTATTTAACATTTGAATGGGACAGCATATTGTTTTAACACTGACGTCTATTGAAAATTCGTTCGGAACATCGGCACACGAAATTTCCGCGGCCGGACACCTGGTAGTTTTGGACTTCCTGCTGAGTTCAATTGCTATGAAACAAGATTACGTATCGAAAAAGGTTATCTCTTCAGGAGCAGCCCCGTGGGGATCAGGAGTGGCTGCTCCTGAAGAGATAAGGTGGTCACCCGGTCGAAACTGCTTAGTTTGTTGTTTTACTAGTGTAAAGTAAACTGCATCCGTCAAGCTTCCATCCTTTAGGCAGAGATGAGTGGTTCACTTCAGCCACTTTATCATCTTTAGGTTTGACATTCCCCTTGTAATGCAACGACCTTCTTCGGAGAAAGTAACGGTTGCTTTTTGTGTATTGTTTGCGTTTGTCTCAAGCCTCCGTGTCCGCTAACTTTAACAGGGCAAAAAAATATTGAATTACTGTAGAGTAGCTTAATTGACACCTAACAGAACATTTCTAAAGATAATGAAAAGTGATCGGAACGTCTTGTAGAGTAGAGTACGCGTGATAAGTATTTTGTAGTGTAGCTTCGTGGCTCGACAAGAACCCGCCTCATATGATCTCGCAAATGCTAGTCGTCAAGCACGCGTACGCGGTCGTTAAGCGAAGCTAGTTAGCTGAGCTCGGTGTTGTTTATAGCTCGCTGACACTTGTGCCAGACCATCGGCACCCGTGTCGTACACGGGCATTTAAAAATCATTACACTATGTCTCAGAGTCATTGAAAATATGGACCATCGAGAAGTATGCCACCGTAGCCCTGGCGAGCATTTGGGCGATATTTTGTTTCACACATAATTGTCATAGATCCTTCTATTATAATAAAAATATTAACATAATTCTCTGAAAACATTTTGTTTTATTTACAATTGACATCGTGCATTTTGCTTAGATCACCCTTTGTATATATATATTTATATATATATATATATATATATATATATATATATATATGTATATATATATATATATATATATATATATATATGTGTATATATATATATATATATATATATACCAACTTAGAGCATGGAATTTCCATATATATATATATATATATATATATATATATATATATATATATATATATATATATATATATATATATATATATATATATATATATATATATATATATATATATATATATAGAAAATTGATTTCAAGTTAAGTTGTATTAAGTTTTATTTCTGGTGAAGTTTTACCGCTACTCCAAACTAATAATATTTGAAGTTTTGCCCAGCTGACGTCACTAAGCTGGTTCCGGCAACTAGCGTTTGGAACATACCTTATATTCTATTTTCCGATTTTCTCTGAATCTACCGAGCCGATTAGGTTGAAATTTGGTACAATGGGGTCACTTTTTGGGGAGGAATAGTTGGGATGGAAAACAAAGTTGCCCAAAAGTATACCTTGTAACATATCAAACTAAAGGCCCTGGTGTAAGTATGTAAGTCGAGTTTTTTTATCATTTTAAAATTATTGGTTTTAGCGTTAGTCCAAAAATTAAATGAAAATTGATCGTTCGTTCCCCCTTATCTTTGCTCCGAATCTACTGGACCAATTAAATTGAAATTTTGTACCCATATGGAGTTTTTTGATTCAAACACTGGTATGTAACATTATTAACTAAATTTTTAAAATTGTGTTCACTTTTTGAGGCGATGAAAAAAGATTAGTTCAAAGTGTACCGCGTGACATACCAAGTGATTAATGAAAAAAAGATGAAAACTGACCGTTTCCCCCAATCTCCGAAACTAATGGGCCCAAAATTACAGAAATATTGATGTTGGCTTTAAAGTCTAAACCATTTTATCCTCATAAATTTATAGTTCCAGAAAGAGCCGTTTTGCAGTTGCTAATGAGCGTGACAATATTTTGATGTCATCCGCATAGCAACAATTTGGTTCAGCTTGCATAATAGTGTGCATCCTGTGTCGACAGGTAACTTTCTTATGACGTTTTCCAGAGCCAAATTAAATAATAGTGGCTCCAGCCCATTGCCCAGCTTTAGTCCGATATTTGTATCAAAGGTATCGGTGAGTTGGTTGTTGATACGGACTTGGGAGGTTGTTGACGTACTTCCGAGTCCCTCAATTATATAAACATATTAATCTGGGTTTGAGTCATGTTGTGGAAACAAAAGTTGCAAGTTGGATATTGGCGCATATTGGATAATTAGAATTTATCTCTTGCGGCCGCCTGCGCCATTCCATTACAAAAAAGTTTTAAGAGAAACCACGTAAGAACAGAACTAATAGGTTTTATGCACTAACTAAACGAATGTTAGAAGTACGTTAACTAGGGTTTCGAAAGATGATGTATGAGATTTATTTACCAATCGTAGCATCAACTAATAAAATTTAAAAAAAAAATCATACAAAACTATAATATAAGTGATTAAGTTCTATTCTGTTGCTCGGAAAATTTCCTTTGAAATCACTCTATAATGGCAATTATGATATGAATCCTTCACTTTCTTCGTTTAGATTCATAATAACGATCATAATGGCGTTTGTAACGAAAAGCCAGGTGTGGAAATTTTATGCAAAAATTAACGAAAATTGGCAAAATGCAATGTTTGTGGAAATAGTTTCAAAACAAGTGGAAATACAACCAATTTAAAATGCCTTTTGAAAACAAAACAAAAACACATTTTTGAAAACATTATAATCCTTCTAAAGATAACGAAGTGGTTTTGAATCCAAGATAACGTAACGAAATAACAGCACCTGACGTTCCAGTTGAAATCAAAAGTAATGCCACGAGTTCGTCCTCCACACACGAAAGTAATTACAGTGGTTCTTCTACAAGCTCTAGAGCAAGCATTTTAAGCTCAAGCTTCCCAGTTGCAAGTGAAAGAACCAGCTCAGGATCAACTTGTGGTTCTGTTGCCAAACCTTATACGCAGTATAATTCCCTAAACGAAAGCTTTGCTAATATCACTTCGTTTCCGGAAGGAGGAAAATAAAATAAAAAATAACCGATGCCATTCTTTTCATGATTTGTCGCGATAGTGAACCAATATCGATTGTCGAAAATGATGGCTTTCAATACCTCATGAAAGTAGTTGCACCTTTGTATAAAATTCCATCTAGGAGAACTTTCGATGAACTGTTAGATAAGATATATAAATTTATTTCCGAAATGTTCAAAGAAAACTTGTTACCTGTACAACACATTTCCTTGACAACAGATAAATGGATAGAAACACACCAAACAAGAAGTTTTTTAGGAGTAACAGCTCATTATGTTTCAAATGATTTTGTCTATGCATTAGAAGAAATGCATACGGGAGAAAATTTAGCTGAAAAGTTTAAAGAAATATGTACTAAGTGGAACATCAAAGGTGATGTCATTGTTGCTGTTGTAACCAATGGAGGAAGTAATATGATTAAGGCTATAGAATTGGCTTTGGCAAGAAAAAGCACACATATTGCTTTGCTCATTTACTTAACCTTTTAGCTCAAAAATCCATTGAATCACTCTCTGAACTGAGAAGTATATTGGATCAAATAAAAATTATAGTCAGTTGGTTTAAAAGCAGCGTAATTGGAAGCGTTGATCTTAGAAGAAGGACTGCCTATGCCCATACCACTCAAAAAAGTTTAATTCTATCTATTTCTACAAAATGGAACTCTACCTTTTATATGGTCGAGCGATTTTTAGCACTTCGAGAAATCGTAAGCAGCATTATAAACTTTAGAACGACAGCTCCATCAATGGTTACAGCAAAGAATGTCGAATTCCTTCAAGATTTTGTAACACTTTTTAGACCAACCGAATGTCCCACTAAGGAAGCATGTGGTGAAAAATTCTTTATCTCGAGTATGGTTATTCCAATCGATTGCGACTTTTAAAGAAAAAAATATCCGAGGCTTCAATTACAACGGATCAAGCAATATCTCTGCAGAAGAATATGTTTATGGAATGGAATAAACGGTTTCTCAACATCGAGTAAAACCATTTTTTTGCAGCAGCAACTATCTTCGACCCTCGCTTTAAAAGTTTACATTTCCACGATAAAGTGGCAAGCTATCAAATGAGCTGAAAAAGAATATAATTGAATCAGAATCCGATAGCCATTCAGCTTTTCAATCGTCTGGGTCAAAAGGTAAATTACTTTTTTCATTCTCATCCGAACTTTCGCTTACTTTTGAAATTTTTTTCACGCAGAAACTAAATACAGATTATAGGACGACCATCATAAGTTGGTTCAAGTAGCTTGGAAATTCCGTAAAAGAACCACGAATGTTTGAGGAACTAGATACGCCAAATGCAATGCCTATCGAGCTTTCTGTTTATACGCCAACCTGTAGTGCTACTTAAAGACTCTCCGTTCGAAGTATGGGCTGAAAATCTTAACAAGGTAAGATAGATGAAAAAAATGTATTAAGCATTTACACAGCATATTTAGAATCTGGTTGTGAAATATACTTCATTCGATACACCTTTTTTCTTTACAGGACTCATCGTTATTCAAAATTATGAAGAAATATTTGTGCGTCGTGGCAACCTCCGTTCCGTGTGGGTGACTGTTTTCAGCGAGAGGAAATATTGCAAACTGCAGACGGAGCTGCTTCTTGGGAGAAAAATTACACAAACTTCTTTTCCTTAAAAGCATCGGCGAACAGTGTTGGAGACATTGAATTAAATGGAATTCCTTTTCACCACAGTAATAAATATTTTAGTTTGTAAATACGGATTCCGACTACCACTGGCATTCTTGACCTAACATTCGTAATTTGCAAATCATTCATAATTTACCCGACTACATCAATTAGCTTCCAATTTTCGTTAGCCATATCCTTGTTTAGTAAATAAATGATGGGCTCGTTCCTCATTTCTACGGATTCAACTTTAATTGGTTGACGCGATCTGTCTCCTTATTGATCTCCAGGTCGTCTGCTGTAATTACCAGTCCTTCATTGATGAAATGTTCCGCTATTGCGAATTTGCTCTAATCTTCATGCTTAATGACACAACAAGAACATAAAATAAGATAAGAATAAAATCAGCAATAGCCGACCATGTCATCATTGAAAGACGCAAGTACAACGGAAGACCTGGAGGTCATTAAGAAGGTAAATCGTGTCAACAAATTTAATGTAGTTGATTGAATCCATAGAAATCAGGAAAATGCTCATAATTTGTAGTCGAAATATGTATCAACAACATAAAAAATTCATCGTAGTTTTGAAAAGGAAGTATTTCATTTAATTTTAAATTGATTATCAATACGCCTATAGAACGTGCAGGAAAAACTAAATTTGTATTAGATGCTTATAAAATTTATTTATAAACATGTTTTGTCATCAAGCGTATATTGAAGAGAAATTAAATGTACTGTGTGTATTTTCCAATGTTTAGCGCTTCCAAGCTATCCTTAATTTGTATATACTCCATTCAAAACCATATTTGTTTTTATTCGATAGATATATATATTTTGGGATACTACTTCGGCAACGACGCGGCTATACTCCTGCTCTGCTGAATAAGAACTGGACGGGCTAAGTTCTTATAAAAGGCATAGAAGAGCATGTGACCGGCTTCTGCTCACCTCCAAGGAACTGTCTGTCATTTCCTCTCCGTCTGCCTCTTGCCGCTCACTTTCATTCTAAGATTAATAAGAACTGGATGGGCTAAGCTCATATAAAATGCATGAGAGAGCATGCGACCGGTTTCTGTTCTCTTCCAAGTGAACAGTCTGTCATTTCCTCCCCGTCTGCCTCTTGCTGGTCACTTTCTTGTTCCAAAAGCTGACTAGGTGTGAGCTGACTGTCAAGTTGACTGATGCAAATTGGACGCCAAATTGGCCAATTTGCAAGTTTCGTCGCGAATTTTATCCGATATTAAAACTATGGAAAGTGTTCGCGATCTAAATTCGTACCAAGTGTTTAAACATTCGATTAGAGTTTGTGATTCAAGTTATTTTAACGTGTGACACTGTGTAATTAAGTTAGAATTTCAAAATGAAATATGTAGTGCCTTCGTGAAAAAATCATAGTGGAAAAGGATCTGTACGTGTTTCCTTTCACAAGTGAGTAGTTATTATATTAATGTTTTGCATGTTTTTCATACAATGCTGAAGGTTTTTCAGATAGAAAGCAAATTTTTGGTATTGTATGAAAATTTGTTTACATTGAGCAGCAGCCATGTTTGCTTGTGCAATTTGGCTCTCTCTAAGGTTGTAAACAAGAGCGTAGCAGTAGGAAAAGTGGTCGCAGGGGTTGTTGCAACCATATTGTCACGTGGTTGTCCACTCCAGTATTATTTAATTACTCAATGCTTTCATTTGTTCCATTGCTCTCTGGATTGGATCAGCTGTCATGTTGACATCCAAATTGGGCAAATTCAAAACTGACGTTAAATAGGAAGCCATATGGTAGCAATTTGCATATTTATTAGTCGGCCTACTATGGACTAGCTTCCGGTAGCTGTCACCCAACCGCGGCATCAGCAAATGCTTATATTTCGTCATATTATTTTCCGAATAAAAAACGCGCGTAGCGCATTCCGTGCATGCTATAAATTCACATTGTATAGCCCACTGTACTCCTAAACTTTTCAAGACGAGCAAATGAAGCACACGTTTTGCACCTTCGACTGATAGCTCAGCGTTGAGATTTAAACAAACTCCTATAAATTCACTTTGGAAGGCGATAAAAACTAAACGGGTATAAGAACTGAAGTAATTTTCACTTCGCTAGGAGCGCTATTGTGTTCTCCGCGGGCCTATGGGATTTCACTGTAGAAATCCGCCTCATAACCGTACAAAACTTCGGATTTTCGTTGGCACCTCCACAATTCTTCATATACCGCCATGTAAGTTAGCCGGCAAAGTCGGCCTACTAATGGTCATGTGTGTGGTAGTAAGCGCTGCTGCCATATGGCTTCCTATCTTACGTCATTTTTGGGCAAATTCCAATTTTCGTCGCGGATTTTATTCGATATTAAAACTGTGAAAAGTGTTTGCGGTCTGAATCTAAGATGAATAAGAACTGGATGGGCTAAGCTCATATAAAATGCATGAGAGAGCATGCGACCGGTTTCTGCTCTCTTCCAAGTGAACAGTCTGTCATTTCCTCCCCGGCTGCCTCTGTTGGTCACTTTCTTGTTCCAAAAGCTGACTAGGTGTGAACTGACTGTTAAGTTGACTGATGCAAATTGGACGCCAAATTGGCCTATTTGCAAGTTTCGTCGCGAATTTTATCCGATATTAAAACTGTGGAAAGTGTTCGCGATCTAAATTCGTTCCAAGTGTTTAAACAATCGATTGGAGTTTGTGATTTAAGTTACTTTAACGTGTGACACTGTGTAATTAACTTAGAATTTCAAAATGAAATGTGTAGTGCCTTCGTGAAAAAATCATAGTGGAAAAGGATCTGTACGTGTTTCCTTTCACAAGTGAGTAGTTATTATATTAATGTTTTGCATGTTTTTCATACAATGCTGAAGGTTTTTCAAATAGAAAGCAAATTTTTGGTATTGTATGAAAATTTGTTTACATTGAGCAGCAGCCATGTTTGCTTGTGCAATTTGGCTCTCTCTAAGGTTGTAAACAAGAGTGTAGCAGTAGGAAAAGTGGTCGCAGGGGTTGTTGCAACCATAGTGTCACGTGGTTGTCCATTCCAGTATTATTTAATTACTCAATGGTCTGAATTCACTTCGTGTTTAAACCAAAACTGACGATAGATACAAGCCATATGGCAGCAGCGCTTACCACCACACACATGACCATTAGTAGGCCGACTTTGCTGGCGAACTTACATGGCGTTATATGAAGAATTGTGGAGGTGCCAACAAAAATTCGAGGTTTTGTACGGTTTAGAGACGGATTTCTACAGTGAAATCCAGATGATCCGCGGAGAACACAATAGCGCTCCTAGTGAAGTGAAAATTATTTCAGTTCTTATACCCGTTTAATTTTTATCGCCTTTCAAAGTGAATTTATAGGAGTTTGTTTACATCTCAACGCTGAGCTATCAGTCGAAGGTGCAAAACGTGTGCTTCATTTACTCGTCTTGGAAAGTTTAGGAGCACCATGGGTTATACAAGGTGAATTTATAGCATGCGCGGAATGCGTTCGGCACGTTTTTTATTAGGAAAATAGTATATATGACGAAATATAAGCATTTGCTAATGCCGCAGTTGGGTGACAGCTACCGGAAGCTTGTCCATAGTAGGCCGACTAATACATATGCAAATTGCTACCATATGGCTTGTATCTATCGTCAGTTTTGGTTTAAACCATAGATGTGAGAGAGAGGATACGAAAAGCACTTTATCATCTGGCGTGAAGTTGGCGCGTTATTAGCTGTTGATTCGAATTCCAAATAAATTTGACGTGACATCTCCCACTAATTTTCGCATCTTGAACTAAATCAATTTTCCATGCGGGTGACTTACCCTACGAAGGATACGTCCCTGACATGCTGCCTAGAGCTGTTTTTATAGTCCCACACACGTCACTTCATTTTTCATTTTTCGACACAAAAACACTCGCGATCCGTACTAAACTTTTCAGTTCGATTGATTATCACATTTGCAACGCTTTTGCACTAGATTCAACATGGTTTATCTTAAAAAAATTATTTTGTGTACAATTTCAAATTCAACTTGATTAGACGTTTCCCATCAATATTGAATTTTCATAAATCATATGTTTTCAATGATATGGTAGATATTTTGTTGACAATTCGGGGGTTAAGGTGTAAGAGGAGTGGGATTTTCGTGAGAGCAACTAGAGAGCCACTTGAATGTGTGGATTCTCTAACGGCGTGAAAGGCAGGGGGATTTCAATTCGCATGCGAGAGGAAGGCTTGTATGTAGTAAAAGTACTTCACTCACGAATGGATGAAAATAAGCTCATTTCGCGTCCATTACTTTATATGTCTTTGGTTTAAACATTCTATTGTGCTTTGTGATTCGAATAACTTTAGCGTGTGACCCATAGAGGTACATACAGGAGGCAGCGAAAGATCAAATTCATGAAGCATAGGCATAGGCTCGAAGCAAATTTCGAAATTGGGGTCGAAATTTCGTTCATCATATTATAAGGTGTATCATACTCTTGGCGATAAACTTTATGGGAGTGCAGCATTTGAAAATTAATTGTTTACTACAAAAAGAAAGCCAAAAAATTGTCATATATACTGATATTATTATTCTGGTGGAATCAGGGCCGGTGCGAGGTACGGGCGAGCCGGGCCCCCGCCCGGAGCGGCAAAATTTGGGGGCGTCATTTTGCGTCGCCTGAAAAAATGGATTTGGTTTTGTGTAATGAAAAAAATTTCCATGGCATGTTTCAGAAAACATGTATTTTATGGGGCGCCTTTTATAAGGCCGCTTCATAACTTATTTTCGTAAAGTCTATGACAAACATGACAATCTTTTTTAAAAGGCGCCGTCTAAAATCGCCACTGGCGCCTTTTCTTATAAAAACATATCGTTTCTTTATGCATGCTGCCTTTGTTCTATGCATAGATGCAGGAAAAGTTCAAAAATTTTAGGTTTTTTGAGTACGGAAAAATACATTAGTCTCGATCTCCGGAGAATCCCAAATGGGATCATTTGTTTTCGGTCGGCTACCTGATATAGTCTGCATACAAAAATATCATCAAAAAACGAATGATGCATGTTTTCTTTTGAAGAATGGAGAAGCCAATCCTAAAAAATTCGATAAGCTTTTCATTTAAGATCTCTCATACCGTCTTATTTTGGGGGATTTTTTTCGTTTGTCAAATCACATCAGAATAATAAATACGAAAGACACTATCTGAGTAAAATAAACACATATCTTTTCATTTCTATTGACTTCCTGTCTTTTTTTTCGACATTTTTGATGCTTGGGATTTTTTCGTGATATACCTGACTACTTGAGGAATTCGAAATATGTGAGGGCTCATCGCCATTCTAATCGCATTTTTCACTTCTCAATATACCTGGGAAATTTTTCAAAAAAAATTTTATGGTGGGAGGATGCAAAGACATATAAATAAATGGACACGAAATGGCAATCCGTGTATCCATACGTGAGTGAAGCGATTTCAATACATAAATAGCTTACGCTCTCGAACCGAAATCTTTCCCTCCGCTTCACTTTCCCCTACGCAAACCATACGTTCGCGACTCGCCTCTCTTCGATTGCATCTCTGCCACCACTTCCAACCGCGTACACCCACGAAATATGCTCTCTGTTTTCACACGATTGTGAATTCGTTCAAATTCGGCTATTTTTCGTGAGGATAGAAATCTAAAACCAGAATTGAAAAAGAAATGTGAATTCGATGAAGCAATTGCATTGCATCTAGAGTTGCCAGATGCTCGGTGTTGAAATTGCACGTGCACTTTTAACACAAATATAGCTAGGAAATCGCTCGGTGCACGGAATGTATGCTCAAAAATTTGCAAATCATGTGAAAAAATAGCGAAAATGCGGTATATTGCATCAGCCAAATTTCCGTCGCAAAAAATCCCCAAAATATAGCCTAATTCGCGATTTATGGCCCAATCTGGCAACTCTGATTATATCACACACATTTCAACCTCAACTCCACACAACTTAAGCGAAAGTTGAAAATTGCTTCAATTCTCTCGAACGATTGCGAATCCAGTACTCTCTATATCTATGGGAGGATGACATTGAATTGGGAGCGGCACGAGCCAACACGAGCTGCGAGCAGTGCAGTGTGTGATTTGGCTCCAGTATGTCAGTACTTCCAAGTACTTCAGTAGTTGAACATAGTTAGAGTCATTGTGCTAGACCAAATAATAAATTATAGCATGTCTGAAAAACGTAAAAAAGAGTCAGGAGCTTTCTACCAAAGGAAAAAAAAAGCTCAGGAAGCTGAAAACCAAGCATTGGCAGTCAATTTTTCCAAATTTTTTCAAAAAAAATCGGAAATCTCTCACGAAAAGGATAATGAAGGTATGAGCTTATTTTCAATGCTGACATTACATTATCACGTCGCATCAGGTGACGTGATAAAATCCGGGGGTTATAGGAACTGAAATATCCCTAGTAGTTCTAAAATTATATGAAAAATCTAGTTTTTTCTAAAAAATTTTTCCGATGTTGTGATTCTTTAAATTCCTTTTATTCGTTTAATTTTATTCAAACATTTTTCATCAGATATATCAATTGAATGTCAAGTTCCGGAAGATGTTTCAAATAAAACTTCAACTATTCCTGAATTACCACTACTTCAAGAAAGGGAAGATATACTTGAAAATTGTGGACTGGATCCTGCTACTTGGCCAAATCATTTAAATAACGCCCAGCAAACTTTGTTAGTTTCTCGTGGACCAGTGAGCTTGAATGCGGATGCAAAGTACCAATTTCCCTCAAATGATGAAAATCGTCATTTTTCTCAAGTATGTTTTGAGAAGAAATTAAAAAATGGTGAAACTGTAAAAAGATCTTGGCTTGTTTATTCAAAAAGTTCAGATAGTATATTTTGTTTTTGTTGTAAGCTCTTTAGTAGATCTAGTATCAGTTTGGCTTCAACTGGATTCAAAGATTGGAAACATGTGCATGAACATTTAAACAGTCATGAAACAAGCCAAAATCATTTGAACGCATGCATGAAGTGGATTGAAATGTCGAATAGGTTACGTACTGCTACCACGATTGATGCAGATTTTCAAAAATCAGTAGAGGCTGAAACACGATACTGGCAGAATTTGTTACAACGTCTTTTATCTATTATAACATTTCTTGGAGAACAGTCTTTAGCATTTCGAGGTTCTTCTGATAAATTATATGAAAGAAACAATGGGAATTTTCTCAAATTAGTTGAATTACTCGCACAATTTGATAATTTCATGGCCGAACATATTAGAAAAATCCAAAACAAAGAAGTTCATGTCCATTACTTGAGTAACTCAATTCAAAATCAGCTAATTGAAATTGTTGCTAAAAAAGTGACAGATCATATTATTCTGCTTATTAAAAAGGCTAAGTACTATTCAATAATAGTAGATTGTACACGAGACATTTCTAAAATCGAGCAAATGTCAATAACTTTACGTTTTGTTGACATAGATGAAAGTAATAACGTTCTTATCCGTGAACATTTCCTCGAGTTTTTGCCTGTTTCTCTGACTACTGGCGAAGCTTTAACTGAATCGATTGTAGAGGTTTTACAAAAATATGGGCTTTCCATTACCGATATGCGCGGGCAAGGATATGATAATGGGTCAAATATGAAAGCGCAAGAAAAAGGTGTACAGAATCGTATTCGCCAATTGAATAGTCGGGCTTTTTTTGTCCCTTGTAACGCTCACACCCTTAACCTGGTAGTTAATGATGCGGCTAAATCTACGATAGATGGGGTCAAGTTTTTTTCAACTGTTCAAAGCGTTTATAATTTTTTGAGTGGCTCTACTCGTCGTTGGTCAATTTTAAAAAAACATTCAGGTAATGGCTTATCAGTTAAGCCTCTCAGTGAAACAAGATGGGAAAGCAGAATTGACGCAATCAATCCGTTTCGATATTCAATAGGGGAAATATATGACGCACTTTTTGAAATCAGTCAAGACTTAACATTTCAAGCTGATGTTCGTAGTGAAGCAGAGTCGTTGGCTAAGAATATAAAAAAGTTTTCTTTTTGTGTTTTTACTGTCCTGTGGCACACAATCTTAAATCAAATTAATTTGGTAAGCAAAGCTTTACAAAACGTTGATTGCGAAATTTCACAAACTGTACGTGATCTTCAAAAGACTTTATTGTTTCTCAAAGATTACCGATCAGATAGTGGTTTCAACCGAATTTTAGAAGATTCAAAAAAAATGGCCGAAGAACTCGAATGCGAGACGTGTTTTGCTCAATCGACAGTCATTCGACCTCGTAAAAAAACTAGAATGTTTTCCTATGAAGCTCCGGATGAGTCAATCAATGATCCACAACAAAAATTCAAAATCGAGTGTTTTTACACTATATTGGATAAGGCCATCAACTCTATAGAACAACGTTTTGAGCAGTTAGAAACCTATGTAGATAATTTTAATTTCTTGTTCAATATTGGAACGATTAAGGAAAATTTTTCGAATCAGGATCTTCTCAAACATTGCAAAGATTTGGCCGCATCATTAACTGCCCAAGAAAGTTCTGACATCGATGCGTTGGATTTGTACAACGAATTGTTAGCTCTCTCACAATTAATAGAACCTAAGACAACTCCACTGGAAGCACTGCAGTATATTGCTCGAAATGAATTTTTGACGCCAAACGTTGCTATTGCTCTGCGTATTTTGTTGACTTTGCCTGTTACAGTAGCAAGTGGAGAACGCAGTTTTTCAAAATTAAAATTGATTAAAAACTACTTGCGTTCGACGATCTGCCAAACAAGATTGACAGGACTTGCTGTAATATCTATAGAAAGTGAATTTGCAAAAAACTTGGACTTTTCGGACGTCCTCAAAGCGTTTGCTGAAGCAAAAGCTCGAAAAGCTAATTTTATGTAGATGTATTAGGAAAAACCCTTCTGTAACTTTAAAAACATTTTGTTCTAGAATAAATGAATTCCTTATTAATCGGAAAATCTGACTTTCACTGTTTTTTTAATGAACCTTTGACCCTATAATTAGGAAGCTGTTGCTTAGAATATTCCTAGATTTTTTAATTTTGCCTTATTTTGTCTATTTTTAAAATTTTGCAAAAGTTATTGAAATTCCCATCCGATGAAAAGATCATTTGCCGTATTTTTAGGAAGCTTTTCATCTTTTAGTCGATCTAAAAAAAGGCGGCAAAAATTATATCGCCCGGAGCGCCAAAAGACCTCGCACCGGCCCTGGGTGGAATTATCTTGCAAACGCTAGAGAGGGTACCACTTTTGACCTACGTAGAAAATTTCATCATTCTAGCTTGTGTGGTTTGCGAGAAAACTTGCTGTGACGCACGGACGGATGGACAGGCGGACGAAAAGACAGATCGTGATTTTAATAGGACATTGTAAAAATATTTTACAATCCCCTAAAATTGTCTGCTGTATAAATACTTACAAGTTACGCAATTAAAAACGCTTCCATGATAAATATTCATTACTTCAGTTGCTACTGAAATAGCGAATTGCGCTTACCTTCTGACCTTTGTGGGCCGCCATTTTGAATGAATGCAATTGATTTTGGATTTTGAATAATATTTCAATCTGAGAGTCTCATCAGTCAATTCGCCCAATCTAATTTAAATCAGCTTCCCTCTAGACAGGGCAAAAGTATTAAATTTTTAATTGAAAATGGCAGCGAAAAATATTAGGTTTTAAATTTTCGGCTTCTTTATTTTTCATCCGATTTTGATAATTTTTGGCTTAGGACAAGAACTTAGTACAATTATCCATAATCTCAAGTTTCATTAAAATGCTTTGGAAAATTTGGCCACTAGAGGGCCACAAAAATCTGAAAAAATCGCATATTTCAATCGCCGCCATTTTGAAACTTGAGCATGTATGTGCACCAAAATAGCAAAATGTTTAGATCTAATTACTTTTTATGTTTAAAATAAATTTCATTTACATAGAATCAAAATTGGGTCTTTCAGAAACTTTTGAAATTTCTAGCTTCAACTAGCCGCCATTTTGTTTTTGGAGACCTGATCTCCAGTTTTTTTACATAATTCTTTAGACATTTACAGTCTTGGTCCGACCGATTTAGCTTGTTAAACAACTTAACTGAGATATTCACGCAATACGCCTTCCCTAAAAATTTCGTGAAAATTGGAGCGAAATTGTGACCTCTAGTATAGTCACGATTTTCGTTATATCATATATATATATATATATATATATATATATATATATATATATATATATATATATATATATATATATATATATATATATATATATATATATATATATATATATATATATATATATATATGTATATATAAATATATAAATATATATTTATATACATAAATATATATAAAGTACTCTACGCAATAGGTAAATTTCTCTTGAGAAATTCACCTAAAATTAAAAAAAAAAAACCGACTCCGAAGTAAGAAAGATGAATAAAATTTTTTAAAAGCGGTGCGATTTTAGTGATATTACATGGTGATTTGATATCACCTCTACAAAATTCATTTCATCCTTTCATTTCCACTTTGAAGTCGGTTTTCTTCGTTTTCCGGTAAATAAACAAATATTTTCAAATTAAACCGCCATGCATACATTTCTGCATTAATTGGCTCAACAACTATTTCAGTCCCATCACCACGACTTCAGAAATATAGAAAAACATTTTAAATTCAACCGACCAGTTTTTAAAATTAATAAAACAGCTCCCGTATTGTAGGTGCACTGCATTGATACGAGATCTCGTATTTCAGAAAACTTTCAAAGTTTTTCAATTAAAACGTTTACTCCGATACATGAAACTTTTACAAGCACCTTCGCAGCAACAAAACTAATTATTTTCAACAATTTAATCTTAACACCATTATGGACGGAGCCGACAAAACTTCAACATTTGCGCGGAACATCTATTTCACATGCAATTTGCACTTTGATAATTACGAACTTTTACTTAAAAACACAATTAATTACTTCAACACGAAATTTTAAGGATAACTTAGGCTCATTTAAATCTGTAGAAATAAAAATCAGAAAAAAAAACGCGTAAATACTTACAATGCAAGCGAGTTTCAGTTGCATGTTATCGGAATGCTATGACCGGCGTCACATCTGTTTCAACCGAGAAAATCTTTAAATTCGCGTCTCTCATATACCGTTTATAGCAGGAACGATTCACACAACATTCGAAATTATGTTTTCATTCACGAAACGCACCGAAAACCTAGACGGACACAGAAAACATCACATAAATTATACCCGGACACATAATTGTTTCCTTGACTGCACTTTACTTACCTAAATAATGAAAAATACTCGATGACGCTTTCACATTTTTAGTCACGTTTACACATTGAACACTTTATTTTCGAAATCACTTATACAATCCACCCGAAACAAGCGTTTTCATTGAAAATTTTTAAAAATTACGATCTTTGATGGAATTTTCGCAAGAATTGTCAGCTGACTGTTTTCCATCAGTTGAAACATTATTTCTGGAATCAGGGATGTCACAATTGTTGATTTCGATCGAAAACGATTTAAATGTGGCGCACTTCGTAGTTTGTTAGTACATTTTATGAAAAAGATAGAAGTTTGTTGAACAATATTTGGAGGCATTGTTTACAATTGTAAATGCTGTATGATCATTAAAGAGAAAACTAAAAATAATGAACTTTTTTAGTTATTTCGAAATTAATTTCGAACAATGATAGCATTTGGACAATCATACGTAAGCTCATTCGTGAAAGTCTAAAAGCTTTCGAAAATTGGAGTATACGTACATGAAATGTTTGTTCGTATGGAGCATGTATTAAGAGGCTTCAATATTTTATATGGGAAATGAAAGCTCGCCGTCTCCAGTGTATACCTCTATGGTGTGACCATAGATGTGAGAGAGAGGATACGAAATGCATCGAGAGAATTGAAGCACTTTATCATGTGCCTTGAAGTTAGCGCGTTATTAGCTGTTGATTCGAATTTCAAATAAATTTGACGTGACGTCTCCCACTGATCTTCGTATCTTGAACTAAATCAATTTTCCGTGCGGGTATTGTAACTTGAACGATATAGTAGATTGAACATGACTGTCCTACGAAGGATACGTCCCTGACATGCTGCCTAGAGCTGTTTTTACAGTGCTACACATGTCACTTCATTTTTCGACACAAAAACACTCGCGATCCGTAACAAACTTTTCAGTTTGCTAAATTATCACATTTGCAACGCTTTTGCACTAGATTCAACACGGTTTATCTTCAAAAAGTTGTTTTGTGCAATTTCAAATTCAACTTGATTAGACGTTTCCCATCAATATTGAATTTTCACAAATCACATGTTTTCAATCATATGGTTGATATTTCGCTGATGATTCGGGGGTTAAGGTATAAGAGGAGTGGGATTTTCGTGAGAGCAACTAAAGAGCCACTTGAGTGTGTGGATTCTCTAGCGGCGTGAAAGGCAGGGGGATTTCAATTCGCATGCGAGAGGAAGGCATGCATGTAGTAAAAGTACTTTACTCACGTATGGATGGAAATAAGCTCATTTCGCGTCCATTACTTTATATGTCTTTGCGTGTGACACTAAAATTACAATTTCAAAATGAAATGTGTAGTGCCTTCATGTAAAAATTATAGTCGAAAAGGATCTGTAGGTGTTTCCTTCCACAGATAAGTAGTTCATATGTTAATGTTTTGCATGTATTCCTAATAATGCTGAAGGTTTTTCAAAAAGAAAACAAATTTTTAGTATTGTATGAAAATATGTTTCCATCGAGCAGCAGCCATGTTTGCTTGTGCAATTTGGCTCTTTGTTAGGTTGTAAACAAAAGCATAGTCAACGCCATCTTAATATAATGGCCGGATTCGTGAAATCGATGACGTATTTCATAAGGGTTAAGATGGCGGCGGTACATCAGCTGTGCAGTTTTGTCAGTGAAGTGACATTTCTTCGCATCTCGAACGCTTAAAATCGACAATCGGTGTTAAAAATTAATTTGTAAGGCAAACCCGAGCGATTTGAATGGCCAAATTTCGGTGCGCGTAGCTCGAATAACTGCTCCAATGAAAGCAATAGTTCGCACTTCCGTAAATCGCTTAAAATATGAGAAATCACGTGATAAAGTTGGTGCCGTAAGTTCAAAAGTTTTCAAGTGAAGTGTCGCAGTCTCACGAAAAGTGAATTATTAATATTGTTTAAGTGAAAATTGGTGGCGGATATTTTAATGAGACTCGCTTAACAATCATGTAAATCGGATGCGTAAAGTTATATTTCAATTGGTTTGTTTTAATGGCCCCGAGTGAGTGTTTGATATATGTAAGCAAACTTAGTGCGGATGTCATTTTAGTTTATCTTTCCAATTAGTTATCGTTGATGTAAGAAATAAAGATGCTCTCAGCATACATAGCTAAATTACTGCTGCGCGTCAAGTTCTGTCGAAATTTTCTAAGTGCGTATAGTATAACTTTCACCGTGGGAGCTTTCATAGCTTTCATTTTTTAAGGTTCAGTATATTTCTACGAAGACTTCAGTAGCTGTTAAATCTAATAAGCCCTTCTCAGGGCTGCATAATTCCTTTGTTTGTTTTAGTTGTTTCAGGCCCCATCTTCTCCAGCTGGAAAAACACCGGGCCGGTTTTATGCGATGGAATTCGACTCAACAGGTGGACTCCCGACACAAACTCTACATCTGTATGACTGCATATCCGGGATGGCGAACAATAAATGGCCCTTTTCAGGGCCTTAAAAAAATGAACAAAGAGTAAAAGCGACTATCAAGTCCAAAAGCCCTTCTCAGGGCTAAAAAATATCTTGCTTTCTTTTAAATCGTTTCAGGTCCCATCGCCTCCAGCTGGATAGACTCCGGACCAGCTTAGATTCGTGGAAGGTATTCGATTCAATAGTGTGACCAGAGAGACGTTAAATCTATGTCACTGCATACCCGGGATGGCGAACAATAAATGGCCCTTTTCAGGGCCTTAAAAAAATGAACAAAGAGTAAAAGCGACTATCAAGTCCAAAAGCCCTTCTCAGGGCTAAAAAATATCTTGCTTTCTTTTAAATCGTTTCAGGTCCCATCGCCTCCAGCTGAATAGACTCCGGACCAGCTTAGATTCGTGGAAGGGATTCGATTCAATAGTGCGACCAGAGAGACGTTAAATCTATGTCACTGCATACCCGGGATGGCGAACAATAAATGGCCCTTTTCAGGGCCTTAAAAAAATGAACAAAGAGTAAAAGCGACTATCAAGTCCAAAAGCCCTTCTCAGGGCTAAAAAATATCTTGCTTTCTTTTAAATCGTTTCAGGTCCCATCGCCTCCAGCTGGATAGACTCCGGACCAGCTTAGATTCGTGGAAGGGATTCGATTCAATAGTGTGACCAGAGAGACGTTAAATCTATGTCACTGCATACCCGGGATGGCGAACAATAAATGGCCCTTTTCAGGGCCTTAAAAAAGTGAACAAAGAGTAAAAGCGACTATCAAGTCCAAAAGCCCTTCTCAGGGCTAAAAAATATCTTGCTTTCTTTTTAATCGGTTCAGATCAAGTAATTCAATTGCATATAAAGCCTCACTTTATAAACTATTGTGTTTATTATTAATTGAAAATAGAAGTATGTGATAATTTGTTTTTGGAAGTGGATTGAAAGAAAACTGTAAATACAATCTTTTTCATTTGATCGATTAAAAGTTGTCATAAAAATGTATTTTTATTGCAGTCTTCAATACAAGTGAAAACAAGATTAATTTAAAGCAAAAATAAGATCCCTGGCTGTTGTCAGGGTTAAATATTAGCAGTTAAAAGTAACGAAGGAAATGTTTACATATTATGTATTTGGATGAGACATAGAATTAGATGCTTAACATATGAAAAAGCCTAAATCTAACAGTAGCCACGATCTTGAACACGTTTCCGTGGTGCAGCCTTGATAATATTATCAACACGCAAAATCATTTCGGCTGCCTCAGAAGCCGATAACAAAACTTGTCGTTTCACAGCAAACGATTCAGCGAATCCTAGTTCCTTCATGCACGCAACTTTACCATTGTCCATATCCAAGCCTTGGGAATGTTTACCCTGTGAATGTGCAGCGCGTAGTTCGGAGACAAGTTGTGCTGAATCATATCCAGCGTTATCTGAAATTGCTATTGGGAGTTGGAGAAGAGCACCTGTGAAATGAATTGTAATTTAATAAATTTCGTTCGTCTTGCTCAAATTAAATTATATTTACGAGCAAAGGGCTCCATAGCAATCGCTTCCTTTCCAGGAGTTTCTGCAGCCTTCTTGAAGATGGCGCAGGCCATCAAAGCTTCACTGCAGCCACCTCCATACAAAACTCGTGATTCCTTAACAGTAGCAGCCAAAACACAAAGCGCGTCATGGAGTGATCGTTCTGCATCATCGACGATTTGCTGAGTAGCTCCGCGGATCACAATTGTGCAAGCTTCACCCAAGGCAACGCCGCTGAAGCGCATGAGTGTATCTTCACCAATCATTACCTATAAAATAATTTCAGAATTTAGACACTTGGACGTACATTTCCAATTCATTCTACAAACCTGCTCGATGAGCTGGCACTGACCCAGCTTGACCATCGACGGGTTGTCGAAGGTGGATGTTTTTTCTCCTCCAGTCACCAAGGCAAGACGCTGAATACCATCGAAATCTGCATGTTCAATGGCCATAACGCCAGCATCAGCGAACAATTGTTCTGGGTAGTTATAGATCAACTGCCGATTGATGAAAACATTGCAATTGTGAGACAGAATCTTGTTAACCTTGTCCCTCATCTTCTCCTTCTCAGCCAGTTCCAAATCTGCTATTTTCGCCATTGAATCAACTTTGACTTGACTGCCGAACACCTTGATCTTGTCTGTGTCCATAGGCGTGTTCG
>OZ017739.1:257519012-257536512 GCA_963969285.1 Odontomyia ornata
TATATATATATATATATATATATATATGTGTGTGTGTATATACAGATATAAATATATATATATATATATATATATATATATATATATATATATATATATATATATATATATATATATGTATGTATATATATATATATATATATACATATATATATACATATATATATATATATATATATATATATATATATGAATATAAATATATATATATATATATATATATATATATATATATATATATATATATATATATATATATATACAGATATATAGATATTTATATATATATACTATATATACATGTATGTATGTACATATGTATGTTTATATGTATATATATATATGTATCTATATATACATATATATATATATATATATATATATATATATATATATATATATGCATATATATATATATATATGTATGTATATATATATATATATATATATATATATATATATATATATATATATATATATATATATATATATATATATATATGTATGTATATATATATATATATATATATATATATATATATATGTATATATATATATATATATATATATATATATATATATATATATATATAGATATATTGAATATATTTGTGTATATATATATATATATATATATATATATATATATATATATATATATATATATATATATATATATATATATAGTATATATATATAAATATATATATATATATATATATATATATATATATATATATATATATATATATATATATATATATATATATATATCTAGAACCAATTCTTTATGAAAGCTGCTATGAAGATTGAAAAACCTGCGTATCAATACGCGGAAAAGAATATTTGATATATACAAATTTAATTAACTACTGACCTCGAAATAAAAATTACGGTAGTAGACTTTGTGCTCACTTTCAGTTTTTGCTATGTACTTTAATCGCACCGAAAGATATTTTTCAATAATGGCTTTAATTAGCAAAGATCGGTGACCATCTATAGGTCCAGTGTCAATATTATGTTGGAACAGTGAAGTAAATAGATTTTTAGTGTAAAGTTCATTGTAACTTTTGCTAGCAATAGGCTTGATTTCTATTCTAGATTGGACTGTGCGAAATTCTCGAAGATTTTTTTCTAGAAATTTACAGGTCCAATAAGATCATGACTGGGATATTGCAAACCCCCTCTGGATTTTTGGTCTATAAGCGAAAACCCAAAATCTTCCTTTTTTCCAATCAAAGATTGGACACATTAATGGCAATTAATTGTCCTTTTCAATGATTTGACGATAAAACCATTCATATAAATAATAACTTCCTCTACATAGTGTGAGAAGGGTCCAAATTCCTGCATATGAAAGAGGATATCTTCAGAGGATTCACTATTATTTGAAGTGTTCTCAAGAATTTCCTTCGAGGAAGAATTCAGAATATTAATTTCTTCTAGCGGTACACAGTTACCAAATCCTTTGTCATGCAGTTGTACATATGTCGCTTATATGCAGCCTCAAACTGTAATGCGGTAGGATTATTATTATGTCCCAGTCGAGAGCGAATATGAGAAAAGAAAATTTCCAAGTGATCTTGACTTAGCTTGTATGTTGCAAGATACTTTAATAATTTCTTTTCTTTCCCGTGTACCTTATAAATAAATACAGCATTTTTCAGAGTCCCTACTAAACCTAAGAAACCAGTTCTGCTTTTGCCTTTAACAACAAGGGACTTGTCAGAATGCTTCAATGTATGAATGTAATGTTCAAATTCCCCTAAATATTGAACAAGTTGATCAAAGTTTTCATCATGAATAGCCTGCTTGAAATTTGGAGCGTGTATAATTCGAGAATTTAAAATATCAAACACATTATTTATGTACCGGATAAATCTAACAGTACCTTCTGAATTAAGACAATCTGGCAATTTCAATGTGTCTCTACAATATTCAATGGCGTCAGCAACAGAAGAACTTAAAGCTTGTACCGCAAGACTAACTTTCATTTTCTGTTTCTCGAAATCTACATGTGCTTTTTTCAATTTATTTGCTAAGTGGAGCACCTCAATTTCCTGGAGTTTCTGAAGTTGCTATCCTTATCAAAAAATGGCCCAGCTTCACCTAAAGCATTCCTTACAAGTTTAATCATATGTGAGGGATCTAATGAGAGGCATATATCAGTACCATCGCAAAGAAAAGAGTAGTTTGAGAAACGTTCAAATTTACAACCTAATTCGGAAGCCATGCCAATGTTAGAAGTTCCTCCATCGAATGTAACGTTAACAATGTTTATTCCTATGCGAAGGAGCTCTGCAACAAATGACTCAACAAGAGATTTTTTATGATCACCTCTTAATGAGGTAATGAAGAAGTACCCTAAAGGAATTTTCCAGGTACCATTTATTGCCACCAGCAAAAAACAATAGCTTGTGTAGCCAAAGTTTCCGGAAGTTCTTCGGATTCCCCAAGACTCACATATCCGTGATAGGTATCACCCACCAGCTCAACGTATCTTCGAATAGACATTTCATCTACACATAAATTGCAGACCACGTCATATTTTGCTTTCGCAAGAAGCTCGAGCCCTGGCCTCCCATCAACACATTGATACCATTTAGATATTGTCCTGGGATGAGGTAGGCATGTAGCGAAAGTTTCTCGGACATAATTGTATGCTCTTGGAGATAAAAAATTTAAAGTTAGAGCAAACTTTTTTAATTCCAAAGAATAATTTCGAGGAACTGAGCAACGAGAACGTTTCCTTTTTACCCTCTCAAATAATTCGTCACTAATATTTGACCCTTTAAGCCTCTCTGAATCGTCAACCGAAATTAAATTTTTTGCAGAGAGCTCCTCAATAATATTATCTACATTACTCACCTTGCGTTTGAGCCGACGAATTTTTTGTTGCAAAATCTTCTTATCTTTGCGTTGCTGTTTCACGACTCTTTTGAGGATAGTCGCATGGCGCTTCAGCCTTTGCCTTCGTGGTGTCGGGGGATCGCCAGTAGAAGGTGACGTATTTAAAACTCTGTATAAGGGAGTTGGTTTTTTCTGCAAAGTAGATAACCATATATTATTTGAACATATATATGGAATTTACTACCTTTTTCTTAGATTTTCTTTCAGGACTCCCAAGGTATTGCGGTCCATCCCAAAAACTACAGGAGGGATAGTTTCTGCGTTCCTTAAAAATATTCATTGGTTTAAGAGCTATGAAATTGGCATAAATGAAAACATGAAAACATTTATCAGTATACTCGAGAAAATTATAATAGTAGGTATGTGGAGATGCCATATAAATTGACTTATCTTTCTCTGATGGTATTCTATTAAATTGAACAGCTACTTATAAATAAACAACATGTTTTGAACTGAATTAAGTAAGCAACTCTTTACATTTGCATATGAATGTTTAAAGTATTTTTTTATTTAATCAATAATTTAAATCACTGTTCATTTCATTTCATTAGCAAATAGCTCTCTATGTGGACTAGGTAGTGGCTATTATACCATGCAAATAGAAAGTTTGAGCGAATAGGAGTCAATAAAAAATTTGCTAGTAATTGTGAGAAAATTTCAATTATTTTAACTTTCTTATGGTTTATCAATCGCATTCAGTTTCCCCATTTCTATGGACGTTTTTATGTATACACATGTAATGTTTGTGGAAAAATTTTAGTGAATAAATTGTATGTACTTGGAGATGAATTTCATTTTAAGACTCATTAGGAAACAATTTTTTGAATATATAAATCCTTTCGAAAAGAGCAGAGTAATTTGTTATAAATGCTTTGCTGTGACTTTTGTAGAAATGCTTCCATTATTTCAAAGCAGGTATGAAGCAGAGGCAAGCATTTCTCAATAGCATTAGAGTTTGAAACATTAGAGTTTGAAATATTAATGTTGTTGTTATTGTTAAATATTCAATCGGCTGTAACTTAGTTCTTTATTGTTCAATTATCGTGAAAATTTCAGGACACATACAATTGCTTTTGAAAAACATAAATTGTAGCTTTTGAGAAATTTAAAGGTATCATCATGATTTTATAGGTAAAAATGTAAAATTTATAAAATGTACTATTATTAACAAAGTTGATCGAATTTAGACTTTTGAGGTATTTGTTGCCCTTGTACTCTCAAAGTTCCACCTCTGTAATTTTTTTTAGATTTTTCAGTTCATAGGTGTCCAATCACAAGGTGGGACACAAAATTTTCGTACATTTGTAGTGATTAAAAAGTTTCAAATGGTCCGTGAAGGACTGCAGCGATGTTCTGCTGCCTCGGCAGAGGAAGATGGAGGTATCTGCCGAGAATGCTCTCGTCTGGAGACGCGTGAATGCGCTGGCAGGCTAGCATTGCGGTGTCGTGGGGCGGGTTCGTTTCCCCAGCACGAGGACTCACTACAAAAAAATTTCGCATTCACGAATTTAATTTCAGGTCAAGAGCTCAAAAGGCGACCGAAGTCGCAAGAATTGTAGATAACCTCACCGAGGGAGATGTAACTTGTTACGAGAACAAGTGAAACCTGAAGAGAAAGGCGAACTTGGGGTGACCTCGTCGTTACCCAACGAAGTTCATGGCCCACAAATGAAAGAGGGGCAACCGGGTGGTGGTGGAGCCCCTTCATACCCACCCAACCGTGTTGAAGTGGCCAGGTATTCCGCTTCTGAGTGGAAAACTCATACAACTTGAATTGTATGAACCATCCCATCAGAAGGGGAGTACCCCGGTGACCAATTTATGTCATAGAATTATACAATTGGATTGCATAAATCTATGCCATAAAAAGGCACTCTGCTTGGGCCACTCAACCCAAAACGTCACCTGAAACAGAAAAAGGAATTAGTTTGTACCCGGTGGCTGGCTCATGTTTTGAGGTGGAAGCCTGCCACCGTACCGGGTCCTATACCCGGTTCAAAAGAAGCGGAATGAAAAGACCCAGTTTTAAAGTTTAGGAATTCATTTATTTAACTATTTGCGACCAACAGATCATATTCTCCCTTCTAAAGCAGTCTAACCTAATATAAATTCAAAGACAATGGAATTTTGGTAAGTCAAATCTAAATTTTCCCTCCTCGTAACAATACCCTTAGATTTTTTTTTATAATGTCGTTTCATATGCGTTTATTATCTTCACGCTTCACGCTCCACACTCAAACACACTTTCCCAACAGTTTACAAATTTTTACATTAATAGCTAATGTCATTTTAATTTTAACTACTATGAAAAAGATACAGTTTAAAAATTTAAAAAACCATATTATACTTTCTTGTGTCCCTGCATCCTAAGCGTATTTTTAAGCGATCAGGTCAAATATCGAATATATTTTAAATGAGTTTATAACGTTCAATATTTATTTTCTTATGTCCTATTAAAAGTTTACAAAGTATTTCGACTATTTCCTGTTAGAAGAGTGTATTGAAAAGGAGGGAGAGAAAATGAATCTAATAAATGGAGTCTTTAATGCGACTGTATTTTTGCTGCAGTCATTTAACGGTATGTTTGCACCGGATAATGAGTGGGGACTTGATCTTTTAACTTGATTTAACGATTATTTGCAAAAAAAAATCTCAAATCTATTTTCAATACAACCCGCAAACTAGTAAATATCGTTTAACATTACAATTTAAGCTATTTTCTGACTTACCGCTACATTCAGAAATCATTCAAGAAAATATTTTTTTTTTTCGGTCGCCAAATCGCAGTCATATGAAAAATATTTCTATCCAACGAAACCGCACTAAATTACTCTTTGCGGTAATAAAAAAGAAAAGAACAAATTTACGTCATATCTAACCAGCAACTGAACAATCTCCTTGAATGTTGATAAACACTCTAAGACGTGACATATGTTTCGGAGTAGTGTTAAATGGAAATGGTTGACCTGAGCCTCTGCTTCATTTTGAGCGCTTGTTTCAAAGGATTTAATTGAAGTTGTTCTTGAATTCGCTGCAGGGACCTTCAACTTCTTCGCTTTTAGTCCTGCCAAATGAAATGTCGTGGGCAAAAAGTGATTGTAGCGCAGGTTCGAGCAAGGATGATTTTTATAGAAAAAGTAGGAACTCAAGTTTCTATGGAAGCTTGAGCAAGAATTTCCACACGGTGCAGGATGATTTTTTGTAGTGATTAGGAGAGTTTCAATATAAGTCCGTAAAGGACTGCAGCGATGGTCTGCTGCCTCGGCAGAGGACGATGGAGGTATCTGCCGAGAATGCCCTCGTCCGGAGACGCGTGAATGCGCTGGCAGGCTAGCATTGCGGTGTCGTGGGGCGGGTTCGTTTCCCCGGCACGAGGACTCACTACAAAACAATTTCGCATTCACGAATTTGTCGATAGCTCAAGAGGCGACTGAAGTCGCAAAAACTGTAGATAACCTCACCGAAGGAGATGTACTTGTTACAAGAACAAGTGAAACCTGAGAAGAAAGGCGAACTTGGGGTGACCTCGTCGTTACCCAACGAAGTTCATGGCCCACAAATGAAAGAGGGGCAACCGGGTGGTGGTGGAGCCCCTTCATACCCACCCAACCGGAATAAATCCATAGATATCTTTGTTGAAGTGGCCAGGTATTCCTCTTCTGAGTGGAAAACTCATACAACTTGAATTGTATGAACTTTCCCATCAGAAGGGGAGTACCCCGGTGACCAATTTATGGCATAGAATTATACAATTGGATTGCATAAATCTATGCCATAAAAAGGCACTCTGCTTGGGCCACTCAACCCATGACGTCACCTGAAACAGAAAAAGGAATTAGTTTGTACCCGGTGGCTGGCTCATATTTTGAGGTGGAAGCCTGCCACCGTACCGGGTCCTATACCCGGTCAGAATGTCGGGAAAAGAAAGACCGATTTGCGTTACTTTAGTACTCCATGTTTTAATGTACTACGATTAACTTTCGGAAATGGTACAATATTTTCAATATAAATGAAAGGAAAAATTTGAAAGGTAAACACAAAAAAAATTTAACGCAAAAAAAAAATTTAAATGGATATCTAAACAAACTTTGAAAAAAAATCTATATATAAATATAACAAAATATGTAAATAGAAATATTGGTATAAGTAACAAAAGAAAAGGGTACTCACCCGCATGGTCCTCCGAGCGCTCGACGACGATGCAGATGGCCCTGAAATGTAATAATACTGAATAGCAACTTGGTTAAATGCACTCGCGATATTTCTGGAATATTTCGTTGTCAACTTTTCTTCTTCCTTCCTCTTTTTTTTTTTTTGTTGGTAAATTCTAAAACGCGCACGTGGTAATGAAATTCATACAAATTAAAACGTTTTTCTTTGTCAGCTTCCTTGTCTCAGGTCCCAGCTACTTATTGAAATGCTTCATTATCCATTCTCTTCCGGATGTTTCAACGACAGTAGTCACACAGTTGGCTCAGAACAATTTTCCATTCGTCGCTGCTCTTGGTCCACTCCAAATCGGATTTTTTGTCCGCAAAGCGGCAGATAATCAACAATGACTCATAGGATAAAAAAAATCGAAAATAAACGCAAAGACTTCTCGCTCTTGCAGCACGGCCACCACGGTCTCGCTAGCCACTGTCAATGCCTAATTTCACTTTACTATCTTCAAGAGTTATTGTAGAAGCGTGGAGTTGTATTCAATGCAATTTCAAGAAACCAAATTACCCTCCTTTTCACATTCGCATTTGTATTTTGTTAATTCGATAGTCACGGTGAAACCCCGCAACAATTTCACTCGTTCTCAATCACTTTCCGCTTGTTTTCATTTTCCAGCTTTTGTCACTGCACTCGTGGCTCAATTATTTTGAATTATGGAAACACCAGCTAAGCAAGATTCCCGATCAAAGAAAAATGCATTCATCCATCCATCGGATGGTCGCAGGCCGCAGCAGTAGCAGCACACAAGAAAGTTTCAGAGCAAAACGTCAAATTGAGGTCACATGTAAAAAATTCGATTATTTCCCGAATTACTAAGCCTGTCGTCCTCTGATTGCCAATTCTACTTTCCAAAACTACCGCCGAGGTTCCCAAGAAACCCAATATACTATTTTATTCCCGATCAAGGCGTTTCTTCGGCGAATTTTCACATGAAAAAAGTTGGTGTGAACCTCCCTGGCCACCATCGACGAAACTCTCTCCTTCACAATCCAAACAAAAACCCGCTAGCCCACACTCTTCCAATCACACCCAAAACTCGTTCATTCAACGCGACGTTCAAGCTCCTCGGTTATTACAGACACCGTTTATGACAATAACACAATTTGCAACCTATCACAATTCACTCGCATGGCCGGCATCGAAATTAATGATAACAAATCAATAAATTCTTCCCTCGTTATAATTCAACAGAATATCCCCGGGGAGTCTCTTGTCTATCGCTCACTGTTATCCGTGTATAGAAGGTTCCAATTTTCATTCAATGAAGAAAGTCTGTATTAATTAGATTATAATAAAACAATGACATTCCAGGTCAACAGAACAAATCATATGTGTAATTACTACAATTGGTCGTGGCTAAGTCATTTCGCAAATCATTCACTCACTACTTAGATTCACTTGTTCCACTCTTTTCACTCGACTCCAGCATTCCCCAGCATGCATGGAAGCGTCTTTCAAGCCGAGAGGTTCCGTGCTAACTCCCCCCAAGCGACTTGCAATACGTCAGAAGCCTCCTTGTTTGCTTGAGAGGAGCTTGCTTCAGCATCAACCCCTGAAATTTTTGCCGAAACAGCATGTATTTGAGGTGGAAGTTGATAGTTTCGGTACGAATTCAGTTGTCTGAAAATGATGCTGTTGTTGCTGTAAATGCTGCTGTTGTTGATGTTGTTGGAATTGCAACATTTGTTGTTGCTTAAGAATAAATAGTAGAATCAAATAAATTGTTTGTATGCCTTAGACGAGCATTCGTGCATTCGTTTTCGTCATGATACGAGAGACGTTATAAACAGTTTTACAGTATCCAAGCAAGTAAAACTAGTTTTCCTTAAACAATTAACGAGTAAACCCAAATCGTTGTGTGACTGGAAGGTTGGAGAGGAGATTTCTAATTCTATGTGAACTCATGGTCAGGGAGGGATTTGTTTGTATAGCAAAAGTAACTTGTGTAATTCGCGTAACTCTTACCTATTTGGCACTTGCAATAATGAACTTAACTGATTTTACGTTTGCTTCGTTAGACTTACAGTTAGTTTGATGCTATTTAAATAATCGTAAGCATCAAAGTAAATGTTTCAGGGAAAGATCTTCTGCCATGAAGATGTTTACACTTCTCGTCATAGTAAGCAAAAGGAAGAGGTTTGTTAAAACTCATTCTAGGGAGATAAATAGCAAGATAAGTTCTTAAATATTAGTGTTAGATAAAATGCATGCAACTTAAGTTTTCGGATGTCGGGTTGGGATTAAACAGTCGCTTCGTTTGTCAGCTTTGAGCAATCTGGTTTCGATTTATTGTAACTATTGAGGAGGGTTGTTCGTGGCATTGTATTTTCATTCAAAGTTACTATTTCGGTATTGCATTGATTATTGCTGTTACAGTTCTTTGGTAAACTCTTGTATGTTGAGACAGTCGAAAACATATGAAAGAACAGTGGATAAGCCACTGAGTACTATTAAGTATAAAATTTCCACTTGTTAGCTGCCTACACTAATTCAGTAACAACTAGTAAATCTGTATAAAATGCCGGACTGGAATACATCCTAGACTTGTCATTGCTTTTTGTGTGACGATGTAGGTGTCCTTTAAGCGTGAACCTACTTGGCACTAGAGGCGATGTTTTGTAAACTGCCTGCACCTATAGCATACTATAGCATTAGGGAAGTTACGTCCCGTTTAGACTTATTTTTCTCGCGAAGAAAAAAAAGAGTGAGGGTTGCGATGGGGAAGATGACTGAACGGTTACTCATTGCCAAACTGAGTTTGTGCTGTGTGCCTGTGGCAGCGCTGGCTTTCAGAGCCATAGCTCCTCGATTATTACATTTTAGTAATACCTTTGCTGGTTTCTTTTTGATTTCTATATAATTTAGCATTTAGCTCCTTCCATCCTCTCGTGCCGTGGTAGACCAACAGAAACACAAATAAAATTTGAATGTATAATTATCGATTCACTGCCTGAGAGTTAACGTTTACCAATTTGGAATATACTCGTAAATGTTCGCAATCCGTGGTCTTAACGCCACTAAGTTTCAGTTCAAAATAGATCTATTCGGGCACCGCCACACATACGTAAGTACACACTTCCGAATTGACGACAGTCAACATTTACACACACTTGCGTGGACGCATTCGGGAAACGTTGGTCGTTTCTGTGACTTGAAACCGTACAATTCACCGCACTGCAGTTGCCTTTATGAAACCTCAATATTAATTCGTTCGTAAGAAAAAATATTCACTAAGACGTGATGTTAATCCACATCACACAGCACCGAATCAAATGCCCACAAAATGTATCGAATTGCAAAAGCGTTCCATCGAACAAATTCCGCCAATTCGTCAGTGATTCTTCACGATCTCCCGTCCAAACACATGGAATTTTCTTTGGGACAACTATTCCGCAGCGGAATGGTAATGTATTGGAGTTAAAAAGGGTGAATGGGCGGAGATGGTTTTCAATTTATACTTTTGAATTTAATACCCGGTCTTTAAATGATCTTGACGGCACTTTTACCACACTTTTCACACCGCACGTATTTTGCACTGCGGTCCCGTGCCCAACCCGTCTTTCTCGCCTCGCGGCTGTAAGTCGACTCCCCCTGCCAAACAATCACCGTAATTCTCCTTGACTTTGTGAAATGCAATTCCTATAGCGGGATCGCTACTCAAACAGCGAAATTTTCCATCATAACTTCGCTTGTACGCATCATAGTCTCGCAGTCTTATGCCTCTGAGAATTTTGAGACTTAAATCAGCACTCTCATCTTTTGCAGTTATTTTGGCTTTTGTCTCCTTTGGAAGAAATGTACTTTCTAAAGATAGTGGTGTACTTGTATTTGGTAACTGATTGATATAAAAAAATCTGGTATGAAAAGAAGATAATAGCCAGAATGAAAATAGCCAACAACGTCATTTTAGTCTTCTGTTTGTAGAAGGGCTTGTAGTACATATTTTCTCGTTTCCCCCATGTTTTCCTCATGGTCGTATGTGCGTGGCGGGCAATGGTCTAGCTGGAAATTTTGAAACTATATTGTTTGGCACCGCTCGTCGCCGACATTTAGCAAAATTTATCGTAGGTACACAAGTCACTCGTCGGTTCTTCCCCGATGGTGATAATGCACACTCGTTTCGGTTGTTTTTAAAATTTACGTCGTCTTTTGTAGATTCGATTACGTTATCAATTGAAAGCAATTTTCGTTTATAATGATTAGGCGTAATTAAGTGGGAAAAATCGGAAGAATTAGACAGGCACACGTTAATTACCGACAAACAAAACAATTTTTAATTAATATTATGGTTGGGATCGGTAAAATTTGACAAATTTTAAGGGGTTTAAATGATACAATGATTTTAGCGTTCATATAATTTAAGGGGTTAACCGTTTCGTTCTAAGCATTTGTATACCGCGTTACACCGTAATTCGTTAAATTATATTCAAAAGATATTGTAATAAAATCACTACACATTAAAATATTAAACAGTTTTAGAATTTAGTTTCCCGGGAGTTAAGTACAAAAGACATTTTCTGGACCTATTTTTCATGCGAGAAAAAAAACGAGTGTTGCGATGGGGAAGGTGACTGAATGGTTACTCATTGTTAAATTGTGTTTGTGCTGTGTGCCTGTGGCAGCGCTGGCTTTTAGAGCTATAGCTCCTCGGTTATTACACATTTCCACTTCCCCTGCACCCCCCAAAGCATTTTAAAACCTGTTTTGAAAAGTTCTTATCAAGACCTTTCATTTAATACCCATAATGCTTACATGCGATGAACATTTTTTTTCGGGGGCCATTCCCCTATATGGGGAGACCCCCCTTAACCACCTTATAAATTTCTTTTTGTTATGAAACTTTGAAGAGGGCGTCCGTTTGCACCTACCGACGAAATCTTATGCTTCTACGTTGTTTGCGAGAAAAAGCGGTGTGACAGACGGACGGACGGACCACACAGGACGCGACTTCAATAGGGTTTAGTAGTATGATTTTACAAAACCCTAAATATGAGGCCAAAGAAGTCACATGACATTTAGATATTAGCTTTACCGCATAAGAGCCTGAAACACTGTAGACTAGACTATCCAATGAATATTTCTCCTATCAACATAAGAACCTAGCATCGAACAGACTGACAAACTACTTCAGGTCAGGCGTATGTTAAAGTACATATTTCCATGCCATAATAACAAAATGTTCGAATGCTTACAGAAATACATTGAAGTTGATAAAAACAAAATGACTGCTCAATATACACACAAACACAGATATATATATATATATATATATATATATATATATATATATATATATATATATACATATATATATATATATATATATATATATATACATACACATATATATATATATATATATATATATATATATATATATATATATATATATATATACATACACACACACACACACATATATATATATATATATATATATATATATATATATATATATATAAACATACATATATATATATATATATATATATATATATATATATATATATTTATATATGTATATATATATATATATATATATATATATATATATATATATATATATATATATATTTATATATATATATATATTTATATATATATATATATATATATATATATATATATATATATACATGGATATGACTATATTTATATGAATATATATGAATATATAAATATATATATATATATATATATATATATATATATATATATATATATATATATATATGTATATATATATATATATATATATATATATATATATATATATATATATATATATATATATATATATATATATATATATATATATAAATATTTATATATTTATATATGTATACATATATATGTATATATATATATATATATATATATATATATATATATATATATATATATATATATATATATATACATATATACATATTTATATATATATATATATATATATATATATATATATATATATATATATATATATATATATATACAAATATTTATGCATCCCAAGAGTTAATTTTTAATTTATTCACCGCAAAACGGTGTTTCCAATTTTTGCTTCTAGTTTAAAAATGATACTCACTTGGCTTAGCCGCTAAATGTCAGCTGAAATTCCAACTTCTGCCGGTAAATCCTTCATCGGATGGGCGTTTACTCCCTGAAAAATAAAACAGTTGATTATCCAAGATAAAATTTTTCTTATAAAAAAAGAAAATCGAAGCATGTCAACTAGAATTTTATATTACTTTTTATGGAATTGTTTGCAGCTACATATAAATGAGTTGCATATATTGAATAATAATTTTTTCTGAAAAATTATTAGAGAAGAAAAATGTTAGAAGAAGGTGGTTTCGACGTGTGCACTAATTCTCCTCAGGCCATCACTCTTAGATACACACCGGTGATGGCGACCACCATGCTCAGAGATGAGGGAGTTAATTTTTAATTTTTCTACTTATGCAAACTCAATATGTTTTTGTATCTGCAAGTTATATTCAAGGTAAATTTCTCTTGTAAGTACTTGTATTAGCTAAACTTTTTAATTGGATCATTTCACCCTTTTCACATCAACTTAATGTAAATCTATACGACAAATTTGCTCTACATTTGAAGCTTATCTAACGTCGCGCGGATATCGATCACTCTTTCGGATGGCTCCGATAGCTTTTTAAATTACTTTTTATGGAATTGTTTGCAGCTACATATAAATGAGTTGCATATTTACATTAAGTTGATGTGAAAAGGGTGAAATGATCCAATTAAAAAGTTTAGCTAATACAAGTACTTACAAGAGAAATTTACCTTGAATATAACTTGCAGAAACAAAAACATATTGAGTCTGCATAAGTAGAAAAATTAAAAAAAATTAACTCCCTCACCTCTGAGCATGGTGGTCGCCATCACCGGTGTGTATCTAAGAGTGATGGCCTGAGGAGATTTAGTGCACACGTCGAAACCACCTTCTTCTAACATTTTTCTTCTCTAATAATTTTTCAGAAAAAATTATTATTCAATATATGCAACTCATTTATATGTAGCTGCAAACAATTCCATAAAAAGTAATTTAAAAAGCTATCGGAGCCATCCGAAAGAGTGATCGATATCCGCGCGACGTTAGATAAGCTTCAAATGTAGAGCAAATTTGTCGTATAGATTTACATTAAGTTGATGTGAAAAGGGTGAAATGATCCAATTAAAAAGTTTAGCTAATACAAGTACTTACAAGAGAAATTTACCTTGAATATAACTTGCAGATACAAAAACATATTGAGTTTGCATAAGTAGAAAAATTAAAAATTAACTCCCTCATCTCTGAGCATGGTGGTCGCCATCACCGGTGTGTATCTAAGAGTGATGGCCTGAGGAGAATTAGTGCACACGTCGAAACCACCTTCTTCTAACATTTTTCTTCTCTAATAATTTTTCAGGAAAAATTATTATTCAATATATGCAACTCATTTATATGTAGCTGCAAACAATTCCATAAAAAGTAATTTAAAAAGCTATCGGAGCCATCCGAAAGAGTGATCGATATCCGCGCGACGTTAGATAAGCTTCAAATGTAGAGCAAATTTGTCGTATAGATTTACATTAAGTTGATGTGAAAAGGGTGAAATGATCCAATTAAAAAGTTTAGCTAATAGAATTTTAGGATTTACATCAATCTTTCGATGTCATATTTATAGAAAGTTATGTTTGATTTAAAAGTAAATTTAAATCTTTCAAATTAAGAGTTATGTTAAATCTTTCACATCAATACAATAGAAATGTTTTGCAAAGACTTACTTCGATAAATTGCGGATAATCGATAAGTAGTTGGCGCTCGTGCTGTGAAGCAAAAACCTCAGGAAGTGACCAGTTCCTAAAAAACGGAGTATTTATTATAGATGAAGGTAGCTAAAAAAAGGGTTTAAAGAACACTTACTTGAATAGAATCAGCATGGAACTTCACATTCCGTAGGCAGTTCGATCCATTGAGGTTCGTGGTCCGCCGGAACACCACATTCTGCTGGAACGCAATCTTCTCCCTGAAAAATTGAGAATTCTAATTTAATTCAAATTATCGAACGTGAGAGCTTACTGCACTTTGCAGATGCTCATCTCCAATTTGATTTTCAAATGGCCCAGGCACCGAGTCCCTAAAAGTTCCGCTTACTTCGACTGAAACAATATATCAAAATTATCAATGGGAGCATTTTATTCACATTATGCGATTCCAAGTTTATATTACTTTAAGGCATTAGTATACTAACTGTGAAAACACATACTGCATGAGTTTCGGCAACAGAATCTAATTCATATTTTCATAAATGATGGACATACGAGTACATTTTCGTATGAATCCCTATATTTGATGGAATAATTTTCATATATGAGGAAGAAGATCATCGTACGAAATAGCCAAAAGAATTCATTTAATCGTAATCACATGATATAAATTGCAATTACGAAGTGAAAAATTTTACTACTAAAAACAAAAAACGACTGCAAAGTGCTTTTAAAAGCTCGGAATGCATTTTATGGAAGCGGTGGCATATCAGTGATGGTACATGGTGATTTGGTACCGTTTCCATAAAATTCATTTATCGTTTGCTGGGCATTTTCAAGTCAGTTTCTTTCTAATTGTATGGACTCTGTAGGCTTTAATAGTTCATTTAATTTTATCAAATACATGTAAATGCATATATATATATATATATATATATATATATATATATATATATATATATATATATATATATATATATATATATATATATATATATTTATATCTATGTATATGCATACACTTACATATATATATATATATATGCATACACTTATATATATATATATATATATATATATATATATATATATATATATATATATATATATATATATATATATATATATTGTATATATATATATATATATATATATATATATATATATATATATATATATATATATATATATATATATATATATACAGAGGTGGCCAAAAGTGATCGGACAATACAAGAAACAAGCAATAAAATACTTTTAAGAGCATAAGCTTTGAAATGAAATAAAAATTTTTCCCTTATATAAAAGTTACTTGTATTCTCAATTAATTGCACAAAAAAATAAAACAGAAATAAAAAGATTTTCACAAGAAAATTAACAACTAATTCAAATTCACATTGCATCAAGTGGACAAAAGTAATCGGACATTTTGAAAAGTGTGAAATTAGTCATTGAAGTTTGGAGCAATTCTTTTCTTTTCATTTCCGAGTTTAAAAGGGAATTCCCCTAATTATATGTTGATATGGGTTTTTCTGATATCAGTCATTTACTTGTCAGTTTTAAGTGAAGAAAGTTAAACATGGCTAAGAATCGCAAAGAAACCTGTATACATGAAAGAAAAGTTATAATAAAGTTGTATAAAGAGAATAAATCCTTTTCTGAAATATCAAAAATAATTGGAAGAAGTCGTTCGACAGTTTTCGATATCGTGAAACGGTTCAGAAAAAAATAATCAGGTGGAAAATGAAATTAGGAGTGGTCGACCATGTAAACTAACAGAGACAGACGCACGAAAAATCTTAAGAATTGTTAAAAAGAATCCGACTACAACGTCCAGAAGTATTAGGGATCAATGAAAACAAGTTCTCCTACACCGTTGGCAGCCATGCAACCCCAGACCATTACACAGCCACCTCCGTGTTTTACTGTATGTTGAATGTTTTTGGGATGAAGCTCACTATTTTGAGTTCTCCACACCAACAACCTGCCGTCGGAGTGGTAGATATTAAACTTACTCTCATCAGAGAATATTATACGAGTCCAAAAGTCGAGCGGCTTGCTTTTAAATTCTTTTGCAAAGCATAATCTTTTCTTCTTATTAACTTTGCTAATTAGTGGTTTCTTTCGAGGTACTCTCGCTTGATAACCAGCACGGCTGAGAGCTCTACGAATAGTCCGGGCACTAACATTGGTACCATTTACATCTGCTAATTGATCCCTAATACTTCTGGACGTTGTAGTCGGATTCTTTTTAACAATTCTTAAGATTTTTCGTGCGTCTGTCTCTGTTAGTTTACATGGTCGACCACTCCTAATTTCGTTTTCCACCTGATTATTTTTTCTGAACCGTTTCACGATATCGAAAACTTTCGAACGACTTCTTCCAATTATTTTTGATATTTCAGAAAAGGATTTATTCTCTTTATACAACTTTATTATAACTTTTCTTTCATGTATACCGGTTTCTTTGCGATTCTTAGCCATGTTTAACTTTCTTCACTTAAAACTGACAAGTAAATGACTGATATCAGAAAAACACATATCAACATATAATTAGGGGAATTCCCTTTTAAACTCGGAAATGAAAAGAAAAGAA